>CM076572.1:393601525-393964790 GCA_034641835.2 Pinus albicaulis | reverse complement strand
ACCCATGCTACTTAAAATAGATTGCATCTTTCAATTCTCTCATCATTAGCCCTGTTTGCCTTGTGGGATCTAAGCATCACGTGAGCATAATGCAAAATAAGAAGTAGAGACATATGGATGAACAGGTACAATGTCTAACCATACTCTCCCAATAACAACCACAACAGCAAATACTTCTACTGTTATTCTAGATCATCATGAAAACATGTAAGAGAGCCATAATTTCTAAAACAAAGCCACTACAAAAATGCTTCTTGTTGCCATGCCACATCAAGATCAAAACAATTACGAGAACTATACTCTCTCAAAAGAATCCACCACAGCAATGCCTCTTGCTGCCACACCACATCATCATTATACCAAGTACAATGACCATAATCCAACATAAGCCAATGCAATAAGGCTTCCTATTTCCATCCTACATCATCATCATGCAATGTATGGGGATAAATCAACCCATACTCTCCCAAGAGTAACCAAAGAAACAATGATTATTCCTGCCACCTTACATCATCATGATGTAAGTTATGGAGAAAAACATACTAATGGACATGTGGAATGTCTCATCGGCCCAATACAAATAAGCTCCTTGTTGCCACATCATGTGAGAGTTATATATTGTCCCAATCCAAATTACATACATAAACATGAGATACATCCCAAAAAAAACTACATTGAAAGGCATGAGACATATCCAAAACAAAAGCAAATACATGGACATAAGAGATATCATGAGATGTCTGAAATCTCTCATCAATAACCAGCGTAGCCATGCCTCTTGCTATTGCATACCATCAGTGATTTAGTTGGCATGGACCACACAAATTTTAGATGTTGGGTAGTAACCATACTCACCCAATAACAACCAGAGCAACCATGCTTCTTGCTACCCTGTATCATAGGTTTGCAAGTAGGTTCTCAACCCCTTGCTCATTCTCCTCATCCATCCATCCCACTGTGGATGTTGAAGCATGTCATGATCAAGTTTGGTATCCCTCCAAGGTATGACACCAAAATCATCCAACTAAATAGCTTTGCACTCCAGGAAAGGTTGAAGTGCACCACCTTTGAGGTCTCTCCATGAGATCCTCTCATCATCACTGCTTCTATGTGACAACGTTGTAGATCTGCATGGTGATACATGTGTTGTCTCATGGCCATATACAATGCTAAACTCATAGTCTGGCATTGTAATACATAGTATTGTACTCCTCCCATATTCTACAACTCCACACTTCAACACAAACTATTGGGTGTATCTCAACCATGAAAAACTGGGATAGAAATACATCTTCTCCTTGAACAAGTCAAGGGTCCTCTGTGTAGTGATAGTTTGCTACTCCAAATCAGCAAGGTGCTCTAATACTTGGTTATGCATTTTCCCTGATGGCATGATCTCACAAATCTCAATATGAGGTACTAAAATAATATGGGACGAAAGTGTATGCAACCCTTGGATAAGTTGAATCTCAGGAACATCTTGCGCATCCACAAGAGTTCCTTCCACCAGTGCAATGGTCTCTCTAAATACTGGTATTGATGATGGTTTCTCTTCTACTGTACCAACGTTTTTATCTACCTCCTCCTCATGCATCTCATGAATAATGCACGGGGCTCCAAAGGCCAAGAGCTTAATATCATCTTGCAAATATGCAAGTGATCATCCTCTTGATGTGATGGTGGTGGTATAGGCTCCTCCTCCTGAGTGATAATGAGGAAATTTTCCTTTGGTTGTTCATGCACTATTTCATCAATGATGGGAAGTTTCTCAATCTGAGATGTATCTGGTTTCCTTCTGTTTTTATAACATCCCTCACCGAGATGGGATGTCCAATAATAAGGAGCCTTATACTGCAAAGCAAATACAACAAGGATTGTATGGACTGTCAAAGCCCCCTTTTCACCTATCAGAACCCTTGAAAAGGCTAAAAATCCACCTTTTAGCTTTAAAAGCACTCATTTTAACATATCGGGCCTGTAAGTGCCTTTCGGCTTAAGCCCCTAGCCCTGATTTCCCATGTGACCCCGCTCTGTGACCGATGGCTAAATTTCCTTAAGCCCTTTTCGGCCATCAGACTTAGTTGGTTCCTAACTCCACTCTTTTTCTTTGTTTCACCGCTGATGTTCATCTTTGCCAAAGAGATCCTGACTGTTGATCTCCGCATATTCAACGGCCATCACACGTACCCTATCCATTGTACATCATACTTCACTTCATCCAAAGTTCTCATTCCCAAACTCTTTTTCGTCGATGCATTTCCCCGCACAAAATCTTCATCGTTGATCTCGATTTTGATCTAATGGTTCTCGCTTCTTCAGTGCATCGCGCATCGATCCTCCCACATATTCCCCCCCCTTCTATCTGGACCCCCAATGTGCACGGATCCTATTAGATCTCAGTCATCGATCTCCACAACGATCTAAAGGTCCTTGCCCCATCACTTATCGACACTTCTCACCTCACTCTTCTCCATTTCCATCTCCCGCATTCCTTTTCTCCGCCGATATGCCAATCCTCTAAGATAATCTCCACCGTTGATCCTTACCAACCAATGGTTCATGCATAACCATAATTTTTAACCTCGCAATTGAATTTCTCGCTACGCGACATCGTTGCTAACGTCATCGCCGATCCCACCCGACCGCGTAGGTTCGCCCGTCTCATTCTTCCTCCGCCGTTGATATAGATTGTTCTAATCAGATGGTTCGCTCTCCTCTTCGCGTTCATTTCATCAAATAACCTGATCACACTATTTACATGTGAAATAAGCAGTTTTCTTAAGACACACATCCCTCCCTAACACATACGCATGCCCCCAGCCTGATACCGCTTACTGCTCAGCTCCCACGTGAAAACCACCCCGGTTTTCCGCAAAACCTCCTTTCACATAGTTTCGTGCCAAATTGGATTCAAACCATGTTTTCACCATGGAAACGACTTGGCTGCATTCCTTTCCTCTGCACTACTCCTCCGCCTTCACCCGAGCCTTCTGAAGCAGTCTACCCCTCATCGCAGGATTTATTTAACTGGTTTGTTGTCTGTGCAGTTTTTCATGGCATTTTAAGTACACAGGTCGTCTCATAGCCAATCACAGCGGCTTGAGGCCAAGGATGAAAATCCTCCATGCATGCCCAAGAAAGTGAAGAAAAGTAATAATAAGGTCAGTTTCACGTCTCAATCAATGGATCATGACCATTGGCCATTCTATAAGACCCTCCAGCGCAAAAGGCCAAATCATCCACTACCAGCAGTACCGGATTCTCTAGCACAGAAGGCCAACTCTTCCACTACTAACAGTATCGCCTTCCCCAGCAGCACTAGTGGCTCTACCTCATCAAACAAAAATGATAATTCGTGATTGGGCCTATGTGGCATTTTTACCTTATGTTCTTTTCACTTTTTCATTTTGGGTGAAATCCTTATTTCACTCCTTCAGTTTTTAATTTGAGTTAGTATATTGTTTACATTTTAGTTAGAAACGGATTTAGGCCTATGCTATAATATGATGAGAGGGAAGATATTTTCCTAAAATATCTTCTCGTGCATAGGAATCAGAGGTTATAAAAACAGGAAGAAAACACTAACAGAAGGTTCCATATTTTCCAAAGGACTCACTAGCTCGAGTATTCTATATGTATTTTGTATGAACTTTGATAGTGGATGTTTGAAGATCCCACAGGGATTCAGTAATAAGAAGTTTTCCTGGAATTGGGGATTCCGCTAAGGATGATTCACAATTTCTAACTCTCTCTCTATGTATTTTAATATAATTTTTCATTTTGTATTTCTCCATACTTCTCGTATCTATAGGTTTTGGAATGCGAGTGCTCCCATGTTTGGATGTGAATTTATCATAGTAGATACTCATGTTTTATACATCCATAGCACTTTAAATATGGCCCAGGCCTGATACATTGTTCATTTTATATCTCTTTCATCGTTCTTCTGATACTAACTACAATGGATTCTTGTCTTTGAATGAGCCCAGATATATGGATTCTTATCTTTGAATAAGCCCAGTATATATGGATTCTTATCCTTGAATAAGCCCGGTTATAGTTGATATCTTACTCCATCTTCTGTCATATTCATCACTCACATATAACTTGATAATTGTGTATTCATTTTAGAAGTCGGCCCCCTTTTACAACATTCTATTTTAGAGCTGTCTGATGCATTTGCTTATTGCAGTTTGTTCTCATTTTCTGCAGTTTTCCTAGTTGTTGTGTTTAACTTTTGGGTTTTGGTTCCACCCTTATTAAAACCATTCATCTGAGTGATAGTTGCATGAGAGCCAAGAATTTACAACTACAGTCAGTTGAGTCATATGCTTGTTACATTTAAGATGTCCTAGGCACTAGTATTTATACAACTCAAGGCTGTCTCTATGAGCTACAACATCTTTCAGGCGTCGTTGTCAGGGAAACAATTTGAAGAGCTAAATCCCTGGGCCTTGAAAAATATTGATCCACCCTTCAGAATAGGTGAGTAGGAAGGGTTTGGAGTTGTAGATCCCTCACCTTGGCGACTCCACTTTCATTCAAAGGATAAATGTATTTGCAGTCCTTGCTTCCCGAAAACACCACTTGAGGTCGGATACATCCCAGTTGAGAACATATTCGATGTCCGATCCAGAGAATATTTTGCACAAGAGAAGTGGGAGAGAAATAAAATCAGCCTATATAGATATTCCCATATTCTCCCTGGAATAATCTCCATCCTCCTCTCAATTAGCTCAAGATCAAGGTCCCGATTCTACTGCAAGAACCCTTGATTATACTTCTAATAGCGCCTCCCTTGAAAATATTGAAGCCAAAGATGAGGCTGAGTCTGTAGACACCACGAGTTTCTTTCTACATCCCACTCCCAAAGCCGAAGAAGTTAAAGAAGTCACAGAGTTTTCCACTTCTCATATTCCAGTAGTTCAATCGACCCCTCAAGCTGTTGTTCAGTATATCCCCATTGTCATACATACTTCTCTTCCACCAGCTCCTATTATACATCAGAATCTCCTTCCACCCCCACAACCTCCGATGGCTATTCCTAGCTTCCTATTGAACAAATATGCCCCCCTGGAATTGCCTCAGATCCTGAATGATATGCCTTGGGATTACTTAAAGATCCTGCTTCATTTCAATAGAGAAAATGATACTGGAGCTTAGAATACCTGGAAGTTTTCTGTGCCTTCGCTGGGAAATTTAAATGTTGAATATCTCGATTTGGTTTTAGGATTGTTCGTCCAATCCCTAGATGGGGAAGCTCGTAAACATTTTAAAACTCTGGGGGACTGCTCCATCAACACTTGGGAAGAAATGGAAAATGAATTCACAAGGAAGTGGGGAGAAAATAAAGATCATGGATACTGTGTTATGAAATTCAATGCTTTAAAGAAGAGACATAATGAAGACGTGTCTGATTTTATTAAAAGATTTAATAAACTATATACCAGCGTGCCTGTATAAATGAAGTCGCACCAGATCGCCACTAAGGTTGTCTTTATAGCAGCATTTGAGTCAGAATTCAGATTCACCTTGAGGGAAAGGAAGTCTACTACTTTGGACCAGGCTTAGACCAATGCACTAGAAGTCAAATCTAACTTCACTTCTATAGGAAAATCTAGAGGAAGACTTGACCATGATGCTAGGCATAGAGGGAAAGAAGAAGCATCTACCTCTAATCAAGACAGAGAGGTAGATGATTACAAAATTAAGGAGATGAATAAAATTATCAAGAACCTTTCAAGAAAGCTGGTGAAGCTTGAGCTTGAAGCAAAGAATTCCTCCTCCAGGGCACCTCAAGCTACTCCGAACAGGGGTTATAACCCCCAATACAGAAAGCCTCCTTTGAAAATATTACAAAGAGATCAGAAGGAGAAACAAGATCACATATAGCCCCTAATGTACCTGGAAGGGCAGATGGACAGCCCTATAGAAGATACCCCCGATGGGAAAGACGATCAATATCTTGCTTACTCGAAAGGTGAAGAAGTTGAGCTTTCCTTACAAGAAGATGAAGGAGTCGAACTCCCCTTGCAAGAAAAAGAAGAAAAAACAAGCACTGATGAAGATCCAGAGATTGATGATTACTCCAAGCAATTCGTAGACTTCATGCAGGCACAATTCAACATAAAATATAATCTTAGGTCCTTTAGGAAGAGGATGCACACACAAGAACAAGAAGAAGAGATGCCTCAGAAGGAGACAATTGTTCAGAAAGTCGGAGATAAATGTAAGAGACCTATAACTGAACCTTTACATTCTAATGACTCCATTCCTTCCTCTTCTAAGTTGGCCTCTAATCCACATGCAAATGTTAAACCTATTCTGAGGGAAGAAAAACCTCTAGCCATGATAAATGAACCAAAGGAAAATACCATAGAGAAGTCTCCCTCTGCTTTTATTCTTCAAAAAGAACTGGAAAAGGTTAAAATCCCAGTCCCCCTAACTGAACTCCTGAAACAGCCAGTCTACTCGTCTGAGGCATCTTCTTCCATGCTTCCTCAAGGAGTAGCCCCAATCCCAGAAATTTTAACCCTCCAGGAAAAAAGGCCTATGGTAATGTTCGGTCCTCATGTTGAGGAGTTAGATGCTTCAACTCCTCCTTTCTATGTCTCTTTAGTAATTCATGATTTGCTATTGCACAACTGTATGCTGGATTCTGGGGCGTCCCATAACCTAATACCTCTGTCGGTGATGGAGCAATTGGGGTTGCAGATCACTCACCCATATAAAGATCTCTACTCTTTTGATTCTAAAAGAGTCAAATTTTTGGGGATGATTAAGGATTTGGTGGTAAATCTAGTGCAAATCCCAACTAAGAGCGTGGTAATGGAAATAGTAGTGGCCGACATCCCAGCTCAGTTTGGGATGCTATTATCAATATCATGGGGTACAAAAATCAGAGGATCTATAAAGCTGTACCTAACCTATGCGACCATCACTGTGTTTGGAGGCCAAGAAAGGAGATTATACCGGGAAACAAGGTTTGTGAAGATGGTGACTAACGCCAATAATTTAGTAAATTCACCAGTGTACAACAAATAAGGGGAGTTTTCATGTTTGATTCTTGAAGAAGACCAAGATTACCTGCAATAGCCATCTTTCTGTCAGGTAAAGACTAAACAGTATTCAAATAATGAAGAAGGTGGGGTTTGGACTTTGCACTTTGACGGAGCTAACTCAAGGGAAGGGAATTGAGCTAGATTTCTCCTGATCTCGCCCACTGGACAACTAGTCCCACTTTCTTTCAAATTGGAATACGAAGCCACAAATAATGTGGCTAAATATGAAGCATTTCTCGTGGGTCTACAAATAACAAATAATATGAATATTTAGATCTTGAAGGTTTTGGGAGATTCAGAACTGGTGGTGAGACATGTAAGAAATTAATGTCAAGCTAAGCACCCACGGCTAAGGGCTTACAGAAATGAGGTATGGGACTTGGTAGAGAATTTATTCTCAGCATTTAATATTCAATTCATGCCAAGAGACCAAAATAGAATGGCAGACTCTCTTGCAGTAGCCAGAAGCACTTTTCAGCCGCCTAAAATCCCCTCTTGAGGTATGAGATAGAGGTTTGTTACCATCCTTCCATCCCTGACAATGTCAAACACTGGCAGGTGTTTGAAGATGAAGAGAAAGTGAAGAGATTCATGGAGAGCATTGGGGAATTTTCCAATTTGGTCATAGATGTTGGCAAGGAGGAGACTGAGGACCTTCCTCAAAATAAATGGTAGGACACCATGGCTGGGCACAAGGTGTTGCAACTCAAAGGGAATGTAATACCAAGAGGACTGGTCCTTCTGGAGAGACTATTTGATAAGAATGATGTCTCAATTTGGCCAAGTAAGGTCGTTGAATAAAATCAGGTAGATGACCTGAACCTCGGCATGGAGGCCGATCCCAAGATTGTGAAATTGTCTAATAAGGTCCCCGAAGAATACAAAGAGCAATATTGGAATCTATTTCAAACATATAAAGATGTCTTTGCCTGGTCCTATCAAGATTTGAAGACCTTTTATATTAGCATTATCCATCACAAGATTCCATTAAAAGGAGATGCTAAGCCACACAAACATAAATTAAGACAGATTAATCCTTTACTCCTTCCTTCCATAGAAAAGGAAATCAAGAAACTGTTGAAGGCTAAGATTATTGTGAAATTAAGATATTCTGAATGGGTGGCCAACTTGGTCCCAGTCCGAAAGAAGAACAAAGAGATAAGACTGTGTGTTGACTTTCGAAACTTGAATATAGCATCTCTGAAAGACAATTATTCGCTGCCAAAGATGGACCATATATTGCAGAAGGTGGTAGGATCTTCACGAATGTCTATGATGGATGGCTTTTCTGGGTGTAATCAAGTAGTAGTGCTTCCGGAGGACCAAAATAAAGTTTCATTCACTACTCCTTGGGGAACGTTTATGTATGCTCGAAAGCCATTTGGATTGATAAATGCAGGGGCTACATTTCAAAGGGCCATGGACATTTATTTTGTGGGGAACAAGACAAATTCATGGTGGTGTACCTGGATGATATCATAGTATTCTCAAAGGACGATGTTGAACATATGCAGCATTTGCGCATAACCTTTGACAAGTGCTGCAAGTATGGATTGTCTTTAAACCCACAAAAATCTTTGTTTTCTTTAGAAGAGGTTAAACTATTGGGGCATATTGTAACAAAGGTAGGGGTAAAAATTGACCCGAAAAGGGTAGAAGTCATAAATGGTATATCCTTGCCCAGAAACAAGAAAGAGGTCCAAGTTTTTCTTGGATGTATAAACTTCTTGAGAAGATTCATACCGAACTATGCAGAGATAGTCCGGTACATAACTGAGATGCTGAAGAAGCATAAAAAAGTAAAATGGACTACTGAGTCGTGGGAAGCTTTTAACAGAATTAAAAATTCTTTTGCAGAAGCCCCAGTATTGGCAGGAATGGATTATGCAAAACGCTTCATGATATTTTTGTTTGCATCTCCCCACACCATCACAACTGCATTATTGCAGAAAAATGAGGAAGGTCATGAAAAACCCATCGCCTTTTTTAGCCAAGTGCTTCACAACGCTGAGCTAAAATATAACATCCTGGAGAAACAGGCTTATGCCTTGGTCAAATCCCTGAAGGCTTTTCGGATGTATGTGTTCCAGTCAACTATAATTGCATTCGTACCCACAGTGGTTGTAAAAGACATCTTGATTCAGGGGGATAGTGAAGGAAAGAGAGGCAAATGGATAGCGAAGATACAGGAGTATGAGTTGGAAATACGCCCCACTAAGCTAATAAAGGGACAGGGATTAGCCAAGATCCATTCCGAATCAAACTGTCAGGCTTTGGGGATAAATTTATCTATGGTGGCCAATTAAGAGCCTGAAAGAGCAGACGAGTAGCGTGGAATAGAAACCTCTGCACAAAAAACCCACATCAAGTACCTTCTCAGTCCATGATACAACGAAATTGTAGAGTACCTCTTGACTCTTAGATGTCCTCCAAGCTGCGACAAGACGAAGTACCAGATGTTGAGGTTAAAGTCTAAGAATTTCATTGTAGCAAATGGTTGTTTGTACTGGAGAGACCCATTGGGCATACTACTTTTATGTCTCACAGAAAATGAAATAGAAGAAGTGATGGCGGAATTCCACGAGGGCATCTATGGTGGCCACTACAGCTGGAGGGCCACAACACACAAAATTCTGAAAGCAGGCTTTTTCTAGCCCAGACTCTTCGGAGATGTTCATACTCAGGTAAGGGCCTATCAAAAATGTTAGAAATTTGCTGAAAGGAAAAATTTCGCACCTTTTCCTATGATCCCAGTACACACAGAAGAACCTTTCCAACAGTGGGGAATCTATTTCATTGGGGAAATTAATCCTACCTCAAGCGGGCAACACAAGTGGATACTAACAGCCACCGATTACTTCACTAAATGGGTGGAGGCCATTCCAGCAAGGAATGCTACAGACACAGTGGTGATCAAGTTTCTGGAAGATAACATTATCTCAAGGTTTGGCTGCCTTGCTAAGATTGTCACAGATAATGCTCAGGCTTTTAAGTCTGTCAAATTTATCAAATTTTTCCAACAATATAATATTGTGTTAGGACACTCTACTGCATACTATCCATAGGGAAATGGATTGGAAGAATCCTCAAACAAGACATTGGTAAGGGCATTGAAAAAGGCCATAAATGAAAACCAAAATAACTGGGATTCTCAGCTCAAGTTTGCGGTATGGGCAAACAAAATCACTAGTAAGAGGTCAACAGGAAAATCCCCATATGATTTGGTCTATAGTAGAGCAGCGGTTTTCCCGATACAGTTGGTCTACCTATGGCTAGGTTCATGCAAGATTTTCAAGAGGAACCAAACGATCTTACCAGAAGAAAGAATCAGTTAGTATATCTGGAAGAGACTCGAAGTCGATTAAATCAGAGGTTGACTGAGTACCAAGAGAAAATGAAAGACCTGTTCGATCAGCATGCTAAAGATAAGGAGATGTAGGTCAGAAATTTGCTGTTAAGATGGGATATAAGAAGGGCTGAGAAAGGAAAGCATGGAAATTTCAATTCTCTATGGTTCGGACCTTTCAAAATTGGTGAAGAGGGAGGAAACAACACTTTCAGACCAGAAAATTCATAGGGTGATATGCTTGAAGCCCCTGTGAATGGGAAATTCTTAAAACAGTTTTTCCAGTATTGATTCAGGCCGAAAGGTTTCCTATATGATATTGTACATTATTCAATTTCTTTTATTATCATATTTGTTGTTTTGATTTGTCATTAAGAATGAATAAAAGGCATCAAGGGGCTATGTTTGCAGGAAGGAAGTTAAAAAATGGTCTGTGGAGTTCTCGACGCGTTCGAGGACAAACGGGTCATCCCCAAATGGAGCCAATGTTTTTATAACATCCCTCACCAAGATGGGATGTCCAATAATAAGGAGCCTTATACTGTAAATCAAATACAACAAGGACTGTATGGACTGTCAAAGCCCATTTTTCACCTATCGGAACCCTTGAAAAGGCTAAAAATCCACCTTTTAGCTTTAAAAGTGCTCATTTTAACATATCGGGCCTCTAAGAACCTTTCGGTTTAAGCCCCTAGCCCTCATTTCCCATGTGACCCCGCTCTGTGACCGACGGCTAAAAGTCCTTAAGCCATTTTCGGCCATCAGACTTCACTGGTTCCTAACTCCATTATTTTTCTTTGTTAAACCGCTGAGGTTCATCTTTGCCGAAGAGATCCTGACTATTGATCTTCGTAGATCCAACAGCCATCGCACGTAACCTATCCATCGCACATCGCACTTCGCTTCATCCAAAATTCTCGCTCCCAAACTCTTTTCCGCCGATGCATTTCCCCGCACAAAATCTTCACTGTTGAGCTCGATTTTGATCTAATGGTTCTTGCTTCTTCGACGCATTGCGCATCGCTCCTCCCCTGATGTGTGTGGCTCTAATTAGATCTCAATCATTGATCCCCCACAACGATCTGACGGTCCTTGCCCCATCGCTTATCGACACTTCTCACCTCACTCTTCTCTATTTCCATCTCCCGCATTCCTTTTCTCCATCGATATGCCGATCCTCCGAGATAATCTCCACCATTGATCCTTGCCATCCAATGGTTCGCGCATAACCATACTTTTTAACCCTATAATTGACTTTCTCGCTACATGACATCTTTGCTGACGTCATCGCCGGTCCCACTCGACCGCGCAGGTTCGTCCATCGCATTCTTCCTCCGCTGTTGATCTAGATTGTTCTGATCAGACGGTCTGCGCTCCTCTTCGCATTCATTTCATCAAATAACCTGATCATGCTATTTCCATGCAAAATAATTAGTTTTCTTAAGACACGCATCACTCTCTAACACGTATCATGTGCCCCCAGGCCGATACCACTTACGGCTAAGCTCCCACGCGAAAACCACCCCAGTTTTCCTCAAAACCGCCTTTCGCATAGTTTCGCGCCAGATTGAATTCAAACCATGTTTTCACCATAGAAACGTCTCTGCTATATTCCTTGCCTCTGCACTGCTCCTCTGCCTTCACCCGAGCCTTCTGAAGTAGTCTACCTCTCATCGTAGGATTTATTTAACTGGTTTTTTGTCTATGCAAGTTTTCATGGAATTTTAAGTACACATGCCATCTCATAGCCAATCACAGTGACTTGAGGCTGAGGATGACGATCCTCCATGCCCAAGAAAGTAAAGAAAAGTAATAATAAGGGTCAGCTTCACGTCTCAGTCAATGGACCATGACCATTGGCCATTCTATAAGACCCTCCAACGCAGAAGGCCAACTCATCCACTACCAGCAGTACCACATTCTCTAGCATAGAAGGCCAGCTCTTCCACTACTAACGGTATCACCTTCCCTAGCAGCAGTAGTGGCTCCACCTCATCAAACAGAAATGATAATTCATGACTGGGCCTGTGTGGCCTTTTTACCTTATGTTCTTTTCACTTTTTCATTTCGGGTGAAATCCTTATTTCATTCCTGCAGTTTTTACTTTCAGTTAGTATATTGTTTAAATTTAAGTTAGAAATGGCTTTAGGCCTACGTTGTAAGATGATGAGAGGAAGTTTTACCTCATCATCATTTATGTTTTTGATTTAGACCTGAAACAACATACAAGCACACGAGGAAGATATTTTCCAAAAATATCTTCTCACGCATAGGAATCAGAGGTTATAAAAATAGGAATAAAACACTAATAGAAGGTTCCATATTTTCCAAATGACTCACTAGCTCAAGTATTATGTATGTATTTTGTATGAAATTTTATAGTGGATGTTTGAAGATCTCGTAGGGATTCAGTAATAAGAAGTTTTGCTGGAATTGGGGATTTCGCTCGAGATGATTCACATTTTGTAACTCTCTCTCTCTATGTCTTTTAATATAAGTTTTCATTTTGTATTTCTCCATACTTCTCGTATCTACAGGTTTTGGAATGCGAGTGCTCCCATGTTTGGATGTGAATTTATCATAGAAGATACTCATTTTTTATACATCCATAACACTTTAAATATGGCCCAGGCCTGATACATTGTTTATTTTCTATCTCTTTCGTTGTTATTCTGATACTAACTACAATGGATTCTTGTCTTTGAACGAGCCCAGATATATGGATTCTTATCTTTGAATAAGCCCAATATATATGGATTCTTATCCTTGAATAAACCTGGTTATAGTTGATATATTACTCCATCTTCTGTCATAGTCATCGGTCACATATAACTTGATAACTGTGTATCCATTTTAGAATTCATCCCCCTTTTATAGCATTATGTTTTAGAGTTGTCTGATGGATTCGCTTATTGCATTTTTTTCTCATTTTCTGCAGTTTTCCTAGTTGTTGTGTTTAACTTTGGGGGTTTGGTTCCACCCTTATTAAAACCATTCATCTAAGTGATAGTTGCATGAGAGCCAAACATTTCCTACTGTAGTCAGTTGAGTCATGTGCTCCTTGCATTTAATATGTCCTAGGCACTGTTCTTTATACAACTCAAGGCTATCTCTAGGAGCTACAAAACCTTCTACCAAACCTCTTAATCAATATTTGAATGAAATCTACACAAGAAGACACTTTCATGTGTGACAAGTGGCTGAACCACCAATATTTTGCTTCACCCTTTAGGTGCAGCGTTGCAATCTCCACAACCTCTATTTCTGCTACAATATATTGTAGAAATAATGTATCCAACTCTTTCCTCCAAGCACTCAATGTGATTTTGGAAGATCCATCAAAAGGTACTCAAGAAAAATCTATACCTCTTTCTTCTATTGCTACAACGAGATCTCCTCTCCTCTTTGAGTTGCAAAAATAGTTGGAGAGTTAGATTCTCCTTGAGTGCTATAGGATGTGATTTGTACTCAGATAAATATCTACTTAGGGTCTCATACCCCAAGTCTCCTTCATATACATACCATTCACCCTCCTTCTTAAAGAAAGGGTATTTAGTAGAATGTTGTGGAGATATATGCATTCCAGTCTCTTTTGTTTATGGTAGGAAGTGCTTGGACCTTCCTCATCAAATATTCTTGGATCCTTCCTTTGCCTTCCCCTCTTCATTTGTTTGACCTCATTGGAGAGATATTGTATGGATCTATAGAGAAGAGTGGAAAAACTAAAACCCTCCAATATTTTAGATATCTACTATTTGTTTCTTCTTTTATGTTAAATATGAAGTGCCCACAAGATGAGCCAAAGATCATGCTTCGATACCACTGTAATATCCAAAAATGGAGGATGCAGTAATAAAAAAACACAATAGATGAACTGCAACTAAGTAAACAATTAATCAAAAGACACCATACAAATTTATAGAATAGCTAATCCATTTTATTATATAGGATTTGGATAGAAAGTACAACAGTGCTCAAAATATGAGATACTCAAGCCAAAGAGATGACCTACAATGACCCTAAAATGATCCCATAAGAGGGACTACGTAAATGCCAAATTGCTAGAAGGAAAACTGTGCTATCCCTGCTGGAAATGTTGGTGTAAAAACTGCTGGAAAATGTGGCAATGTATATCCAGTAGTTGCGAAGCTCTGATGGTGCTGAAAATTGAGATCTGGGCTCTATGATGGATACCCGAGCTAACCCAGAAAGGATTTTGCAGATGTATGAATATAGGAAAAGAACCCTCTTAGGGCTTCACTATACAATTGTTGGGTATGCAGATATGCTGCATAATCTGATCAAATATGGTTGCAATATGATGTGTAATCATATCCCTGCAAGAAGGGTTGCTCCCTTCACTAGATCCTCTGGCTAAAAGCTCAAGATCTAGCTCCTCCAATCTCGTCCACTGAATGTGGCTATCGATTAATCAACAACTTCAGAAAACTATTTTGTCAAGGATGTAGGCTCTATAGCCTGATGTTGGATGCTGCAATTTAGCTCAAGAATTATGTAAATAGTATGCCCAAGGTGAAGGAATGGTCCCTCATAGGATTTCCAACTGTAATACTAGAAACTTCCCTCCTCCAATGGATCTCCAAGACTGGATTGTGCAATCGTACAGGGGACTATTGCTACATTTAGTTATTAAATGATGGCCTCAATGTTGGATATGACTATACAGCTCCTGGAAGGTTGAACATGAAGAACGAGGTGAAAGGATTAATACTCCACCGGTTTCCTAGTTGAAGTGCTATAAACAACCACCACCTCTCAAACCCTTGGACTGGAATTGTGTTATTCTTGTAGCTGGAAGCACATACAAGTGTGGTGGAAGATGGCACCCATGCCTGATGATGAATGTAGCTCAATAGAAACCTTCCAAGAGTAGGCACTTAAATTCCCCCGTGAATAAGGGTGGGATTTCCGCTCAGAAACACCCTATGCTAAACAACACTGCAGAATTTAGCTAAACAACATAAGCATGCATAGAAATGTCAGATGAAAAATCTAGATCTAAACAGATCAAAAATATAATAATACAAATCCTTTCTTCTATTGTGCCTTCATATTTCGTATATACATTTTGAGCCTTCCATAGCCCTAGCCCACGTCATAATTACGCTGTACATGTGGCCACTAGCCTCCATGAAGGTTGTGTTGTCTTTCCATGATCTTCATCATGCCTACATTTAATTCCCACTCTCTTCATCATGTGTGCATTAGATGCACCATTTCCTCCACTAACTCATCATAATTGCTTTATGATCTTGCTTTTAATGCACCATGCTCTTAGTTGACCTCCTCCAATATCCTCAAGATTTTACGTTAATGATCCATGATCTCCACTCACCCTACATTTAAAAAGCTGCTCCACTACTCCATAATGTAGATATAGATCTAAATTATCCACATTCACACATCAAAAGTGGATTTTACTCATCCATGGGGTTTATTGGTCCCTCCACCATCTTATTTACTTGATTAATTATGAAATTAGGAATCTGTTGTGCTATACAACAACCCTCATTTATTTTTAATAAATGGGGACCCTTTAGAAATAATTAGGAAATTTATTTTCATTTAATTTTAGCTTTAAGTCAAAAAAATATAGGGAATAAAGTTTCTTTTTTCTTATCCAATTTTATTCCTTAGTGCGTATCAGAATTTGCATAGCTTACAAACTTAAATGACTTAAAATCCACTAAGTCATGCGGGTTGTGATATGTGAAAAACTCTTTCCAAAACCATATCGAAATCTTATTACAAATGACCTAATCACCGTTATATACCAAAATCGCATCACGCCTCATTTAAACGATCAAACATATATGAAATTTGGTGAAATTGTGATTACGTAGACCCAACGAGCCAATAAAGTAATGAACATAAAGCTCTAAAGTCTGATAGAGCTTAGCGGCATGATTTCTTGAAAGAGCACTTCGCATTTCGCACGATATAATTAAAAGAAAATTCATTTACTACATAAAAGTTGCCATGTGTGATTTGCGCAGATCACATTTCACAGAATTTATGGGTAACATCATAAATGGAAATAGTTATAAGTTTTGATATGTGATGTGAAATGACTCCTATCAAATCAAACCGAAATACGAGATCAAACTCTTTAAATTGATCGATAGACATTTCACATGAAGGTGTAAGAGATTTGGTTTAAAATATTACTGGTGATTAATAACATTTAATAGAAGTAAGGTTTTGATAGATTCATATCTACTTCGAGAATGTGTTGAAGTGATTGAATGCCACATTTGTTTAAATTCTATTTTCCTCCTTGTTCTTTATACTTTTAATGTTTGCTCCATTCGCTTGAAATCAGGAGACTAATTAACGAAGTAAGGAAAATTGAAATGAACAAGAAAGGAAAAGAAATTGACAAAGCATCATCTACTGGAGACTCAGATATGTATCCCCTATTCTCAGACACCACCTACAACAAGGATTGTGACATTTCTTCATGGGAGGAAATGTATAAGCTTTTCGAGGATGAAAAGACAAAGGCAATAACCAAAGTCGCTACAACAGGCACATCAGTTACCTCAGATGTGACTTATTTTGACGTTGCATGTTCATTCATCCATAAGGTAGAAGCAAGGCCAAAGATTCTTCCCTTTGCAGATGTGGTTAAGTGGGTAATCAAACACTTAAGCATAGAAGACAAAACATTCAAATATTCCAAAGGCGAGAATATTGGGTCATTCAGGGAAAAATACTTACAGGAAATGTACCATCTACCCTCCTTAGAGAAAAAATATGACAAAGCTTTTGTCCAGATCTTTAGAAAAAAAAAATCCAGATCTGATGAAAGTAAAAAGGAATGGAAAGAATACCAAAGAAAAATTAAGCGAGATAAACTCAATACGTACCCAATTGCCCAAATTCCTTCCCCCTATTGTTATGCTACCGGTATGTTTTCTAGATTATATGCAAAACCTGATACCACTAGGTTTTTTGTAGATTGGGTCCCATTAATTGATGCAATCGTCAATTATTTAATTTTGAATTGGGCAAATATCCTATCTGATAATTTAGCTAAACACATTATGGAGTATAGGATTAAAACAAGTGTTTCATCTAGAGAAATACCCCCCTTTTACACGAGTGCCTATGTCATGGACACAATTTTATTTTCTTGTAGTTTTCCTACCATGGGATGGAAATGGAAGACCCAAGACCCTACCACAATCCACATTTACCACACATCCCTTTGGGATTCATACTTCCATTTTCATTTCTACAAAATTTTCCATAGTGTCATGTGTCTATGCACTAGATGATATTCAACGAGAAAGCCCCTAGGGTTTCCAAATAGGCTAGTACAAACATTCTTTCTATTGCTAGATGGTTTGCAGAGGAAAGTTTCACATATATCAGAGTATTTGGGAGTTACGCTTCTCCCCATTTCCTACCATATTATGTTCCTGATAAGTTACTTGCAAGAGAGATAGCATACTAGCTTCTTATAAATGGTATTTCTAAACAGCTTAAAGATTCTAAGAAGGCTCCCTATCCTAATTTCCCTTTACAGTGAGATACTTTTGCACTTTTTGATATTGGTCATGCCTACAAGGAAGTTTCAAAGGTTAATCTATTAAATTTGGCTCTAATGCCAAAACGTCTATATGATCCTAATGATGTAATTAAAAACTATATCACAGAGCTCAAAATGAAGCCTTTTATGAAAGAAATAGACAAATTTGATGATTTATTTCAAGGCATTGAAAATTTTTCAGATGTACTCAAGTTTTCATCGAATCAACTCAATCAAGATTACTTGCAAGCCTTCCAAGCATATAGAAGTAATAGATTGGAAAATATTCCTCTATATTTTTTAACTATTGAAGATGTAAACACACCTACTCCAAGTATTAGCTTGGATAATGAAGTGAAAGACGTGTCCGAAGATGAGTTGGGACAATCAAAGCATCAATATCACAATTCAGATCATTCTGAAAATGAATTCGAAAACAGAAAGGAAAACCTAGAAAAGATAATTGGTCAAGTAATCCAAGAGATTGATATGTAGGAGAAAAGAGGATGCAATGGAACAGAGTGAGCTTCTCAAGAAGTTCACCACAGTCAAGATATACTTGATCATTCAGGAAAGTCCCAACCAAATAATTTAAGTAGTGAATGGGATGAGTTTTCTAAAGCAATAAATACTCCTAAAACAAATCCCAATACTGATCAAGCTACTATTTCTGAGACCCCTAAGCATTCCCAAAATTTAGTGGAAACTATTACACCACTACAACAAATTCCAAAAGCTCATGATCGAGAGATAATTCTGACTTATACTACATAACAAATAGTGTTACAAGTTTAGGAAATCCCTTCGCTAGATGTCTTCTACAGTCCTAGTCATAAGGTTGTAGTTAAGAGAAGCAAAAGGAGAAGAATTTATGAGACAGTCTCATATCTTACAAATGAATCAATAGACATTTTGTGGAAGGATCCCCTACTTGATCCTACTAAACATTTAACCAAACTATCACAATTTTCAGGGGCATATGCTACTACCACTGTTGATAAGGCCACTAAGGTTAAAATGTTATAGAAGTAGAAAGAAGATATAATACAATAATTAGAGAGGTTGTTACAGCAAGAAAAGTCTAACTCCAGTGAGAAAATGAACTTGAAGATGTCCCAATTTCAAAATGATTTTGAGAGTCTTAATTTGCAGCATCAAGAAGAGATCAGTGAGAAGCAAACACAACTGGAAGCAAGAATGACCAGATTAAAAAGCCAGCCACGGTTAGAGAAATTCATAAAGGAAGCGTTTGATGTGAATGCTAAGTTAAAGAAACAACAAGAAGTATTTTTCCAACAAGCTTCTATTACTGTCTCTTATTGTGACTCAAGTGGAATATTGATCCAACAAGTAGCTATTCAGAAAATTGAATGTGAGAATATTGAGAAGAAAATAAATGAACACATTTAATTGAAAGTATCATATCAAGCAGGGAAGCTAATCTATCCTAGGTATATAAGTTCCACAAGTAAATATTATTCAAATATTGGGAAGAACAGATCAAGAAGGCAAAGAAAGCATCAGTGAAAGCATTCAAGTTGGCAAAGGAAATTACTGAATGTATGTGTGAACAAATTGTGAAAGTACAAATTATCAAAGAGTGCACGTTGGAAGTGTTCTCAGAAGTCAAATAGCTAGAAACACAATGGAAACAAAAGGCAGAAACGTAGGATGAAACAATTAAAAGGGTAAATAAGTTTGACCAAGAAAATTATTGGAATTTTCTAATCAAACCTTATCATCAGTACCATACCCTGTAGTATTTAACAGATTCCACAAGAAGATCGCAGCCAACACTCTCAAATGTAGTATTCAAGGGATAGGCAGATCACAAATTTCGTAGCCATCTCAGATTGAGCCCATGCTAGATATTAGTCAACTTCATGGGGAGATCCAAAAGAAAGATTGGAACACATAAGTCATATTTTTACTTTATTTTCCTATATTGTAGTTAAAGTTAGTCTTACGAGGATGGTTGTTTGAAACCTCCTTTATTTTTTTTATAATAATATATTTTAGAACATAGTTAGTTTAGTATTTAAACCCCTCTCATGCATTTATATAAGGGTCCAGAAATATGTCAAAAACATTTTCAAAGAATGTGCTATTGTAATTTTGTGAATGCTTTGTTGAATTAATGGAACACAATCTATTATATTTTCACAATTAAAGATGTTTAACTGATGTTGCACTATTGTACTCTTTAAATTGCTTGAAAATGAATAGGAGCACATCAATTACTGTCAGTTTACATGAGTATAACTTCATACATATGGTACTTCTATTCACTTGTATTAAGTCTTTCTTTATATATTGACAATCATCTTTTTATTGTATTATATATTTGAACCATTATTATAGATGAATGTTACATGCACTTATGTTCTAATACTTGTTTGTGATTTCTTATCCAATATATAATCACACATATGAATGTGATATATTTTCTATAATTCTTCTAATCAAACTATTTTGTTAGAAGAATCATCTTACACAATTTTCATCTCTTTTAACTGTTAAATAATCTACATTACTAATAGTTGAAGCATATCTCTTTAGAACGCATAAAGGAAGAAACACACTGGGTATATAGTAGAATAGATAGTCGAGATAGATGAATATGATAGATTAGAATAATTTTCCATTGCATGTTGTATAATCAAAACACCCCCAAAAACATCCTTACTGGGAAACTGGTCCCATTATCCCCAGTCATAGGCACTACACGAAACAGAAAAGGCACTGCTTTAAGGTCTAGACCGGGTGGTTTTCCCCTATGCTTTGGCAGCATAATTCCATGGCCTCAAAATTATGGTGCTAGAAGGAGGGCCTTGTGAATTGAAAAAAGGTCTGATCAATCTAAAGGTCAATCTAAGAGTCTCTCTCCCTCTAGACCCCCATCAACTTCCAGAAAATTATCTAGATCCTCATCTTTAAAATCTGAAGTTGATCATCCCTCTCCTAAGTCTCCTAGTGATACTCAACCCATACTATCTCCTAATTCTCATCAAAATTCCCCACAATTTCAGTCTTTTATAGAAAATTTAGAGAGAGTATCCATTTCTGTTGAAAAGCCTGAATCTTCTCAAATATCGGATATAAATATTTCATCTTCTTTACAACCTCAAAGAATATTAACTCGATCAGAAAGTCAAAAGTCAGGAATTATTCCTTTTTAATTTCCCATCGATAGTATTCGAAATAGAATAAAGAGGACTCAGTCAGAGTAAATTGCCAACGATATTTTATCCCATCCACCATCATTACCTCCACTCACTTGGAAAAATTCCATTCCAACAATCATTGTTACTTTAACTGGTTCCAGTACTCAAACAACTATCCCTTCAACCAGTCCTAGCACTCAGCGTGCCTCTTCTTCAACTCAAACTCAATCCATCACATCCACCCAAGATCCAATGGCAGGTCATCCATGCAACAATCTAGGGGTTATAAATATGACTGCTCCTCTTCATGCTCTTCCAAAATATCCTGAAAGGTGGTTACCTAAATTTAATCCTGATGATGGTCTTCCAGCAGAAGAACACATTCATAATTTTATGTTAGCCATAAATTTAAAAGAAGTATTTGAATAGGATTTTGTTGTAAGATCATTTTTGTATACTCTAATAGGATCCGCAGGGTCTTGGTATTTTTCACTATCTGCCCTCTCTATAACTAGCTAGAATATGTTCGAAGAACAATTTCTAGCTAAGTTTTGGGATGAAAAGACCACTGGTACTCTAATAAATTATTATCAAATATAAAATCTAAAACATGTGAGAAGATAAAATATTTTAATTCAAGATTCAATACATTACTGAATAAAATTCCTGTACATCAGTTCCTGGTGAAAAAGTTCAAATTGAGTGGTATATTTCATCTCTTCCATCCAATATAGCTATTTTTGTTGATAGAGAAAAAATGTTGACATTTTCAAAAAACATGAAGGAATCTCTATCTGTAGAGAAACACTTAACCGCTCTTGAGAAAAATAATTATCAAGAATATCAAAAATCAAAGAAGGTATATTTCAAAGATGATCCTAAAAATAAGCTGCCAAAAGACCCTTTTGATGTGGAAGGTCTTCAAAAAATTTTGAAGACTATGACAAACGAGATGGAAGATATCAAGAAACAAGTCGCTAAAAATTCTAGCTCAAAAAAGTCTTTCAGAAACTTCAAGAAAGGTCAGTCCTCTAATACTCAACCTCCAAATATCATATCTAATGTTGAATATGATCAAGATACAGAGGAAGAGAAAACAGAGGAAGAAGAATATGATGAAGAAGAAGAAGTTGAACTAAATGGAATGTGGTATTTTATCCTACCAAATGAAGAATAACATAAAGCTTTACCTGTGAGTACAATGAGAAAAAAGACAACTAAAGCAACACAACCAAATCAACAAAAAAATATTTCAATGCCTACTGAGGATAAAATGTAAGTAAAAATTCTACTTCAAAGGCTACTCTTTTGCCAATTTAATGTCTTAAATTTCTTACATAAATTATCAACCAAGGTTTGTAATCTGATGAAGTGTGGTGTACTATATGATCTTAGTTAACCTTCTTACTTCGTTGTATGTATTTTTTATGTTTTTTGGGGGGTTTTATGCTTTATGTCCAAATTTTAATCTAAGAAATAAATACTGTGAAAGGAATCAACTAAATCTAGTGAAATTTGAATGTGAAAACTAAAATTTAAAGAAGGAAGAAAAGGAAGTGTTCTTAAGTTAAAATAATTTGCATAAAAATAAACCAAAACTAGTAAATGATTAAAATCTAATCTGAAAAATAGAGCTTTTATGATAATGAATTCCAATTTAATGTTAGTCCTATTTCATGGATATAAATATTATGACTAAAAATTGAAATTGCAATGCAACTGTAATTGAAAACAAATTCAAAGGTAATACAAGCTAATGTATGTTTGATTACTCCAACATTCAATATGAAGTACAATAAAATCACCCTCTTGAAATGATGTGTAAGCAACCAATTATACCGAAGTTTTTATTGTTCTAGAAAAAGAAGTAAAGTGTGTAAAGGAAAACTCAATAACTGAATAAATTAGATATTTGAGCATTCAGTTTAGAAATATGATAAAATCACCTTCTTGAAATCATCTTTAGGAACACCCAATTATACAACGGAATGAGGATCTAAAAATAAATGTAAAAGCATGTAAAAGTAAAGCTCAATGATTGTATAGGTTGAACATTTAATCACACAATTTGGAAGTATGACAAGCCACCTTCTTAACATGATATTTTAGGAACAGTCAATTATACAAAGAATTGATAGTTTGATCTAGGAAAGTAAATAATAGAACATGAAAGGAAACTAAACAGCTATGAGCTCCATTGCCTCAAAATTAATCCAATTGGAAAATATATAAATCTATACTCTTGAAATGTTTTTAGAAAAGAAAATATTACACATTTATTCTATTATTGATGCTAAGAAGACATTTATGACTTAATTCTATGCTACTAATTAAAAACTGTAATGTAATATTAATCTACTCAAAAAATTGACAAGACAATGTAAAGAATTTAAACTAAAACAATGAACAAAAAACCTCCTCCTGTGTAGGGGCCATCTACAGTATATTTGGTATAATTCCTAACTGGTTATATGTGCACTAAGCAGTCACTAGAACCATGAACACAATTCTTATATTATAATAGAACAGAGTTTCAAAAAAATACACAGCATTTCGGCAAAATTACTTATTTTCTTCAGTTATGTACAATTGGTATTTAAATAAAACTAATCGTAACTGTAATGAGTTGATTACGCCTACATCTGGCTATCTTAACTGAATTATAGAATTGGATTTCAATTGTTTAACTATTGATTTTCTGCATCAGATCAAATCAAGAGTTCTTCGCTTCTTGTCTTACGTCCTTTGACCATGCTTTGATCGTGATCTTAAGTATCCTTTTTTTATCGCTTCCGATCAAGTAGATAGGACGAAATCCATGTGTGAATTATTTTTGAGATGCCCATGTAGCTCATTTATCTATTTTCCCCTTGGAACCTGGAAAACCATGAAATTATATGTGGAACCAAGGTTTAGCTACAAAATAGGCTGCGTTCTATAGCCAAATTACAAAAATTCTTTCAAATAACAAGAACATCAGAATATAACATAAAAACCATTTAAATACATTCCCTGAGACAAAACATTTCATTTATCATTGATTGGAGTGTATGGACTTATGAGAAAGTAGAAAAAGGGATGAGAAAGGATGTCAGAGAAGGGACAATTCTGAGGTTCAACATACCCCCACTAAGAAGTCATTGCATGTCCTCATGCAATTTACCAAAAATGTGAACTCTCTTCTCCTACTACATTTTTTCAGACACTTCTGCCAATGCATCTAGTTTCCTTCTTTTCCTTTTCTTTGAAGTGATTTTTGTCATGGGATTTCTCATAAGAAGCTTGTATTTGAGGTTGATGACTGCCTTGTTTAGTGATTTGTTCTTCCTTTTTAACTTTATTTTCTTTTTGTAACACAACCCTCAGTGCAGGATGGTATTATCACTAATCACTTTCTCCAATTTTTTCTGCTACTTCAAAGATTCATTCTCTTGTTTAATATGCCTATTCAATATCTCTAGTTCATAAATTTGTTGTTTAAGAGTATCAACTAGAGTTTTTTGTGGATTGATAGGAGGTTCTAGATTCATTGCTGCATTTTTCTTCTCCAATGATTCTATGTAATCATATATTTCTTATTGTGTTGGTTCTATACCTGGAGATCTCGGATTGGGACTACATCAAAAATTATGTATAGGAGAATTTTTAGGGCTATGTAGAGGAGAAATATTGATAGGAGATGGTATTGGAGTTTCTTCCTCTAAATTTATAAACCCTATCTCCTGTGGAAGTGTTTTATTCATTGAACCTCGGAGTCTAGAGCTCCTTCTCAGTTGTAGAGGATTTATATTTTCCTCACTTGTAACCTTGCTCCTCTTTTATGCTTTACCTCTTGTCTTAAATTTTCCTTTCCTATTGTTCTTCATCAGTTCTAGAAGAATGAGTTCCTCATAATTTTGCTGAAATGAAGATGAAATTATTTCCTTAATGCATGTGTCAATTTTCTTCCTTCTACTTCTTCTAGTATTATATTATTTAGGCAGCTTTGATACATCTTGGAAATGCTTTCTAATAAGAAATTTCTCCCAAGAATATCCTATATTTTTCAAATGAAACTCAAGAAGGTTTTTTATCAACCCATGATGTTGCATAGTATTATCCATAAACTGAATTCTCTTCTACACGTTTGTAGACATTCTTTTTAAGCTATTTAGTAAAAATAAGGGAATATTTATTTCACCATCCTCTAAGAAATTCATCAAAAATCGAATATGATACACATACATGCAGCCAAATCTTCCTTCATAGGTTATAAATTTCTATAAAACTAAGAGCATGTTCCTCCATTTATTTTGAAGTGTTGAACTGGGGATACCCTTTCTGAAAATAGAAATATCCATACATGGGGTTTTGAGGATAAATTTCCATGATTCATTGTGAAACTCCTTGTTTTTGAACCACCTTTCTCCAACCCTTGGGAGTTATGTAGCTTCGGATATGAATGTCTCAGTAACTGTGAGCTTGATGTCTCCAATTTCAACTTCTATGCCATCAAATGACCTAGCAAAATACTTTGTGATCTCTTTGTGGAAACCATCAAATTTCTCTATGAATTTGAGCCATTTATCATTCTGCAACATCTCCTTGATCTGAGGATATCCTTCCATATATTTTGTTCCCACCAGTTCTTATCTGAATTTCAAACCCATACTTTATGTTGTAAAGATTATACCTTCAAAATTATCCTTCTCTGTTATGAAGCGAATCAGATTACGGATCTGATGAAAGGCATCAAGAGCTTGTATGAATAAATAAGTGAGATGGATTGGGGTTTTGAAGAAATGTAGATGGATATGTCACATCAACAAGTCATGACCGTTAATCATGAGGGAGTCTATTATGGACTGTTATGAAACATAATACAGATGATGTGGTTGATCTGGATATGATGAAATTCCCAATCAAATCAATTGATGACATGTCACAGCAGCATATGATTCTCTATGTTATACATGCTAATATTTTTACCTTGTTATTAAAATAAATTTTCGCAACTTTACCTTTAGAACTAAACTTTCATTGTCGTTTCTTTGGTGTTGATGCTTTAGGTACTTTTTGCATGGTGGTTTTCAAATGTATTCCTTCAATTTCCTGTATTCTTCATCATTTTTCTTTGTAGACTACACAAATGTGTCAGAGATACAGAATAGAATGCACTTGTAGAAATGAACTATGGCTGCAAAATGTAGAATTATTTATAGAATGGAATGGTATGGAAGGTAGCTGTAGAATGTGAGTTAGCTACAAAATGAAATATGACTGTGGAATAGAATGTAGATGCAGAATTTGGAATTAGCTACAGAATGGAATATGAATGTGGAATGGAATGTAAGCTGCAAAACGAAATGTTATTGTGGTATTGAATGTAGTTCTGTACTACTTCTTATTACTTTTCAGAAAAGAAAGGAAACAAGAATTTTCTTTTGAATTTCTAGAAATGGAATGGAAAATATAGGATGTCAAAACTTCTGATTTTCATTTTATATTTTTTTTATAAGGATGCCAATCATTGATTATGTTATGAAACCAGCTCCAAAAATAGAAGAAAAGAGAGATCAACACCTTAGAAAACCACTTCGAGGAGGGAACCTCCAATACATTACATAAATGAATAGTTGTTGGATGACACAAATGACCAAAACCTCCTTCTATATATAGGAGTACATGGGGCCACAATATAATCCTAGTCGACCTAACAATAATAATGTAAGGGCACAATAATAACGATATTGGGGTTACAGGGGTACAACAATAACAATAAGGGGGCTACACTAATAAAAATAAGGGACTAAACCAATAATATAGGGACCTAACATGCCCCTATCCTTCAAAAAACTGTTGTCCTCAATGCTCGAGTAGCTTTGGGTGCTTCTGTATAAAATTCTCATCCTCCCTTGTAGAATATTCAGTGGGTAAGTTCTTCCACTTGATGAGATACTGTGAAATTGATCGATTTCGTAGCTGTTGAGTTCTTATTTCCATGACCACTTCAGGTTCCAATATGATTTTTCCTTCCTCATCAAGTTCTAGCAATATTGTTTGAACTGGAAGATTTTCACCTATAACCTTCTTTAAGCATGAAACATGGAAAAATGGATGCACTGGCGAAGAAGTAGGAAGCTCCAATTTGCATACCATAGTACCAATATTTTGCAAGACCTTGTAAGGACCATAGTACTTTGGCGATAATTTGTTATCCTTATTAGCTTTCTTGAGGGAAATTTTTTTGTATGATTGTAGCCGTAAAAATACCTAGTCTCATACATCAAAACTTCTCTTACTGCGATGTTGATCTACTTATTGTTTCATTCGTTTTTGTGCCAAATTTAGGTTATCCTTTAAGAGTTGGAGAACTTCTTGTTGATGCTCTATGTGATCTTCCACTGCTTGAACCTTATAGTTTTCTCTTAAATATGTTTTGATGGAAGGTGGATGATATCAATAAAGTGCCATAAATGGGGTCATTTTTGCTGCAGTATGGAAGGACGTGTTATACCACCATTCAGCGAGAGGTAACCACTTGACCCATTTTTTTTGTTTATCAGATATAAAACAAAAAATATATCCTTCCAAACATATATTCACTATCTCAGTTTGACCATCAGATTGAGGATAATAAGATGAGCTATGAGCTAATTGAGTACCCAAACAAGAAAATAACTCCATCCAAAAATTTCCAGAAAAAATGGGATCTTTGTTGCTCACAATAATCTTTGGGTTTCCATGTAGCTTTTGAATTGTGTCCATAAATGTAGAAGCAACTGTACTTGATTTAAATGGATGAGATAATGCACAAAAGTGAGCATACTTGATAAGTCTATCAACTACCACCATGATGACACTCTTTCCTTCGGACTTGAGTAAACCTGTGATAAAATCCATTGAAATCTCCTCCCAACGTTGACTTGGAATGGATAAAGGTTGTAGAAGACCCGAGGTCTAAATTGTCTCAAATTTATTTTGCTGGAAAACCAAACATTCTTCCACAAAATTTTGAATATTATATTTAAGGCCATCCAAAAAAAATTCTTCTTCATCCTGTGGTAAGTTTTCGAAAATCCTGAGTGTCCTCCTAAAGGAGAATTCTGCAATTCCAAAGGAATATTTTGTTTTAGTTGGGAATTATTACAAATATATAAGTGATCTTTGTACCATAAGGAATCATTTTTCCAACTAAATGTATCATATGTACTAGGATCTTGCTGCAACTTTTGAATTGTTGGCAATATGATGTAATGTGTTGTCCCTGATGGCAACATACTTAATGAAGTTGTCCTTGATGGAAGTCTACTTGATGAGTTTCATATGATAAGCAACCTATTTGTTAAAGATGTAAGAATGATGTATACACAGATCAATTCAGATGTGACAGAGAAAAGAATTCTAGCAAGTGCGAGAGAAATAATAAATATAATATGTCACAATGTATACGCTACATTTGTGAAGGAAACTCGCATATGGATGCAATGTATATGCTACTTTTGTGAAGACAACCCGTGTATACATTCAGGATTATCATATACGCATTTTTTATGAAGAGAAGTTGTGTATACACGCGGAAAAAAATGCTCCAAGTTGTGTATGCCTTTTGTGCTCTAAAATTATGATACCAAGGGGCATTACCATGGTATTAGCCCACAGTATTGAGCATTGAATTGTCTATTTGATTCCATCTAAGAATACCATCGAAATTTGAGTGGTTTTGACTCCTGGTATTGGTAAAAGCTAAATCTATTTAAGGAGAAGAAGATCATAGTGCAAGGAGTGCATGAGTAAGGGTTGTTATTGAATAAAATTCTCTAAGGAATATCTATATGGATGAACTATGCTTCTAATTGATAGATTGGAATATATGGTGCAACAAAGGATATAATGATGTTTCAATATTTCTAGATCTGAATATGATGAATCCCTAGTATGATCTACTCAAGAAATGATGAAGAACTGGCGCAAGTCTGCTGAAGAAAATGAATAAATATGGGTAAGTTTTATAGATCTGGTTTGTTCTGCAAAATTTATTTTTTACAAATATATACGCTATTTGGTTTCAAAAAAAGCATGTATATATGTGGGTTCGCTTCATGAAAAGTGTGTATGGTAGTTAGGGTTTCTGAAGAATAAAATACACTGAAATATATGTGGGTTGATGTACAGGAAAGCGCTTATGTACGTGGCTTCAGTGAAGCAAAGTAGTGTATGCTATTTGAATCAATGATTGTTCAAGGTTGAGTTTCTACCTACATATCTATTCTGAAGTCTGGGTTATTTCAGAAGTTTTAGTTATAGTGTTTTCACTATTCTAATTGAAGTATTGGGAAAAGTTTGTGATTGATGATAAAGGATTGTGTTGATGCTGTTTGATCCAGTATGAAAATTGATGAAAGGTGGTCTGCAGTGGGTCTAAGGGTTGAAGCCTTCAGTATGGAAATAGAAGCTTCCTGCCAGTAGAAGTTGGTGTTATGTTCAGGGGGTTGAAGCTCCCTTCCAGGAGTGCCTGGTAAACGAGAAGAAAGGGGGCTGGAGCTCCCTTCCAGTAGCAGCTGGAAAACAAGTGAAGGTTGCAGCCTTCTGTAGGTATAGCCGTACGTACTGATATGAGTCTGCATGAGTACAATGTTGTAAACAGTTTTCCATATAATAAATATTGAAGACAGAGACGACAGTAGTGGTGGATTTCTCCCAAATTGGGTTTCCACCTTAAATCTTGGTGTTCATGTGTGTTCCACTTGTGTGATGTTTTATACTGCTTTTACTACACATATTTACTGATTTTCTAACCTAATGCATAACTAGTAAATCTATTTTAAAGTTTTTTTCTGAGATACTTTATAAACTAGAAATTTATATCAGTTTACGCGAATTTATTTCAGCATATCCGCGTATATACGTGAGTTCAGTTCATAAAATTTGTGTATGCAATTTTGAAAAATAAAAGGTTAAATTTATATTTATGAGCTCTAAATACTGATTCACCCCCCCCCCCCCCCCCCCACCCCCTCTCAGTATTTTTCCCAAAAATTGGTATCAGAGAAGGTCCTTCTGAAGAAGCTTAGCTGCTAGAAGGAATATTAGCCAAGATGAGCAATCAATATGGGACAGCATCTATCAAGCCTCCACTCTTCAACAGAAACAATTTAATCTTCTAGAAAACCCGAAAAAGATCCTATCTTCAATCCCTTGGAGTAGATGTATGGGCTATTGTTGAAGGAGGTTATCAATATCTAGCCTCGGTTCCAACAGATGTGACGGTAAGAAAGAACTATGAAACAAATGAAAAGGCGGTCAATGCACTATTAGGGAGTTTGACGGAATCAGAATTTTTCAAGTTCATGTAGTTGAATACAAAAAAGGAAATATGGGACAAAATCATTCTAAGCTATGAAGGTGATACAAAGGTAAAAAGTGCTAAACTCCAAACTCTTAGAGTTTAATATGAAAATATAAGGATGCAAAATGAGGAGAGCATTGCTAGTTTCTTTTTACATCTAGATGATATTTTAAATCGTATGAAAAATTTGGGTGAAACCATAACTGACACTACTCTAGTTGAAAAAGTTTTAAGATCTCTAACTCCAAAATTTGAGTCAAAAGTGTCTGTTATTGAAGAGAAGCAGGATCTTCAAAGTCTTACTATTTTTCAACTTCATGGCATTCTAACTGCATGTGAAATGAGAAAAGGAGGATCATCTGAAGTCAAAGAAGTCATCTTTAGAGCTTCTACAAAAGGAAAAGAAGTACAAGAAACAGAAGGATCAGGGTACGTTTTAGAAGAAGATGAGGTAAATTTTGTAAATAAGCTCCAACTTGGCGCTGGAAGGTTCAGAGGTATTCTTCCTTTCAAATTTTTTGGTTTTGGAAGAGTTGGTCATTATTCTGCTAAGTGTCCTCATAAAGAAACACATGAAAAAGGAAAGGAAGTAACAATAAGAAATAAGAATCGGTTTAGCTCTAGAAAAAATTATTATGCTCATGAAGATAGTGATGGGTTATCAGACAGTGAGGAAGAATCTGATCAAGATCTTAGACTTCTCATGGCATTTGAAAAAGAGTCTAGGGAAGAAAAGGATGCATTTATAGATGCTCTAGAAGACAATATTTTCTTGAAGAAATCAATCAGCTCAAAATATGTTTGGATGAAAAAACAATATCCATAGAAACTCTAAAAAATCAGCTTGAAGAAAAGGAGAAACACAATGAGAAATCAGAATGTGAAGTAGTAAGTCTAAGAAAATAAATCGAGAAAGTAAATACTTAGAATCTTAGATTTGCTAAAGGATCTGAAACCTTAGATGAAATTATCAAGGTACAACGTTCTCCTCTTATGAAGACAGGTCTTGGATATCTCGGAGAATCTTCTCAGTCTTCAGAAACTACAGTCAGCCTACAACATTCTGTCGCTCAGGAAGGAAACAAAGAAACATTACAGGTAAAGGATGACCGCCTAAATACAAAGAACACTAATAGGAATACCTTTCACAGAAATACCAACCAACAGGTAAACACAAATAGAAGGGTCCATGATCGTATAATTTTATTTTTCAATGGACAGTGTTTCTCATGTCATAATTTTGGTCATAAATTTGTTCAATGTGTTGCATACAAAACCATCATGACTAGAGAAGCAAGAAAGAAAATAATTGATACTGGAGTAAAGAAGAATACATATAACAACTTTTATCCTATTCAAAATGAAATAGAATGTTCTTATTGCAATAACTTTGGTCATGAAGAATTTGAATGCAGGAGCAAACTTCAGCGAAAAGAGCATAAAACTTCAACTTCCAAAGTATGGAGAAAGAAGGAATTACAAGTTGATAATTGTGGCATAGATTTATTTGCAGAAGGAGAAGAAAATCTATGATACATTGATAGTGGATTCTCAAAACACATGACAGGTGACAGAAATAAACTTTTTGCATACAATTCTCTAGAAAGAGAAAAGAATGTTACTTTTGGAAATGATACTCCTGCTATCATTAAGGGAAAAGGTTATGTTTTTCTAAAGGAAAAGGTGAAAGGTAACAATGTTATGTATGTGGATGGATTAAAGCATAACATGTTAAGTGTAAGTCAAATGTGTGATCAAGTAACTGAAGTTGTTTTTAGCTCAAAAGAATGTGTGGTACGTGATCTTGATACAGAAAAAACAATTATAAAAGAAAATAGAAAACCAAACAATTTGTATGTATTGAAAAGATGTAAAGAATAATGTTACTTGGGTAAATATTTAGAAACTTGGTTATGGCATAGAATATTGGGGCATTTAAGGTTCTCTCAAATCAACAAATCTACCAGACTCAAAGCTGTTCGTTATCTTCCCAATATTACTCTGCCTGAGAGTACCATATGAAAATATTGCCAATTCGGTAAGCAAACCAGAATGCAATTTAATGCCAAAAAAGGATCAATAGGTAAGCCTCTTGAACTCATTCATACTGATATATGTGGACCTATGAGAAAAAGGTCACCCCGTGGAGAACAATACTATATTATGTTTATTGATGATTTCTCTAGAATGTGTTGGATTAGGCTGCTAAAACACAAAGATGAAGCATTCAAAAAAATTTAGATCTTCAAAGCACTGGTTAGATCTAAAAATCAAGTGTCTTAGATCTAATATAGGAGGTTAATAGATATCAGACGAATTAGTTTATTTTTGTGAACAACATGGCATAAAAAGACAGGTTTCTGTAGCTGGTACCCCACAACAAAATGGCGTAGCAGAAAGAATGAATAGAACAATTCAACAGATGGCTCAGGCTATGCTTGATGATTTAGGAACACCTGACACATTTTGGGGAGAAGCAGCACACACTGCTGTAAATATTCTTAGAAAAACACATGTTCATGTAAACAGTGATGAAACTCCATATGAGCTCTGGTATGGTAATCTTCCCACTGTAAAGCATTTTAAAGTTTTTGGAAGAAAATGTATTATCAAGAACAATGATGAAAAACTTGGCAAGTTTGAACCTAGGGTAGATCAAGGAATATTTCTTGGTTACTCTTCTAGAAGTAAATAATATATATGCTACAATAAAAGACTTTGGAATATTGTTGAATGCATTGACGTTGTAATTGATGAATCTCTCTCAACTCCAAAATAGGAAATACAAACAAAAAATGAATATGATGATTATGTATATCCTCGTGCATCTAATAGAGATAATATAGAAGGTGAACTGAATGAAGCAGTAGAAGAATATCTATCTAAAAAGGCTTCATCCAGGTATGTTCAAAATAATCATCCAGAATCTCAAATTTTGGGAGAAAAGGGATCAGGTATCAAAACAAGAATAACTCTTGTATGGTCTACTAGCTATCTAGCATTTTTATCCACCATTGAACCACAAAATGTCAATCAAGATAGCAAAGATGAATGTTGGATTCAAGCCATGAATGAATAACTTGATCAAATTGAAAAAGATCATACTTGGGAACTAGTTCCAAGACCTTATGATAAAAATGTTATTGGAACAAAATGGATATTCAAGAACAGGTTAAATGAAAATGGAGATGTTATTAGAAACAAGGCTAGACTTGTTTTTAAAGGGTATGCTCAACAAGAAGGTATAGACTTTGAAGAAAAATTTTCTCCTGTAGCTAGACTTGAAGCCATCAGAATGTTTCTTGCTTTTTCAAGTTTTCAACAAATCAAAGTTTATCAAATGGATGTTAAATTTTATTTCCTCAATGGTGATCTAGAAGAAGAAGTTTATATAGAAAAACTAGAAGGATTCATTTTGGGAAATGATGAAAAACTTGTTTGTAAACCTAAAAAGGCTTTATGTGGTCTCAGGCAAGCTCCAAGGGCATGGTATTACCGTCTTGACAAATATCTTCACCAACAAGGATTTTCAAAGGGTTCTACTGAAAGCAACTTATACACAAAAATTGAAAATGATAAACTATTGATTGTGGTTTTATATGTTGATGATATCATTTTTGGAAGTAATGAAGAGTCCATGAGTCAAAAAATTTCTTTTGTTATGCAGCAAGAATTTGAAATGTATTTACTTGGGGAACTAACATTTTTTCTTGGCTTACAAGTGCAACAAGCAACCGATGGCATATTTTTATCTCAAGAAAATTTTGAAGAAGTATGGGATGGAAGACTGCAAACCTGTAAGTACACCAATGATAACTGGGTGCAACCTCAGTTCTCATGATGATTCTCCCACAGTGAATCAACCAGAATATAGATCCATGATTGGAAGCCTACTTTATCTAACCGGGACAAGACTAGACATTATGCATGCAGTCGGGATTGTTGGACGATTCCAAGCTAATCCAAAAGAGTCTCACCTTCAGGCTGTCAAAATAATATTCAAATATCTATAAGGAACTCGAGACTTTGGACTATGGTATCCAAAGAATGTTGGTCTCACTCTTCATGCTTACACAGATGCATATTGGGCTGGAAATGTTGATGATCAGAAGAGAACTAGTGGTGGAGCATTCTATATGGGGCCCCGATTAGTATCTTGGTTTAGCAAGAAGCAAAGCTCTATTTCCTTATCTACAACAGAAGCAGAATATGTGGCTACCGCATCATGTTGCACACAACTTCTATGGATGATGCAGACCTTACAAGACATTCAAATCACATTTCCACCTCCCATATCCATTATGTGTGATAATACAAGTGCCATAAGTATCTCAAAGAATCTTGTTATGCATTCCAAGACCAATCACATCCCTATCAAGTATCACTTCTTACGTGAACAGGTGCTTGAACAAAAGGTGAAATTGGATTATGTTCCCTCCAAATAACAAGTTGCTGATATATTTACTAAACCTCTTCCCAGGGAAGCCTTCGAATATCTCAGACAAAAGCTGGGAATTGTCTCTGCCGCTCAGAAGATCATATTTGCTTGAATTCAGAAGATTAAATTGGATAAGAAGATTTCATAAAGGACAGTCACGTATATACGTGAGTTTATATACAAAAAACCGCATATGGGTTTTTGCTGACATAACTTTTTGGGTCAGCATTTTTAGAACAGTTGCAGTATTGTTGGGTATCTCTGGTGATGTTCCAGTCCTTACATTTCTATTTCATTCTCTAATATTTTTTATGAAGATGCCTTGATGATTTTCTGTTGAAAGTGTTCAGGGTCCACAAATTAAGAGGGAGCACTTGTCCTATGGGAAAGGATGCATTGTTGGCATTCTAAGTGTTTGTTGTTGTCTGATCTCATGATTGAGATTCATTGGTCTTGTTTATAAAAGGTCATTTATTGAAAAGGTCATGTTGAGACCTATGACGTAAAATTGTTATATTCAGTCATGTAAGGACTTGGTCAAATTTGTAAACCCACTTGGTTGGGTAGTTGAGTCAAAAGTTGTAAACCCACTTGGTTGGGTAGTTCTGTCAAATATGTAATTCCACTTGGTTGGATCATTGATGTAAGTATGAGTCTTTGGTGATAGGAATGGTCATACTTGGTTGAGTTATAGAGTCATGTACTTCATTGAAAAATCTCTCTAGAGTTTTAGCATGAACTCAGGGGGAGCATGGTAAATTTAGAGCACTTCATATCTACAGAGCTCATCTTTCTACAAAGGAAGAGAAACCTTGTTTTGGTTTTGTTTTGGTTTCTACAAAGGAAGAGAAACCTTGTTTTGGTTTCGGAGAGTATCATGGTGTTTGAATAATGGTTATGATTAATTTATCTATCTATTGTGGTGATCAAACACCATCGTGGTTGCCATCAAGTACAAATGGGGAGACTTTTGGCAATGTGATGTAATGTGTTTTCCTTGATGGCAACCTACTTGATGAAGTTGTCCTTGATGGAAACCTACTTGATGAGTTTCCTATGATAAGCAACCTATTGTTAAAGATGTAAGAATGATGTATCTACAGATCAGTTCAGATGTGACAGAGAAAAGAATTCTAGCAAGTGCCAAAGAAATGATAAATATAATATGTCACAATGTATACGCTACTTTTGTGAAGGCAACCCACGTATACATTCAGGGTTAGCATATATGCATTTTTTATGAAGAGAAGTTGCGTATACACGCGGAAACAAACACTCCAAGTCACGTATGCCTTTTGCGCTCTAAAATTATGATACCAAGGGGCATTACCATGGTATTAGCCCACAGTATTGAGTGTTGCATTTTATATTTGATTCCGTCTAAGAATACCATTGGCAGTTGATTGGTCTTGAATCATGGTATTGGTAGAAGCTAAATCTATTTAAGGAGAAGAAGATCATAGTGCAAGGAGTGCATGAGTAAGGGTTGTTATTGAATAAAATTCTCTAAGGAATATCGATATGGATGAACTCTACTTCTAATTGATAGATATGAATCTATGATGCACCCATGGATATAATGATGGTTCAAGATTTCTAGATCTGAAGATGATGAATCCTTAGTATGATCTACTAAAGAAATGATGAACAACTGGCACAAGTCTGCTGAAGAAAATGAATAAATCTGGGTAAGTTTTATAGATCTGGTCTGTTCTGCAAAAAATATTTTTTACAGATCTATACGCTAGTTGGTTTCAAAAAAAGTGCGTATATACGTGGGTTCGCTTCATGAAAAGTGTGTATGGCAGTTAGGGTTTCTGAAGAATAAAATACACAGAAATATACGTGGGTTGATGTACAGGAAAGTGTGTATGTATGCGGCTTCAGTGAAGAAAAGTAGTGTATGCTATTTGAATCAATGAATGTTTAAGGTTGATTTTGTATCTGCTTATCTATTATGAAGTCTAGGTTATTTATGAAGTTTTGGTTACAGTGTTTTCACTGTTCTAATTGAAGTATTGGGAAAATTTTATGACTGATGATAAAGGGTTGTGTTGATGCTATTTGATCCAGTATGAAAATTGATGAAACATGGTCTACAGTGGGTCTAAGGGTTGAAGCCTTTAGTATGGAAGTAGAAGCTTCCTTATAGTAGAATCTAGTGTTATGTTCATGGGGTTGAAGCTCCCTTCCAAGAGTGGCTGGTAAACAAGAAGAAAGGGGGTTGGAGCTCCCTTCCAGTAGTAGCTGGAAAACAGGTGAATGTTGCAGCCTTCTGTAGGTAGAATCCTGCATACTGATATGACTCTGCATCAATACAATGTTGTAAATAGTTTTCCATATAATAAATATTGAAGACAGAGACGACAGTAGCAGTGGTTTTCTCCTGAATTGGGTTTCCACCTTAAATCTTGGTGTTCATGTGTGTTCCACTTGTGTGATGTTTTATACTACTGTTACTGCACATATTTACTGATTTTCTAACCTAATGCATAACTGGTAAATCTGTTTTAAAGTCTGTTTCGGAGATACTTTATAAAATAGAAATTTATATCAGTATACACGACTTTATTTCAGCATATCCATGTATATATGCAAGTTCGGTTCATAAAAGCCGCGTATGCAATTCTTAAAAAGAAAAGGTTAAATTTATAGTTATGAGCTCTAAATACTGATTCACCCCCCCTCTCAATATTTTTCCCAACATGAATGAGTGTCCACACTTCTTCTTCCTTCTTCCGTTCATCCCTTGCTTCAATTATCCAATCTGGTTGGATAATTGAAATGGCACAAAGCAATGCTTCCACCTCTTCATTCTTTCTTGAGAGTGCATCTGTAAAAACATTTAGCTTTCCTTTTTTGTAGATTATTTCAAAGTCATAAACCAACATCTTTGTGACCCATTTTTGTTGCTCTTTTGAAGATAGTCTTTGTTCCAAAAAGTGTTTAAGAATATCATGATAAATTTTTACCTTGAAGTGTCTTCCCATTAGGTAAGGTCGCCATTTCTTTAGTGCATGTAGTATTGCTAAAATTTCCTTCTCATAAATAGCTTTCTATGAATACTTTCCTTTGATTGGACGAATTTCAAAAGAAATGGGTCTTCCTTCTTACAATAAAACAACACCAATTCCATTTCCTGAGGCATCAAATTCCACAATGAAAATTTTGTGAAGTCTGGCATAGCTAAGACCGGTGCTAGGCACATTGCCTCTTTAAGATGTTCAAAGGCCTTAGTTACTTCGGGAGTCCATGAAAATGCATCTTTCTTCAATAATTTTGTTAGAGGTGTTGCTATTCTCCCATAATTCTTAACAAACTTGTGATAATACCCTGTTAACCTGAAAAATCCTTGCAACTGCTTTATGGTTGTGGGGATTTTCCATTCATTAATGGCTTTACTTTTTTTAGGGTATACCTTAACACCCTCATGAGATACAATATGACCCAGATATTCCACCTCTGTTACTCCAAAGAAACATTTGGATGTTTTTGCATATAATTGTTTCTCCTGCAATAGTTTGAGCACCTTGTCAACATGTTGAACATGATCCTTCCAAGACCTGTTGTAGATTAGTATATCATTAAAAAATACTAGCAAAAATTTTCTAAGGAAGGGTTTGAAAACAGAATTCATCAACCCTTGAAATGTAGAAGGTGCATTGGTAAGACCAAAAGGCATGACCAAAAATTCGTAATGACCCTCATGAGTTCGAAACACTGTTTTTAGAATATCCTCAGTGTTCATTCTAATTTGATGATATCCTGATTAAAGATCCAACTTGGTAAAATAAATTACTCCATGTAATTCATCCAATAATTCATTAATCACAGGAATGGGAAATTTATCTTTAATGGTGAGCTTATTGAGCTCCCTATAATCCGAACACATGCGCCATGATCCATCCTTCTTGTGCACCAATACTACTGAAGTAGAGAAAGAACTTTGACTAGGTTTAATTATACCAACCTCTAACATTTCTACAATCATACGTTCAATTTCACTCTTTTGGACATAAGTATTTATAAGGCCTGACGTTTGGAGGAACACTTACTGGAATCAAATGAATAGCATGAACATTATCACAAATAGGTGGGAGTCCTTTGGGAGTTTCAAACACCTTAGAATGATTTTCCAAGACTTTTTGGAGATCTGCAAAAATAGATGATTTTTATGTTGGAACTTCTAGTGAGCATAATTGTGCAATTACACCTTGTTGTTATTTATTCAGAAGCTTTGTCATGACATTATAGCTTATTATATTTCCTGGCTTCCCTGTGATGCCCCGTAATTTGACTTCCTTTCCTTCTGAAAAAAAAATTCAAGAAAATTTCTTGAAAATTGAAAGCTACTGTCCCCAAATATTGTAACCATTGTACTCCTACTACAACATCAGCACCTCCCATTGGAATGGAAAGCATTGGACTATTCAATACATATTCACCCATGGTTAGCTTGATATTATGGCATTTTCTAGAGAAATTTATAGTTCCTCCATTTGCAACCATCACTTGACATTCTAGTGCTGGGTCTAGAAAACAATTCAATTCCTTGGCTATCGTACAATGAATAAAATTATGGGTACTACCCAAATGAATCAACACTATTACCATTTTCTTCTTGATATGTCCTTCTATCTTGAGAGTTTGAGGAGTGGTAGATCCTGCCAATGCATTACACGATATGGTTGGACTCATTCCTTCCTCTTCTAGGGTTGGTTCCTGGTGTATATCCTCTTCTTTTGAATATCCTTGTTCATTTTCTTCTTCCTCTTCACGATCTATGTAAAATAATCTCTTCTCAGTATAATTATGACCTTTAGTGTATTTTCTATGACAATTTTAGCAAAGCCCTTTTTCTCTTTTTTCTTCCAATTGTTGTGGTGTCATCCTTGTAGGTTGTGGAAGTCTAGGAGTAGCAACACTTCCATCTTTATAGATATGAGTGGTAGGATTCCTTGTCGCCATAATTTTACATTCAAATTTTCTTTCCAACTTGAATGCCTTCTCCAATGAATCAAGTTCCCAAATGTGAACTTCATGTTGAATTTTATCCTTTAAAGTCTCTATGAAGACATCAATCCTATGTTCCTCTGTAATATCAGTTACGCTTATATTCAATTTTTGGAAGTCCTCAATGTGCTCCACGACTGAAATCTTTTGTTTGAGATTTATCAATTGGCTAAAGAAGGTTTTGTTCTTTGTATCCTCATAATGCGCTACCATTTCCTCCATAAAAATTGACCACATGAAAATTTTTACGAGAGAAAAGCCATCGATACCATACAAATGTATTTTTTTCTAAATGTAAAGTTGCAATGCATACCTTTGTGTGTTTTGCACATTATTGAGATCAAAATATTGTTCCATATGTAATATCCATGTTACAGGATCCTTGCCATCAAACTTTCTCATATCTATTTTTCGAATATGGTGGTTCTTCAATCCAACATTAGAGTTTATGAAATAATAATTAAAATTTATTTTTTTCTCATCATGAGTTTCCTCTACTATCTTTTTGCCATTAGGAATCATTTCTTGTATCAACTTTGACAAACCTTCATTCAAACCTTCCATTTCTTCCTTAAAAAATTCCATTTTTTCTTCCATACCATTCTTCAAACCATCCATCGTAGCTTTCACGCTTTTCTTCAAAACATCCATTTCTTTTTTTGTTTCTCTTTGCGAGAGCGAAATTTGGTGCACTTGCTCTTGTAATTTTGATATGTCATGTTGCATTTCTTCATATTCATGAGCCATAGAAGAGCCTTTTGAAGGCTTAATGGGTTTTCAATTCTTTTTAGGAGGCATTTTAGAACCCAATACGGATATCTATTGTACAATATGCCCTTGGAATCAATTCAAATTTGTTCTTCAAACAAGAATTATGCCATTTGAAAAAAAAATACACACATTTTTCTTGCTTTTGAGGAGCTCGATATTTAAATTGAATTATCTCTATGATTACAGATCTTCAATATATTAAATTTGGCCCTGTAGTAGCCCTCTGAATCTTCTTTCGAATTCTATAGGTCTAACCTGATTTGGATTCTTCAAGGCAAAGTTATACCCAATCTCCCACAATGACCTAATAATGGACTCGTTCATTAGAGTAAACTTGTACGAAGTGCCACGTGTCATTTTTTCCTCCTTCAGCTCTAAAATTGGTACACAAGAAACTACAGTCTGTGTACTTGTGGCCACGCCTTACAAAATTTCAATCTGACGCTCATAGGGAGAGTTATGACAATTTTCCCACGGTCACCTCTTTGAGATGAAATTCAGGAGCTTGAAAAATCCCTAACTTCCACAGACCCTAGCTCTAACAATATTTTGAATAAAGCTCTAAATTTTTTCCATGACGTTCCTCGAGATTGCGGCTTCACTCTGTAAAATTTTTAGCTTATGAACCCTCGTATAAAAAATGTTATAGCGAAAATTCTATGATGACCTATTTAGGTTAAATTCAGGAGCCTGCAAAAATCCATAACTTGCATAGATCATATTTCTGAAAAGATTGTGAACCAAGATTGGGAAATTTTCTATTATTTCCTTAATATTTTGGCTTCTCTCTGTAAAAATTTCAGCTTCGTAACCTTTGTAGAAAAAACGTTATACCAAAAATGCCACGATGACCTGTTTGGAGCAGCGAAACCCTAGAATCCAAATCTTTGATACCAAATGTTATGAAACCAACTCGAAAAAGAGAAGAAATGAGAGATCAACACCTTAGAAATAAATCACTTCCAAGGGGAAACCTCCAATACATTACATAAATGAAAAATTCTTAGATGATACAAATGACCAAAACCTCCTTCTATATATAGGAGTCCATGAGGCCACAATAGAATCCTAGCTGACCTAACAATAATAATGTAAGGGCACAATAATAACAATATTGGGGTTAAAGGGGTACAAAAATAACAATAAGGGGGCTACACTAATAACAATAAGGGACTAAACTAGTAATATAGGGACCTAACAGATTGGTTTTCATAATTATACAAAAAAAAAAAAAAAAAAATTGTTTTTTTTTAGATAGATAGATAGATGGGAATAATAAAAGCCAAGTTAGGGAGGAAGAAGGATTCTTCTTCACTAACTTCATATCAATATTATCTTGAAATTTTTTGATAAACTCTTCTCTTGAATTAGCTTATGATATACTTTTAATCGATGTCCATTCACAAGAAGAGGTACATTTTCTTCATCAATAGTCCTTATCATGATTGTTCCATTGTCAATGTCCTTTTCAATCTCATAAGGCCCAATCCAATGAGTCTGAAACTTTCCTTTAAGTTATTTTCACTTTGAATCGAAAAAAATTTCCCAATCCCCTTGTTGAAATGTTTTCTCCTTGATATATTTATCATGCCATTTGGACCTTTGTTGCTAGACTATACTGGTTCTTTGAACTACATCTTGCCTTATTTCATCAAGCTCATTAAGTTGCTCCAATCTATGCTTTTGAGCTTTTGTTAAATCAAGTCCCAATTGGACTGAAATCCTGAAGGTTAGAATCTAAAATTCTGTAGGAAACGAGAATTTCTTCCCATAAACAAGTTCATAGGGAGTATGTTCTGTTGTTTTCCTCCATGTGGTTCTATAGGCCCATAAGGCTTCAGGAAGCCTTTTTGCCCAATCTATTTTGTGTAGATGTACAGCCTTAGTGAGAATTCCTTCAATCACTTTATTGGTGGACTCTACTTGACCAGTTTCTTGTGGATGATAAGGAGTATATTTTCTACGCTTGATCTTGTAATAGTCCACAAGCTCTTTCACCAACTTGGATGTAAAATGGGATCCCTGATCTGTCACAATTTCTCTTGGAATGCCAAAATGAGTGAATATATCCTCAAAAATAAATTTAACTACATAACGTTCATTAGCTAAAGGTGGTGCTTTAGCTTCTACCCATTTAGTGACATAATAAGTATATACTAGAATATAAAAAAAATTATTAGATGGTGGATTGATTGGTCCAACAAAATCCAAGGCCCATTTTTCAAATGGTTCGATGAGTACCTGAGGTTGTAATGGCATTTCATCTGAAGGAATAGGTTTCCCCATTATTTGGCAGTTTTCACACCTTTTGACATATTCTTTGGTATCTCTAAAGATAGATCGCCAATAATATCCTAAATGAAGGATTTTATAGGTTTTTCTCTTGTCAAAAAAATGTCCACCACAAGGTTCATCATGACATGAGTTAATAATTTCAGGCATTTCATCTTCTCGAAAAAATATTATGATAATGAGATTTGGACTTTTTTTGTACAGTTTATTAGTAATCCATGAGTAATTTCACTTATTTGAATAATTATTCTTTTCTCTCTAGGAAACAAATGTGAAGGTAATTTTCATGTCACTAAGTAATTCGCAATATCTACAAACCAAGGAGTTTTAGTAGTTATTGCAAAAATATACTCATGAGGAAATTTATCCTCAACTGGAGTATCATTTTTGACATTTTTAATTCTAGACAAGAAATCAACAACTGTGTTTTATTTTCCAGGTCAGTCTAGAATGGTGATATTCAATTCTTGCAGGAGTACTAACCATCTTGTGACTCTGCCATTATCAGATTTATTCATTAAGTATGTAATTGCAGAGTGATCTGTGTGAACAAAGGTTTCATAGCCTGTAATATAATGTCTAAATTTGTTGATAGCATGAACAACAACTAAGAATTATTTTTTAGCTACAGTGTAATTTAACTCAATGGGAGTCAAACTCTTGCTTGTGTAATAGATGGCATAGGGGATCAAATATTTTTTGTCCTAATACAACTCCCAGATATGTATGTGAATCATCTGTTGAAATATGAAAAGGTAATTTCCAATTTGGACCTCTTAAGATGAGTGCTTTAGAAAATTTCCAATTGGCAATCAAGATTCCAACTGAATTCAAAATCTTTGGTAATTAGTAACTTGAAGAGTGGGGATGATATTTTAGTGAAGTTTTCTATAATCTTCTATAATACCCTATGAATCCTAGAAAACTTATAACATCCTTTTGAGAACTTGTAATTGATAATTTGGAGATGAATTATATTGGACATTGGGTTCAACGCTCCCGTGTGTTTCACGACATGGCCTAAATGCCGCTCATGAATTGTAACTCTAGTGATTTAGTGGAGACTAATGCCTATGGTTTTTGGTCTAACGGTAGTCACGATTCCAACAAGTGGTATCAGAGCGACAGTTCTCGAGTTCAAAACTCACCTGGTTCACATTGGGGGGGGAGATTGTTGGGAATTGGGTTAAACGCTCCCCATGTGTTTCACGACATGGAATAACTATCTCTCGTGGATCCTAACTCTAGCGATTGTAGCGGAGACTAATGCTTGCGGGTTTTGGTCTAACGGAAGTCGTTATTCCAATAGAATTCAAATTTAGATGTATCAACTTTAATTCCATCTCCTGAAATGTGATGTCCTAAAAAAATCCCTTTCATAAACATCATAAAACATTTTTCATGACTTAATGAAAGATTTTATTCTTTACATATTTTAAGAACCTTTTCCAAATTCTCTAAATCTTCTTCAAATGAGTTCCCATAAACTATAAAATCATCCATGTATACCTCTACACAATCATATATTAGATCAGAAAAAATTCATATCACTCCCCTTTGCAATGTTGTAGGTGTATTACATAACCAAAAGGAAGGACTAGATAGGCATAAGTTCCCCATGGAAAATTAAATGTGGTATTATCTTGGTATTCAGGCATTACCTGAATCTAGTTGTAACCACTAAAACCATCAAAAAATTATAAATACTTCTTACCTTCTACTGTATCCAATACTTGATCTATAAAAGCTAAAGGAAAATGATCTCTTAGGGTGGCTTTATTCAATTATCGATAATCAATGGATACCCTCCACTTACCATTATTTTTGGGTACAATCACTAAAGGGGAAACCCACAGACTATCTGAAATTGGGTAAATGAAGTTGACATTCAACAATTTTTACAACTCTTCTTTCACAATTTCCCTAAGATTTGGATTCATCCTTCTTTGAGGTTGTCTAATAGGTTTAAAATTTTCCTCAATATATATGTGATGTATACAAGTCTTAGGACTAATTCCTTTCATGTCATTGTATTCCCATACATATGCAGAAGAATTTTGTTGTATTGTTCTGATTAACTTTTCTTGTTGTAGTCTTTCCATGTTTTTGTTTATGTTCAAAGATTTTCTTGGAAAGATTTCAACTATAGAGTTACCAAATTCTTCCATAGAGTATAGAGACATTTGTCTAGATGACAAGTATTCAATATTGCATTGCTCTTAAAATTGATCATGTTCATATTCTGAAGACAATTCAAAGTTTTCTATTGAATCTAATATTTGACTATCTTCACTAATGTTTGAAATAGTAAAGTGGGGTTGTATATCATTGTCATCATCAATCCATTTTTTGTCATCTAACTCTGTTATTTTTTTTGTTGGAGGATATAGAGTGAATTTATTTTTTGAGTTACCATCATAGATATACATGTCACTAGATCTACAACTAATGAAAGCATCGGCTGTAGCCAACCACGGTCTTCCTAATATAAGTGGATGTCCTCCTAGATTTTTTTTGGGAGTTAAAATCATAAAATCAACAGGATACTCCCAAGAATCTAGAGATACTAAGATATCTTATAATACACCATCTGGCTTGATTACATATCTGTCTACTAATTGCAGTAATGTAGGTGTATACAGAAGGTTAGGAAGTTTGAGTTGTTCCATGGTCCATTTTCTCATGATGTTTATAGATGCTCCTAAATCAATCAATGTATTTGGAGTTTCAACACCATTAATACGTGTTTTTACAACTAGACTTCCTTAATCTAAATATTTTTTATGGAAAATTTTCTCATCATTATGTCTACAATTTTTCCTACTAGTTGAATTCTTTTATTTTATTTTTTTTTCTTTCTCATTTCTTCATGCTCAACTCTTTTATTATTTTGGCTAGAATTGGAATCCCTTTAATGGCCTGTAACAAAGGGATTTAGATATTGACATTTTTCAATTCATCTAGAAAATAATAATTAGGCAACATGATATGTTTTTCTACCCCTCTATCAACTTGTAATCTTTCAGGAAAATGAGGGTTAGAAATAGATACTGATGGTTTATTTATGATAGGAATTGAGTTTATTGGTTCCTTTTGTTTTTCATTTTCAGAATTCTGGATTTTAAGAGATGTTCCTTCTTCAAAAATTTTATTTGGCTGTAGAGAATCTTCCTGAATATTATCTTCTTCTTGAATAACTATAGAAGGCTTTTTTTTTCTAGTATCCTACCAGATCTAAGTTGGACGTCACTAAGATCTAGTGGAGTAATCATGTAGGTTGGAAATTGTTTTCCCTCTATCATGTAAGTATTTTGATGATTTTTGTTATTGGGGTTTGGAAATGGTTGGGCAGGTAATTTATTTGGTCTTTGTGGAAATGGTAACGAAAGTTTTGGAATTTGGTTTTGGAGCTGGGGTTGTTGATTTTGTTGAGAAATTTGTTGGGAAGGATAGTTTGGATAGGATGGATGATATTGGTAGTATTAAGAGTATATACCATAGGGATTTTTCATTCCTTGTGCCCAATATTGAGGTTGGGTCCAAGGTTGTTGCCAAGAATTACAATTATTTGGTGGAGGCTGAGTGTAAATTTGGTTGTTAAAACCCTGAGTTTGTGGCCCCTGCCATGGTCTTCTAGAGACGAAGCAAAGAAATTATGTTGGTTTTGAAGTTGCTTCTTCTTGAAAAACAACTTTAAGACCTGGGATTGAAGGGAAAATTTTAGTTTCATGATTTTATGAACAAATCATATAGGTCTCTATGAATTTTTCATCAAGAGGACATTCTCTTAAAGTATTATTATTTCTGCATTTAGGACAGAAAAAAGCTAAAGAATCAGTCTCGGATTTCTGCTTGTTTTGTAATTTAAGGGTGTCTATATGTTCACTAAGAATCCCTAAGATATTTGTTTTAAATTCATCAAGCATATTTCCAATTTATGCACTACTGATTGTTCCAGTTGCAGATCTATTCACTCTAGCACGAGAAGGATCTCTTGGACTTTTCCCATTTTTTTATTTTCCCCTTGAGAGATGAATACATAATTCAACAATGTCAAGTAATGGGATTTGAGAGATATCTCCCTTCACCATCATGTTTAGGATATCTATCCACTCATCTCTAATGGATTTTAATAAAAGACATTTTAAAGTATATTGATCTAAATTATCCACTTTTTCTCTTCTTATGTTATAATTGAATCTTTCAATTAAATCCTCCAAATTCTCATCCTCTTTTTGCATCGTTTTGAATACTTCATCCTTGTGATTAATGGGTATGAAATAATCCAAATATCTTTCTAAAAATGCTTTCTTCATGTCATTCCAAGTTCTGATAGGCTGAGTGATTAAACCTATGAACCATTTTAAAGTTTCTCCTTTCAATGTTGAAGGAAATAACTCAAGTTTTTGAGAGTCTTGTAAATAATCATAAGTTCTACAAAAAACTTAAAATTCAAAAAAAAAGGTTTCAGGATCTTCACTTTTTAATCCATGAAAATTTGGGAGGACAGAAGGTGAGATATTTTTCATTGTGGCATTTGTATCTCCATCAACTATAAGAAATCCAAAATAACTATCAATTTCCCTATTTCTTCTATTTTCTTCATTTCTTCTACCTCCTCCTACATTTCCTCTACCTCTTCCTCTACCTCATCCTCCAAACAACATATTTTCTCCATTTAGAATTTCTCATTCTCCTTCTCCTCCTTCTCCTCTTCCTGCCATTATAGATTCTTCAGAGCTAATATAAGTTTCAATCTGCAAGGTTAATTTATCTTCCTTTGGTTCTTCTGTTGAAGAAAGGTTCTTCTTCTTCTTCTCCACTAGTAATTTCTAACTCTTCAGCTAAAATATGTTCCCCTGTAGAGGTGAAAAAGGTTACTCCTTATATTGGAGAACTAGGATCTTCTTCCTCTAATACTGCCTCAGTGGATGAAGTAGGAGATCCTCCTAGTTGGATTTCTGACCTTAGGACTTTAGGAAGTCTATGTCTAGTGAAGTATGGAATATCAATTTTAAATCGAGGTGTATCACTTCGTGGTCTAGGTGGAGTGAGTGGTGTTGTAGGAATTAAACTCTTGCATCTATCTATGAATCTACCCCTAGAATCTCTTTCCCTATGCATATCATTTTTTTATATGTAAGAAATGAGGCTACCTAATTACACTTCCCTAGCAATGGCATAATTTTTTTATCCAATTAAATGTCTTAAATTGCTAACATAAATTATCAACCGAGGTTTGTAATCTGATGAAGTGTGGTGCACTATATGAGCTTGGTTAACCTTCTTCTTACTTCATTGTATATATTTTTATGTTTTTTTGGGGGTTTTATGCTTTATGTCCAAATGCTAATCTAAGAAATAAATATTGTGAAAGGAATCAACTAAATCTAGTGAAATTTAAATGTGAAGAACTAAACTTTAAAGAGGAAAGAAAAGGAATTTTTCTTAAGTTAAACTAATTTGCATAAAAATGAGCCAAAACTGGTAAATGATTAAAATCTAATCTGAAAAATATAGTGTTTATGCTCATGACTTCCAATTTAATGTTAGTCCTATTCCATGGATATAAATCTTATGATTGAAAATTGAAATTCCAATGCTACTCTAATTGAAAGAAAATTCAAATATAAGAGAAGCTAATGTATGTTTCATTACTCCAGCATTAAGTATGAAGTATGATAAAATCACCCTCTTGAAATGATGTGTAAGCAACGAATTATACCTTAATTTTTAATGTTCTAGAAAAACAAGTAAAGTGTGCAAAGGAAAATTCAATAATTACATGAATTAGATATTCGAGAATTTAGTTTAGAAATATGATAAAATCACCTTCTTGAAATGATATTTAAGAACACCCAATTATACAATTGAATAAAGATCTAAAAAACAATGTAAAAGCATGTAAAAGTAAAACTCAATGATTGTATAGGTTGAACATTTAATCACCCAATTTGGAAGTATGAAAAGTAACCTTCTTAGTGTGATATTTTAGGAAAATTATACAATGAATTGATAGTTTGATCTAAGAAAGTAAATAACAAAACATTAAAGGAAACTAAACAAATGTGAGCTCCATTGCCTCAAACTTAATCCAATTGGAAAATAGATAAATCTATCCTCTTGAGATATTTTTCGAAAATAAAATATTACACAGACATTCTATTGTTTATGCTAAGAAGAAATTCATGACTTAATTCTATGCTACTGATCAAAAAATGTAATGTAATATTAATCTACTCAGAAAATTGACAAAACAGAGTAAAGAATTTAAACTAAAATAATGAACGAAAAGACTCCTCCTGTGCAGGGGCCCTCTACAGCAGATTTGGTTGAAATCCTAACTGGTTATATGTGCACTAAGAAATCACTAGAATCATGAATGAAATTCTTATATTATAATAGAAAAAAGTTTCAAAACAATACACAGCGTTTCAGCAAAATTACTTCTTTTCTTCGGTTCAGTACAGCCAATATTTAAATAAAACTAATCATAATTGTAATGAGTTGATTACGCCTATAGGTGGTTATCTTAACCGAATCATAGAATTGGAGTTTGACTTTTTAACTCTTGATTTTCTACGTCGGAGAAAATCAAGAGTTCTTCGCTTCTCGCCTAACATCCTTTGACCATGCTTTGACTGTGATCTCAAGCATCCTTTCCTATCGATTTCGGTCAAGTAGATAGGATGAAATCCATGTGTGAATTATTATGGAGATGCCCATGTGGCTCATTTCTCTATTTTCTCCTTGGAACATACCAAACCATGAAAGTAGCTACGAAACCAAATATTAGCTGTAGAATAGGCTGCGTTCTGTAGCCAAATTACAAAAATTCATTCAAATAACAAGAACATTAGAATATAACATAAAAACCATTTAAATGCATTCCCTGAGAGAAAACATGTCATTTATCATTGATTGGAGTGTATGGACTTATGAGAAAGTAGAAAAAGGGATGAGAAAGGATGTCAGAGAAGGGACAATTCTGAGGTTCAACATCTACACAAAAAGTCTTGTTGCTTTAGATACTCCACCTACATATAAGACAATGGTAGTCTGAGAAACTGTTCAGTATAATGTAGTTGAAGATATGAGGAAAAATAGGGCCAACATTTCAATTCACGAGATTACTAAATTAAAGCAGCAACATAAAATCATACTTAGATACTTCAATGTGGTTCATGTTTCAACCTTACCTACTCCAGTAATAGTACAAGCTGCTAATGAAATGGGTAATCCACCTTCTTCTTCAACTAAAATAGATGCTACGGACTTGATTATGATAGGTGATCGATCTATATCTCATACTCCTCCATTTCTCTTAACCTATGAGATCTATAATAAAAACGTTCATAATTTTTTAATAGACTCAAGGGCTTCCTATAATATACCGTAAAAATAAGTCTGTGCTAATTTGAACATAACTCCTCAGAGTTCCCTTGTTCATATAGTACAACTTGATAGAACCAGATTAGAGGTGGTAGGAGAAATAAATTTTGTTTCCATCATATTGTACTCAAACCCCAAGGTTTCTCAAATAATTGATATATTGGTGGCTGATATTCCTGAGTTTTACGGCTTAGTTTTAAGCCAAGACTGGTTTGAAAAACTTCATGGATATTTTTCAACAAAATGGTCGCATATGTGGCTACCATATAATGGAAAGCCAAATCAAATCCGACTAGACCATGAAAAGTTCATGAAACATACAGTCATCGATCTTAAAGGAGTAAATGAGCCAGTAGCATTCAATAATAACATTATTGGAAACTACTCAACAGAGTCGTTTTTGGGAAATTTCAATGCTCAACCATCACCTTTATTTGATAATGTAGTTGTTTCTCAAATTGAGAATTTTTCCCAGATAGATAGTTCGAAGTGTATAAAGTTTGTAGATAAAGCAGTAGTTAACTCTTTATTTTGGACTCTTTATTTTGACGGTTCTAAATCTATATATGGTGCAGGAACTGGCTGTATTTTAATAAGCTCAGAAGGAGAAAAAACCATGTTAGCATGCAGACTAGAATTCAATTGTACAAACAATATAGCTGAATACGAAGCATTAGTCCAAGGTTTTTACAAATCCATTGATCTTAATATCAAATATATGAAAGTCCTAGGAGATTCAGAAATCATTGTTAGACAGATAAGAAATACCATTCCTTGTAATTATAGACATTTAAAAAATTAGCAATCATTATTCCAAGAATTAACCATTCATTTCTTAGCCTTTAATATTTCTTCTATACCTAGAATGTAGAATGCTAGTGCAAATCTACTGGCTAATGTAGCATCAAAGTTAATTCCATCTCAAGAGTTTAGTCCCAATAGATTTTCCATTGAATTGATTTTTAGATCATATCTTCCTTATAATATTACCAATTGGAGAGTATTAAATAATGATTCGGATATCATAGATTTATTAACATTTAAAGGATCTTATGATAGTCAAATTTTGGATGAAAATGAACATGACATTCAGATCAAGGAAGAGTAAGACATAAATATTATTTCTAAGTCTGTTGTCAAGTTATAAGACCTATATTATTTGAAATATAGGTTTAAAAGAGTTACTAACTCGAAAACTCAAAGCTCTTCCTTAAGTTTTGAGTTAGTAAATCTGGGAACTGACGAAAAACCTCAAAATATCAATCTAGGTCTTGGTCTATTTTCTGAAGAAAGATTATCATTTTTTTTTTTTTTAGAATGTACAAAAGTATCTGTGCCTAGGACTATACTGATCTCAAAACATATGATATTTTTGTGATTCAACATACAATTCCCATGATTTCAGATGAGAAACCTATAAAACAAAAATTGAGGAAGATTCACCCAAATCTTGAAAATAAAATCAAAATAGAGCTGAATAAACTCCTCAAGGAAAAATCATCTTTCTAGTCAGGATTTATAAATGGGTATCAAATTTGGTACCTGTCAGGAAGAAAAATGACGATATTAGAATTTTTATTGATTTTAGGAATTTAAACAAAGCATGTCAAAAGGACAAATTTCCATTACCAACCATGGAACAAGTACTGGAGACAGTAGATGGTTCTAAATTTATGTCCCTTCTATATGGATTCTCAGGATACAACCAAATTCTTGTACATCCAAACGAAATATTAAAAACTACATTCCGGACAAAGTGGGGAACTTACGCCTATCAAAAGATCCCATTTGGATTAATTAATGCAACTGCTACTTTTCAAAGAGCTATGGACACAACTTTTAGGGGGCTCATAAATAAATTAGTGGTTATTTATTTAGATGACATTACAATATTTTCTGAACAAGTAACCGATCATGTGAATGACCTAAAGCAAGTATTTGAGCGATGTAAAAGGTATGACATCTCATCAAACCCAAAGAAATCATTTTTTGCATTAGATGAAGGAAAAATTTTAGGATTCATTGTGTCAAAAAGAGGTATCTATATTGATCCTAAAATAATTTAAGAGATTAAAATAATTCCTTTCCCTCATAACAATAAAGGCATGTAGTCATTTATGGGGAAAATTAATTTTGTTAAATGGTTCGTTCGTTACTTTTCACAAATATTTTTACCATTACAAAACATGATTAAGAAAAAAGAAGTCTTTAAATAGGGACATAATGAAAGAGAAGCATTTGATTTGATTAAATAATCTATTATCAATGCTCCATTCCTAACTACCCCCAATTTTATTAATCCCTTTACTTTATATACTATTTCATCAGATACATCATATGTTGTTTCTTTAACATAGCTTAATGACCAACAAATTGAAGCACCAATATATATTTTCAGTTCCAATTTGCAAGGTGCATAACTAAATTATTCATCTGTTGAAAAGAAAGAATTTGCTGTCTTTAAGGCTATAAAGCATTTCAGGCCATTTCTCCTAAAAACTCACACCAAAATCATAGTTCCATTATCTGTAGTGAGACAAATATTAATCCAAAGAGAATTACGAGAGAAAACGGCTAACTTGGTTACCACTTTACAAGAATATGATGTAGAAATAAGACCCCTTAAAATTGTTAGAGGTCAAGGTTTTTTCAAAATTATTACTGTAGCATCCCATCTATCATCAGAAGAAGATTCAGGTAACAATGTGCAAATATCTGAGGAAAGCCTCAATGATGCAAAATATCAATACGTTGATCTCATATTCTATTTGAAGAATGGATATGCTCCAACCCAACTCAGTTAAAAAATGAAACAGGCTTTGAGATTAAAGGCCAAGAAATATGAATTAATCAATGATGTATTTTTTAGGATAAAATTTGATTATGTAATACTAATGTTTTTAGAGAAATATGAATCAGAGAAAGTCTTGTAGGAATTCCATGATGGATTGGCTAGAGGAAATTTTAGAGGAAATTCAACAGCAAACAAAATCCTTCATGCAAGCTACTATTGGCTTACACTTTTCAAAGATGCTCAGGAATATCCCAGATTATGCAAAATGTGTCAAAGTGCATCTGGAAGACAACAGAAGCCAGCCTTCACATTACATCCAGTCAATATCGAACAACCATTTGAAAAATGGGGATTAGATATAATAGGTGAGATTGTTCCTAACTCTTCCAAACAACATAGATATATTCTCACAGCTATAGATTACTTTACTAAATGGGTGGAAGAAATTTCGTTAAAGGTAGCCAATTCTAAGAATATAATTGATTTGATCAACCAATATATCATAACTAGGTTTGGTTTACCTACTGCTTTAATGTTTGATAACATATCTTACTTATCAAGAACTACTATGATGGAATTTGCAATCAAAAGAGGTTTTAAACTTAAGTATTTTTCAAATTATTACCCGCAAGGAAATGGTTTAGCAGAGTCCACGAACAAAAACTTCATTAGAGTTATTAAAATAATTGTTGATCAAAACCAACGAAATTAGCACAAATCATTGATCTTGGCTCTTTGGGCAGATCGAATAGCTCAAAAATATTCTATTTTCACTTCTCAATTCAATATTGTTTATGGAAAAGAAGTTGTTCTTCCTACCAATGTAGTTATTCCCTCTCTTAATACAATTTATTGTTGAATCTCCTTCTTCTTTACAACTTAGACAGTGTCAAATTTTTAAGTTAGAAGAATAAAGAGAAAAAACTAAACATACTCATGCACATCATCAACAGATAGTAAAAGCCTCATTTGATTCAACTTATGTTACTCCAAAAAAATTTCAAATTAGTGATCTGGTGTTGAAATGGGACAAAGCGCACGAGGAAAAAGGTAAACATATGAAGTCTCAAAAACTCTGGCTAGGTCCATTTCAAATAATTGAAGAAATAGGACCATCAACATTCTTATTGCAAGATCTATCAGGAAAAATAGATTCTTTGCCTATTAATGGGAAGATTTTGAAAAAATACTTTTCATAGGAGGTAACCCCTTATATTCCCTATATACTAGTGTCTTTTTCTTTCCCTTGTGAAAATACAAGTTGCTTAGTATAAATTTTTGGCCTTTCAAATAAAATCTCAAATGATCCTTTTTTATTTATCACTTATAGAAATAAGATTTTTTATGGAAACAATTGAAAGATTTGAAATACAAAAGATTTTATTTTTCACTGAAAGGTGCAATTTCACTAAAGTTATTTATTCTCTGATGAGTTATCATCCTTATATAGCGTGATTATTATGTTATCAGTCAAGAAAAGAATCCTTAACATAGTAAAGACTCTTTTACAGAAAAGAAATCTAAAACTCAACATTATCATCTAGAATCCTCAAAAGGACCAATGATTCACCCCATTCTGGAAAACTTATCAATTTTTGAAAGAAATTCAAAAACGATTATATTAGAAAATCTTAAAAGATAATAAGTCTCATCACGAGCTTGTTTACCATGTTCATAAGGAAATAGTTGAACTGAAATTACCAATAATGCCTATCAAAACAGGGTAATGACTTGAGATTATATCAAGAGGATAAGGGGTCTCATCAAGAGCCAGCTTGATCAGATTAATTACAAATAGTGAATGACATTGCCATCATTTGGTTACCAAGCCAAGAAAATGGCTTTTAAGTAAATAAAAATATGATACAAAAAAGAAAAAGAAAAAAAAAAGATCAATTGTGTAAAGTTAGAATTTATTTTTGGAAATTGTAAGAAACATTAGATGGGACAATGAATCATTGTTGGGTAAAAGGTGACCCTACCAAGAACTTAAATTTCCTATTGGATCAGAGGCTCTACCTATGATAAAAGAGTAAATATTTATAAAGTTGGTCTGTAAGAGCCACCTTCTTTATCTTTTAGAATTGAGTAAAGACTGATATAGATTCTCATACTTATATCCTTAGAACAGGGATTCTTATGAATTGTAAACAAGAGAAATTTCATTGCTAAGTAAGATATATTTGTTTGAAATTCATTCATGCAACTATTTTTATTTCAAAAAAGTTTTAGAAATTTCAAAAAGTTAGTCAGAGATAGCTGGGTCTCCCAAGTGAATCGCCAATTGTTGTGTTATACAACAACCCACATTTATTTTTAATAAATGGGGACCCTTTAGAAATAATTAGGAAATTCCTTTTAACTTATTTTTAGCTTTAAGTCAAAAAAATTTAGGAAATAAAGTTTATTTTTTCTTATCTTCTTTTATTCTTTAGTGCGCATCGCATTTCGCATAGCTTACAAACTTAAATGACTTAAAATCCACTAAGTCATGTGAGTTGCGATATGCGCTAAGCTCTTTCAAAAATCATTTCGAAATCCTATTAAAAATGCCCTAATCACCATTATAAAACAAAATCGCATCGCTCCTCATTTAAATGATCAAACTTATATGAAATTCGGTGAAAGTTGCAATTACGCAGACCCGACGAGCCAATAAAATAATGAATATAAAGCTCCAAAGTCCGATAGAGTGAAGGGACATGATTTCTTGACAGCACACTTCACATTTCATAGGATATAACTAAAAGAAAATTAATTTACCACATAAAAGTTGCAATGTGTGATTTGCGCAAATCACATTTAGCAGAATTTATGGGTAACATCATAAATGGAAATAGTTATAAGTTGCGATATGCGATGCGAAATGACTCATGTAAAATCAAACCGAAATACGATATCCAACTCTTTAAATTGGTCGATAGACATTTCACGTGAAGGTGTAAGAGATTTCATTTAAAAACATTATTGGTGATTAATAACATTTAATAGAATTAAGGTTTTAATAGATTCATATATACTTCGAGCATGCGTTGAAGTGATTGAATTCCGAAATTGTTTCAATTATTTTTTCCTCCTTGCTCTTTATATTTTAAAGTTTTCTCTGTTACATTGAAATCAAGAGACCAATTAACGGAGTAAGGAAAAATGAAATGAACAAGAAAGGAAAAAAAATTGAAAAAGCATCATCTACCGAAGACTCAGATATGTCTCCCCTGTTCTCAGACACCACCTGCAACAAGGATTGCAACATTTCTTCATGGGAGGAAATGTATAAGATTTTCGAGGATGAAAAGCAAAAAGTAATAACGAAATTAACTACAACAGGCACATCAGTTACTTCAAACGCAACTTATTTCGATGTTGCATGTTAATTCATCCATAAGGTAGTAGCAAGGCCAAAGATTATTCCATATACAAACATGGTTAAGTGGGTATTCTTCCACTTAAGCATAGAAGATAGAACATTCAAAGATTCAAAAGGCGATAATATTAGGTCATTCGGGGCAAAAGACTTACAGGCAATGTACCATCTACCCTCCCCACAACAGAAATATGACAAAGCTTTTGTCCAGATCTTTAGAACAAAAAATCCAAATCTGATGAAAATCATAAAGGAATGGAAAGAAGACCAAGGAAAACTTAAGCAAGATAAACTTGGTACGTACCCAATTTCCCAAATTCCTTCCTCTTACTATTATGATGCCGGTATGTTGTTTGGATTATATGCAAAACTTGATACCACTAGGTTTTTTGTAGATTGGGTCCCATTAATTGACGCAATCGCCAATTCTTTAATTCTGAATTGGGAAAATATCCTATCTGATAATTTAGCTAAACACATCATGGAGTATAGGAGTAAAAGGAGTGTTTCATCTAGAGAAATACCCCCCTTTTACATGAGTGCCTATGTCATGGACGTAATTTGATTTTCTTCTAGGTTTCCTACCATGGGATGGAAATGGATGACCCAAGACCCTAACCCAATCCACATTTACCACACAACCCTTTGGGATTTAGACTTTCATTTGCATTTTTACAAAAATTTCCATAGAGTCATGTTGCCTATGCACCAAATGATATTCAATGAGAAAGCCCCTAGGGTTTCCAAAGAGGCTAGTACAGACATTCTTTCCATTGCTAGATGGTTTGCAAAGGAAATTTTCACATGTATATGAGTATTTTGGAGTTATTCTTCTCCCCATGTCCTACCATATTATGTTCCTGATAAGTTACTTGCAAGAGAGATAGCCTACCAAATTCTTGTAAATGGTATTTATAGACAACTTAAAGATGCTAAGAAGGTAATTTGGCCTAATTTCCCTTTACAGTGCGATACTTTTTCACTTTTTGATATTTGTTATGCCTACAAGGAATTCTCAAAGGTTAATCTATTAAATTTGGCCGTAATGCCAAAACATCCATATGATCCAAATAATGTAATTAAAAACTACGTCACAAAGCTCAAAATGAAGCCTTTTTGTGAAAGAAATAGATAGATTTGATGATTTCTTTCAAGGCATTGAAAATTTTTCAGATTTACTCAAGTTTGCATCCAATCAACTCAATCAAGATTACTTGGAAGCCTTCCAAGCATATAGAAGTAAGAGATTGGAAAAGATTCCTCTAGATCTTTTAACTATTGAATATGTCAACAAACCTACTCCAATTATTAGCTTGGATAATGAAGTGAAAGACATGTCTGAATATGAGTTGGGACAATGAAAGCATCAATCTCACAATTTAGATCATTTTGAAAATGAATCTGAAAAAAAGAAGAAGAAGGAAAACCCAGAAAATATAATTGATAAAGTAATCTAAGAGATTGAGATGCAGGAGAAAAAAACGAAGAAATGGAATAGAGTCAACTTCTCAAGAAGTTCAACATAGTCAAGATACACTTGATCAGTTAGGAAATTCCCAACCAAATAATTTATGTAGTGAATGGGATGAGTTTATAAAGCAATAAATACTCCTAAAAAAAATCCCAATAATAATCAAGCTACTAGTTTTCAGACACTTGAACATTCCCAAAAGCTAGTGGAAACTATTACACCACTACAACAAGTCCAGATACTCATGATCGAGAGATCATTCTGGATTATCCTACAAAACATATAGTGTAACAAGTTAAGGAAATTCCTTCGCTAGATGTCTTCTACAGTCTTAGCCATAACGTTGTAGTTAAGAGAATAAAAAGGAGAAGAATTGATGGTACATTCTCAGATCTTAAAAATGAATCAGTAGATGTTTTGTGGAAGGATCCCCTAGCTGATCCTTCTGAACATTTAACCAAATTATCATAGTTTACAGGGGAATATGCTATTGCCACTTTTGATAAGGCCACTGAGGTTAAAATGTGACTTAAGCATAAAAAAAATAGAATACAAGAATTAGAGAGGCTGTTATAGTGACAAAAGTCTAACTCCAACAAGAAAATGAAATTGAAGATGTCCCAATTTCAAAGGGATTTTGAGAGTCTTAATTTTCAACATCAAGGAGAAATCACTGAGAAGCAAACACAACTGGAAGTAGCAATGACCAGATTACAAATCCAGTCACAGTTAGAGCAATTCATAAAGGAAGCGTTGGATGTGAATGCTATGTTAAAGAAACAACAAGAAGTAACTTTCCAACAAGCTTCTATTACTGGCTCTTATTATGACTCAAGTGAAATATTGATCCAGCAAGTAGCTATCCAGAAAATTGAATGCCAGAAGATCGAGAAGAAAATCAATGAACACATTCAATGGAAAGTATCAGACTCAGGCAAGGAAGCTAATCTACCCCAGGTAGATAAGTTCCACAAGGAAATCATATTCAAATATTGGGAAGCACAGATAAAGTAGGAAGAGAAAGCATTCAAATTGGTAAAGGAAATTGCTGAATCTGTGTGTGAACAACTTTTGAAAGTAGAACCTATCAAAGAGTGCATGTCTAAAGTGTTCTCAGAAGTCAAACAACTAGAAACACAATGGAAATAAAAGGCAGAAACAGAGGATGAAATGATTAAAAAGGTAAATAAGTTTTATCAAGAAAATTATTCGAATTTTCTGATCAAACCTTATCATTAGTACCAGACCCTGCAGTCTTTAACAGATTCAACAAAAGGATCACAACCAGCACTCTCAAATGCAGTATTCAAGGGACAGTTCGGATCAGATATTTCACAACCAGCTCAGCTCAAGCCCATGTTAGATATTTGTAAACTTAGTGGGGAGATCCAAAAGAAATATCGGAACACATAAGTCATGTTGTCACTTTATTTTCCTAGATTGTAGTTAAAGTTAGTCTTATGAGGATGGTTGTTTGAAACATCCTCTATTTTGTTTTTGTAATAATTTATTTTAGAACATACTTAGTTTAGTATTTAAACCCCTCTGGTGAATTTCGAGAAGGGTCTAGAAATTTTTCAAAAACATTTGAAAAAAATGCACCATTGTAAGTTTTTGAATGCTTTGATGAATTAATGGAACACAGTCTGTTATCTTTTGAAAATTAAATTTGTTTAACTGATTTTGCACTACTGTACTCTTTAAATTGCTTGAAAGTGAAGAGGAGCAGATCAGTTACTGTCAGTTTACATGAGTAGAAATTCGTACATATGGTACTTCTATTCACTCGTATTAAGTCTTTATTTATAGATTTATAGTCAAATTTTTATTGCATTATATATTTGAAACGTTGTTATAGATGAATGTTACATGCACTTTTTTTCTAATATTTGTTTGTTATTCCTTATCCAATATATAATCACACATATGAATGCGATATATTTTTCATAATTATTCTAATGAAACTATTTTGTTAGAAGAATCATCTTACATAATTTTCATCTCTTTCAACTGTTATATAATCTACATTACTAATAGTTGAAGGATATCTCTTTAGATTGCATAAAGGAATAAACACCCCAGGTATATAGTAGAATATATATTTTAGATAGATGCATGTGATATATTAGAATAATTTTCCATTGCATGTTGTATAATCAAAACACTACCAAAATAATCCTTATGGAAAAGGAGATGCTTTAAGGTCTAGACTGGGTGGTTTTCCCCCATGTTTTGGCAGAGGAATTCCAAGGCCTCAACATAATCTAATATTCCAATTATCTTATGAAAATATGGGAATATTAAATTCCTCCACACCAAAATTTTGTTTTTCCTCAAGCAACTGCAAAAGTGGATGCTACAAAAAACATCCTCCCTCCAAATGGCATCCTCATATGGAAGGCTTCCCCATTTTCCACAATATGCAATGCATGCCCATCTCCAAAGCTGCCTTTCTAGAATTTTTAGAATGGCCTCCAACTAAAAAATTAGATACCTCTCCTTATCAATAAGTCTCCAAGTGGCAACCATTTTCTATCCAACATCCTCCTCAATGCATGAGATACATAAAGTAAAGTGGTCTCTTCCAAAAGTGGAAAGACCCAACTCATGAACTATCTCTCCAACCCATGCTACATAGAGTAGATTTCATCTTTCAATGCTCTCATCATTAGCCTTGTTGGCCTTGTGGGATCTAAGCATCACATCAACATAATGAAAAATAATAAGTAGAGACATATGGATGAACATCTACAATGTCAAACCATACTCTCCCAATAAGAACCACCGCAGAAAATCCTTCTGCTTCCATTCTAGATCATCATGAAAAAAGGTAAGATAGCCATACTCTCTCAAAATAAGCTATTGCAACAATGCTTCTTATTGCCATGCAACATCAACATCAAACCAAATATGAGAGCCATGCTCTCTCAAATGAATCCACCGCAGCAATGCCTCTTGTAGCCACACCACATCATCATTATACCAAGTACACTGACCATAATCCAATAGAATCCAACATAATAAGGCTTCCTGTTGCCATCCTGCAACATCATCATGAAATGTATGGGGAGAAATAAACACATACTCTCCCAAGAGTAACCAAATCAACAAGGATTCTTGTTGCCACCTTACATCATCATGATGTAGGTCATGAAGCAACTAAATACTAATGGACATGTGGAATGTCTCATTAGCCCAATACAATTAAGCTCCCTTATGCCACATCATGTGAGAGTTATGTCTTGTCCCAATCCCAAGTACATACATGAACATGATATACATCCCAAACACAAGTACATTGTAAGGCATGAGACATATCCCAAACAAAATAAAATGCATAGACATAAGATATATCAAGAGATGTCCAAACTTTCTCATCAATAAGCAGTGTATCCATGACTCCTGTTGCTGCATATCATCAGTGATGTAGTAACCACAAAAATTTGAGATGTTGGGTAGTAACCATAAGAACCCAAAAAAAACTAGCGTATGCATGCTTCTTGCTACCTTGTACCATATATTTGCAAGTAGGTTGTCAACCCCTTTCGCATTCTCCTCATCCATCCATCCTACTGTGGATGCTAAAGCATGTCATGATCAACCTTGGTATCCCTCCAAGGTACAAAACCAAACTCATCCAACTTAATAGATTTTCACTCCATGAAAGGTTGAAGTGCACCACCTTTGAGGTATCTACATGAGATCCTGTCATCGTCACTATTGTTAAGTGAAAACACTCTAGATCTTCATGGTGACACATGTGTTATCTCATGGAAATATACAATGCTAACCTCATATTCTAGCACTGTACTAAATAGGATTGTACTCCTCCCATCTTTTGCAACTCCACACTTCAACACAAAGTGTTGGGTGTAGCTCAACCATGACAAACTGGGATAGCAATACATCTTCTCCTTGATCAAGTCAAGGGTTCATTGTGCAGTGATAATTTACTGCTCCAAATCAGCAAGGTGCTCTAATTCTTGGTTATGCATTTTCCCTAATGGCATGATCTCACAAATATCAATATGAGGTACTGAAATAATATGAGATGAAAGTATATCTAAACCTTGGATAAGTTGAATCTCGAGAACATCGTGCATATCCACAAGAGTTCCTTTCACCATTGCAATGGTCTCTCCAACTACTAGTATTGATGATGGCTACTCTTCTACTACACAAGTGTTGCTATCTACCTCCTCCTCCTCATGCATCTCATGAATCATGCATGGGGCTCCAAATGTCAAGAGATTAATACCATCTTGAAAATATGCAAGTGATCCTCGTCGTGATTTAAGTACATTTGCAGTTGATGGTGGTGGTAGAGGCTCCTCCTCCTGAGTGACAATGAGGACATATTCCTTTGGCTTTTCATGCAATATTTCATCAATGATGGGAGGTGTCTCAATGTGAGATGTCTCTGGTTTCCTTCTACCAAACCTCTTCTTCAGTATTTGAATGAAATCTACATAAGCAGACACTTTCATGTGTGACAAGTGAATGAAACACCAATATTTTTCTTCACCCTCTAGGTGCAACACTGTAATCTCCACAACCTCTCTTTCTACTATAGGATATTTCATAAATAATGTAGCCAAATCTCCCCTCCAAGCCCTCAATTCGCATGTGGAAGATCCATCAAATGTAGGTAAGAAGAACCTATGTCTCTTTCTTCTATTGTTGTTGTGGGATCTCCTCTCCTCTTTGAATTTCAAAACCTGTTGGAGAGTTAGATTCTCCTTGAGTGCTCTAGGCTGTGATTTTTAATCAGACAGATATTTACCTAAGGTCTCATACCCCAGGTCTCCTTCATGTTCATACCATTCACCTTCCTTCTCAAATAAATGGGATCTAGTAGAATGTTGTGGAGATCTATCTATTGTCGATCTCTTTTGTTGATGATAGAAAGTGCTTGGACCTTCCTCATCAAATTGTAATATTCCTAAATTAGCATACAGCTAATTGGAATGTTAAAACTTTTTTTTGCTTCTTATTTGGAGGAATAAGAGGGTATGGAGACCCGTAAATCTCCTTAGTATGAATAAATAATCCTAGTGTGAATGGAGGTCATCTAAAGAGTTGGATTGAAGACCCTTGTGTGTGAAAAGGGGTTGGACATGAAGACTGGGTCAACTTTGAACAAATCAACAACACTGTTATGGAGGAGTGGCATTCATTAAGGGACAATGCAGTTTTGGTTGGAGACTCTTTGCATGGAATTAGTGACTTAAATGAGTGGGGCCAAGGGTGAGGAATCTCATCACTTATATAAGGAAGAGTATGGAAGCCATAGAGGTTATGATTGTATTATTATTTTTTTGACGATGTGTTTAGACTTATTTCTCTCTTCATTTTTTCAGCTAAGATTGCAGTGTTGTTTAGCACATGGCGTTCTTGGTTGTGATTCCCACCTCTTTTCTTGAGAAGCCTCTAGGAGGAGTATTGCACTACATTTTCACATTCAGGAATTAGGCCAAGCTTCATCTTTCATCTACAATGCAAATCCTATTGAGGGTTATGTTGTGTTACAAGGTGCAGCAGTGGAGGTTTGCATTGAGTGTTTTCTGAGCTAGTTTTGCAGTGGAAGAAGGTTTCCTTCCATTGGAAGGCCGGTAAAGAAGTCCATTGGGCTTTATTAATATATTTGGCATCAGGCCAAGGAGTGTTTATCTGCTACAGCGTAGTTTCAGTCTAGATCTGCATTATTTTAGGGAGGAGTTGTAGGGGTAGTTGCAGTGTCTGATTTGGGAGGTGATTTCTTCCGTGAAGGGGACATCCTTTCAACCGGAGGATCTATTGGAGAAGAGCTACATCATTATATATTAGGTTCATCCATATCTTCTCATTTCTATTGTGGCAAAAATTCTTCATCCCTAGGGCTGCAGCTCTCATTTTTATATTTTGTGTGTTTTTCAGAAACCCTCTTAGGTTGTCTAAGAGAAGTGATATAGTGCCTTGATCTTTTGGTCTAGCATCTATTGAGGCATATATTAGTATTTATATATCATTGTATTATCTCCAACTATAGTTATGCCCATTATGAATGCACTGTAGCAGTTCTCTGACATTTTGTTTAGTAGCAATAGCTCACTTTTTAGAGTGATTATTCATGGGAAGCATGTTTACTCCTATTGTATGATTTATGCCTCAAAGTATTATGTGTATTTGTTGTGGATTTTTTGAATAAAGTGGCTCCATATTGATCTCCTATGTTTATGCATTGATTGACACTGCTATTTCCAGTATTTTGTTCTATATTCCTGTCGTTTCCATTTTGGAATATTATAGTGGTATCAGAGCACAATCTTGGTTGAGCCTATGGATCTCAGCCATTATGCTATCAAGAGAATAAGAAGAAGGAGAAAGCGATCATAATAATGGATAGAATGAGGCTTATCTCATCTCTTTTCAGACCTACGAGGGAGCCCACCAAGGAGGTCAAGCAGAGAAGAATGGAGAAAATCAATGAAACCACAATAGGGTTTCAATATGAGGAAGTTCCATGCAATTCCTAGCAGCAAAAAAAAGAACCATTATTGCATAGATCTCAAAAGAAAAATACTATGCCATTTTATTTTGAAGAAGAAGACAAAAGGCATGGAGATGGATGACACTTAGATCATGAGATTCTAAGTGAGTATCTTGCATAATAAAAATCTTAGTCAAGGGCTTTCAAATAGAATCTAACTCTCCCACAGTTCATTCACCTCAAAGAAAAAATAAGAAATTGCAGTAATATATTTCTATTGTCTACATTTGATGGGTCATCCACATGCACAACAAGGTCTTAGGGAAGTAATTTGGATGCATTCTTCCTGCTACATCCAGTGTTAGAGAGAGAGTTTGTTGATATTGCAGCATTTCACCTTGAGGGTGAAAAAAACATTTGGTGGTTCAGCCATTTGATTCATGAAAATATGAATTCATATGCAGATTTTACTTAGAGGTTGATAAAGAAGTTTGACAAGAAGAAATCAGAGGAGAAGAAACTTCCACCAGCACTTGCTGCAGGAGAACTTGCATCAGGAGAAAGAACACTTGTACCTTTGCAGAGCGGTCTTTCTCTCTTGACATTTAGAGTCCCATGCACTATTCTGGATATGCATGAGGAGGAGGAGACTTATACAAGTGCTGATGCAGCCATAGAGGAGCAACCATCATCATCAATAGTTGGGGAAGTCATCACACTGGCGGGAGGAGCCCTTGTAGTACAATATGTTCCCAAGAAAAACCAAGGTATGCATATGTTTCCATTTTCTATTATTTCAGCACATCATATGGAAGTGTTGTGCTATAAAACAACCCCCATTTATTTTTATAAATAGGGACCTTTTAGAAATAAATAGGAAATTATTTTAATTTTCTAAGAAAAAAACTTAGAAAATAAATATTTTCTTTTAAAAAAAATTCTGCTTTATTTCTCGAGTGCATCGTAAATCACATATCTTGTGAATTTCAAATACTTATAAACTTTAAAATCTACGAGCCGCGATATGCGCTCAACTTTTCTAAAGATATGTTTGAACTTCTAAAAAACTTCAATCACCGTTATATTTACTTTATCGCATCGCACTTCACTCAATCAATCAAAAAACATTAAAAGAAAAACGATATAAGTTGCGACTTCACAGACCCAATGATAAAATAAAGAAATGAATATAAAACCTTAGGCAATCACAATCATTTAAGTTTTGAAAAAAAGCGCAATTCGCTTCTCGCATAACTTAATAACATACGCCAAATTGTTATCCTATAAAAGTTGCGATCTGTGATTTGCACAGATCGCATTTCGCAATATTTAAGGGTAAGTATTACGAATGGTTATAAATTATGACTTCTGATACGTGTGCCAAAGGAATTTAATGGATCAAGCATGTGAAGTAACTTGTGTCATATCAAAATTAAATTCGAGATCTTAACGGCTTTAAAATGATTGATATATTTTATGCGTGAAGGTGTATGAGATATTAATTCAGATATTATGATTAATGATTGATGTTATATCTTAATAGATTTATATATGCTTGCGTATGTTTGAAATAAATGATAGATTTGTCTCTTTGATTCTCTATACTTGTAAAATTCACTCTGTTTTAAGGAAAACCATTAACATATTGAGGAAGAGTAAAATGAGAAAAAAGGGCAAAGAGATTTCTCAAACGTCGTCTACTGAACATACAGAGATGTCTCCCTTATTTTCAGATACCGTCTACAACAAATATTGTGGCAGTTTGACATGGGAGGAAACGTATAATATTTTTGAAAGAAAAGGACCAAGGGTGATAACCAAAGTTTATTCAACAGGCATGGCATCTACCTCCGACGCAACTCTTTTTGACGTTGCATTCTCATACGTTCATAGGATAGATGCAAGACCAAAGATTATCCCTTACACAAACATGGTTAAGTGGGAAATTGATCACTTAGACATTGAAGATAGAATGTTCAAGAATTCGAAGGGAGAAACTATGGGCTCATTTAGAGCAGAAGATTTAACAACAATGTATCATCTACCACCCCCGCAATAGAAATATGACAAATAATTTTTGAAGAGCTTTAGAGGAGAACATCCAAATCTTATTAAAGTCATCAAATAATGGAAGGATGAATAGGGGAAGTTAAATCAAGATAATCTTGGTACATACCCAATTACCCAAATTCCTAACCCTTATTGCTATGTTGCCAGCATGTTATGTAGATTATTTTCCAGACCTAATAGCACTAGATTATCAAAATAATGAGTTCCCCTGATTGATGCAATCGTCAATTCATCAATATTGAATTGGGTAAACATCTTATCCAATAATCTAGCCAAACACATTATTGAATATAGGAATAAAAGGAGTATTTCATCCAGAGAAATACCTCCCTTTTATATGTCTTCCTATGTCATGGACATTATCTTCTTTAGTTCTAGTTTTCCTACCATGGGATGGAAATGGACTACCCAAGACCCTACCCTAGTTAACATTCACCAGAGAGAACTATGGGATTCATACTTCCACCTACACTTCTATAAAATCTGTTATAGAGTCATATTTCCTATGCACCAGAAGATTTTCAATAAAAAGGCCTCTAGGGTTTCTGAAGAAGCTATTGCAAACATTCTTTCTATAGCTAGATGGTTTGTAGAGGATAATTTTACATATATTAGAGTATTTAGGAGTTATGCTTCTCCCCATGTTTTACCCTATTACATTCCTGATAAGTTACTTGCAAGATAAATAGCCTATCATCTTGTTAATGGTGTCACAAAACAGCTGAAAGATGCTAAAAACACTATTTTTCCTAATTACCCTGTACAGTGAGGCACTTTTGCACTGTTTGGCATTGACCATACTTACAAGGAAATTTCCAACATTCATTTATTGAAATTGGCAGTAATGCCAAAATTTTCATATGATCAAAATGATGTAATGAAAAATTACATCACAGAGCTTAAGTTAAAACCTTTTGCAAAGGAGGAAGATGGATTTGATGATCTCTTCCAGGGCATGGAAAATTTTTCAGACATTATCAAGTATGCATCGAGCCAACTAAGTCGAGATGATTTTGAAGCTTTCCAAACATACAGAAAAAGGAGACTAGAGAAAGTCCCTCTCAATTTGTTAACTATTGAATATGATAGCAAACACACTCCAAGTGTTAGCCCGGATGATGAAGTAAAAGATATGTCTGAAGATGAATCAGGTCAGTCACAACAACAATATCATAATTTGTATCACTCTAACAATTAATCTGAATCTAAAAATGAAAGCTCAGAAAATATAATTGACCAAGTAATTCGTGAGATAGAGATGCTAGAGGAAACAAGAAATAATGTAGCAGAATCAGATTCTCAAACAGTTCAGGACAATCATAATACTAGATCAGTCCATTTCAACACAAACAAAATAACTTATATATGAATGGAAGAAGTTTTTTGAAACAATAAAAACTCCTAAAGAGAATCCCAATATTGATCAGGAAACGAGTTTCCAGACACTTGAACACTCCCAAAGGATAGTGGAAACTGTTAATCCACTACAAAGAGTTCCAACAATGCATGATAAAGAAATCATACCGACCTACCCTACAAATCATATAGTTCTACAAATTGAAGATATTACTTCATTGGATATTTTCTACAGTCCTAGTTATAAGGTTGTAGTTAAAAGAAACAAAAGGAGGAGAATTGATGAAACGACTTCAAAGCCTACAGATCAATAATTTGATGTATGATGGAAATATTTCTCAAATGATCATACTGAATATCTAACCAAATTATCACAGTATGTAGGGGCATATGCTACTGCTACTGTTGATAAAGCTACTGAGGTTAGATTATTTCTAAAACAAAAGGAACCCATAGTACAAGAACTAGAGAAGTTGTTGAATGAAGAGAAATCTAATTCCAATGAGAAAGTAAAATTAAACACAATCCAATTTCATAAAGATATTGAAAGCCTCAAATTGGAGCATCAGACAGAAATTAATGAAAAAAAAGCATAGTTGGAAGTAGCAATGACCAAGTTACAAATCCAACCATAATTAGAGCAATTTATCAAAGAAGAACTGGATTTAAACTCTAAGTTAAAGAAATAACAAAAAGTGTTTTGTCGTCAAGCTTCTATAATTGACTCTTATTTTGTCATCAAGCTTCTATAATTCAAAAACTTAAATGTGAAAGACTTGAGAAGAAAATCTAAGAACACATCCAATGGAAATTATCGGATTCAGGGAAGGAAGTTAATCTACCTCAAGTAGATAAGCTTCACAAAGAAATTCTATTCAGAGAATGGGAAGCACAAATGAAACAGGCAGAGAAATCAACAACGAAGACATCCAAGATATCGAGTGAGATTATTGAATCTATGTGTGAATAACTGTCTGGAGTAGAACTTATCAAGGAGAACACATTTTATGTGTTGTCAGAAACAATATAGGTGGAAACACAGTGGAAGCAGTGAGAATATACACAGGAGGAAATTATTAAAAAGGTAAATAAGTTTGATCAAGAAAATTACTGGAATTTTATGATCAAAATTTATCGTCGGCATCAAAATTTGCAATCTCTTACAAATTCAATGAAGAGATCCCAGCCAGTACTCTCAAATGTTATTTTCAAGGGATAGATCAGATCAAGGATATAGCAACCAGCTTATCTCAAATAAATTTTAGATATTTGTCAACTTCGTGACTGTAATGTTCCAAAATTTCATGAAGCTAATTGGAAATTTAATTTTTCTCATATCATCTAGGAGGTGAATAAAATGGGTGAGGAGACCCATGAGTAGGAATAAAATCCCTCATAGTGTGAAAGGGATCTATGGAGCAGCTTTATTTTGCACCTTCTAGTGTGAAAAGGGGCAATTGCATGAGGACAAGGTCAAGTTTGACCAAGTCAACAATGTTTCCTAAGAGGGTGTGGCTTGCTTGGGAAGATAGCACAGTTTGAGAGGGAAGATGATCAATTGTGGAAGAAACCCTAATGTGTGGGGTCCAGGGCAAAGACACATTCACTTTCATAATAGGAGGAAGAGGCAACCATAGAGAGACATGTTTGAGTATTTGATTATTGGTCTAGTAGACTATTTGTAGTCTCTGGATGTTTCGCTGAGTTGCAGTGTTGTTTAGCACAAGGGATTCCTGTTTATGATTTCCTCTCCTTCTTGAGAGGCCTCTTGAAGGATTTCACTTCATTTCTCCACATCTTGGCTCAAGGCCAAAGCCACCTCCTTCAGCTACAACATTATTCCCGAAATAGGATAACTCTGTGTTGCAGGGTGTTGCAGTGGAGGGTTCCACAACACCATTCCTTGGCTCATCTTTAAGAGGAGGGAGTTTATATTCCTCGAGAAGGTTAGTGAGGAAGGTTTTAGAGCTTATTGAAATATCTTGGCATCAGGCCAATCATCTCCCATCATCAACAGTGTAGTCCCTTCTCCAAACTGCATTATTTTAGCGAGTATCTGCAGTGGGGGTTTGCACCACTATCTCGGAGGGTGAGATCTTCAGTGCTAGGATCAGCCTTGCACTTGAGAGATCTATTGGAGGAGGCCTATTTTAGATTGAACATCATCTTCATCCATCTCCATGTATTTTCAGTTTTGAGTTGTAGCTGCTACCCTGCTACTCCGACATTTCTGCAGATTTTCCTTTTGTACATGTATTGTAGCCAATCCTTCTAAGGATTGTTGTACTATTGTTTTTATGGTTTGAGAGCTTTCTCCCCCTCAATTCTTGAGCTCATATTGACATATCATTGTATTATCATTTATCATGTTGTAGTGACTTCTATCAACTACGCAATTATAGCTTGGGCACTCTTGTGTAGCAGTGTTTTCTCTTGATTTATGTACTCATTTCTTGAGGTTGAGCATTGCCTCTCTTGAGTAGCTTCTTCCTCAAGATATTGTACACATTCTGCTGCTATTATATTAATAAGAAAGCTATGAATTCTCCTACCATTTTCTGAAGTTGATGTAACATTGCTCCTCATTCTTGTGTTTTCATATTGTTGGATCTCCAACTTTGGAATATCTTAAGATATTCTACTTGTTGTAGAAAATCCCTATTTTGGGATATTACTATGGTATCAGAGCTAGAATATTGGCTCATATTGTGAGTCTCAGCCAAAGGATAGGATGGGCTTTATCTCATCGTATTTCAGATCCATGAAGAACCTCCCCAAGGAGGATAAGAAGATAGAAGAGGAAGGACCCTGCACTTCCTATTCTCATCGAGAAGTAGACAGAGAGATGAGCAGGAAAAAGACTCCATTTGCTGGAGGAAAAAAATGGGATAAGCTTACAAAGCTTCTTCCTAAGTATTTACATAATATTCATGAAGATTTCAAGAAGATGAGGAGGGATATGTATGAAGAATCTCTGAAAGAATTTGAATCTAAAGCAAACTCTAGATTTTCATATGAGGAGTGTGACCAGTAGTCACACACTCTAACAAAAAGTGTAGTCACATGCCCAGGATTTCTAGGAGAGAGATGGAAAGAGGAGAAGAGGTTGCTAAGGGGGAAACTCTTAGTAATTTTCTGAAGGAGTATGACTCTCAAACTCAGAAATTCCAAGATCATCTCAGTTTTTCATAGTTTTGCAAGATCAAGGTGAAGGGAAGAGAGCAGGAGGATAGATTTCTTCTATCTAACTTTGAAGGTTCACCTACATGTTCAACCAAAGCTTGGGTGGAGGAGTTAGATACCTTCTTGTAGCAGCACCAAATTCTTGGAGATGAAGCCATCAGAGTTGTAGTGCTGCATTTGAGAGGTAAGGCCTATGCCTGGTGGATCTTTGAATCCTTTTCTTTAAGAAATGTAAACATTACATCTTATGCAAGTTTCACTAAGGCATTAGTGAGAAGATTTGATAGAAGGATTCATGAGACACCCATGGTAGAATAAAAAAAAACCTTGCATGATAATGCAATACCACTTCAGAAAACCATGGAGGAGGCTAAAAACTTGCACCATACCTTTCCAGAAGAAATACTTTCATCTCACACCTTTGAGCAAGGAAGCATGGAGATCTCTTTGTCAAGGAGGGATGCAATCATCGAGAGGTTTCCCACTCATGTTGCAGAGATTGAGGGCAACATCGTTGTCACATCTAGAGATCATCTAGTGCCTCATGCAGAGGAAGGAGGATATCTTGATCCAAGTAGAGGGGTTCTTGAATCTTTGCAAGGAAGTCCCCAAGATCTCATGTGTGGAGAGCAAGGCACAACTCATGTGCCATTGTTGAGGAGGTGTGGAACCATGGAGACACAAGGGGAATATAGGGAGGAAATTCAGCATCATAAGATGAGATGTACACCCCCCTATCCACTTCAGGAGGTTGATGCACCCAAAGAGAAGACTGGATTGTGCAGTAAGGGCATGGATAGATTTTTCCATTCATATATTCAGTCATATTTTGATAATGATGTCTCATTCCATGGAGACATTTTTCCAAAATACCACTGGATCAGTAGAGGAGGATGAATGCTTCACCAGTTAAGGCACCACTCAGTTATTTCAAAGGAGTGGGGACCTTGGAATAGTTTGATACAGCGCTGGGAGTCTTGGGTAGACTCAAGGAGAGAGGGATAATTCCCTCAACATCATCATTGCCCACTTTCATTTCCAATTCTGTGCTGTGGAAAAAGAAATAGGGGAAGGACAGCAGCCTTCCAACTTGCATATTTTACATGGGATATGTCAAAGGAGAGGATAGCCATATGAAAAATGTTTTTTATGAGAGCTCATCAGCGCTGTCACTATGGAGGGTGGATCCATGTTGGAGCTTCCAGCTGTTGGGGGAGTACTCCCAGGATCATTTTTCTTCCATGACATTGAGTGATGGGCATTGGAGGAGATGCATGGATCATATGGATATGGAGGAGTTATCCCAGCCACCTCTTTCCTCTTTGAGGATGAGAGGAGACTCATATATGAGCCACTCCATTTGTATCAGCAGAACATATGGTAAGGGTGATTATTGTTTACATGATTATTGATATGATGTATGTATGTATCCCTTAACCATATATGTGCAGGATGTTTCTCCAAGGAGGAGCATTCTTTCTTTTGGGCTTCATGGTCTAGTTAAGGCCATAAGCATGCTTGATGGCCATTCCCTAGGAGGACTTGGGGGAGAGGCATATTATGGAGGACATACTCATGGTACACCATGTATCATTCACTTCGTCCATACTTATGAGGAGATTGGAGTAGCAGGCAAGTGGTTGAGAAGCCACACATTTTATCAGTCTCTATTGCAGTTGAGGGTCAAGCTGTGTTGGCTACATTTGAGGGACCATTTTCCTTCTCACTTGTTACACATGGCAGCAAGCATGATTCTCATTTTTTCTCCCTATGGTTCTATTGTCTTTGTTTTTATGAGGAGCATGTTGGGGAGGGAGACACATTGGATGGATGTGTCCTTTGGGAGAGAATATCTCCATACTTTTTGCACTACATATTCTAAGGGGAGCATGGGAGATGGTATGGCCACTAGAGTAGAACATTTTTTTCCTTATGAGGTGAGCCATATGATGGATGTAATTCCATATGATGATGATTTCCAACTCAGCATATATGGGGATATTTGGGCCACCATGATTTGCAGCATTGGAGGAGAGATCTTTAGAGATCTAGTCCTCATCTTGCCACTTGAGGGAAATATTATTGCAGCACAAGATCAACCAACACTCTGCACTTATCATAAGTGTAGAGATGGACATCGTGGGGTAGGCTACATTGTCTACCATGTGCATATTTTCATCCCACCTACTTTGCTGGAGCCAAAGGTGGAGGACAATTTTCAGGAGTTTCCTAGTTGGGAGGTGACTCATTTTGCATGGTTAATAGCTTGGGGATGGAGGATCCATATGGGAGAGATAGTTCCCATTATATTTTAGATCCTATTCCTCAAGAGGACCTCTATACATCACTTTTTTATCCTCTTGAGTATTTCACTTTTACATGATAACAGCTTGATAGCTGACTTGCATGCTAAGGAGGAGCAATGTGGGGACTTGATCAATGAGATAGCATCTCTTGACATGGAGGAGATCATCATATATGGATTATATAGGGAGAGGAGGAGAAATAACTCAATTTTTCCTTGCACTTTCTTGAGGAAAATCAATCTTTGAGAGGGGAGGACTGTAATGTTCCAAAATTTCCATGAAGCTAATTGGAACATTAATTTTTCTCATATCATCTAGGAGGTGAATAAAATGGGTGAGGAGACCCATGAGTAGGAATAAAATCCCTCATAGTGTGAAAGGGATCTATGGAGCAGCTTTATTTTTCACCTTCTAGTGTGAAAAAGGGCAATTGCATGAGGACAATGTCAAGTTTGACCAAGTCAACAGCGTTACCTAAGAGGGTGCGACTTTCTTGGGAAGAAAACACGGTTTGAGAGGGAGGATGATCACTTGCAGAAGAAACCCTAATGTGTGGGGTCCAGGAAAAAGATACATTCACTTACATAAAAGGAGGAAGAGGCAGCCATAGAGAGACATGTTTGAGTATTTGATTATTGGTCTAGTAGACTATTTGTAGTCTCTGGCTGTTTACCTAAGTTGCAGTGCTGTTTAGCATGAAGGATTCCTGTTTAGGATTTCCTCTCCTTCTTAAGAGGCATCTTTAAGGATTGCACTTCATTTCTCCACATCTTGGCTCAAGGCCAAAGCCACCTCCTTCAACTACAATGTTATTCATGAAGCAGGATAACTCTGTGTTGCAGGGTTTTGCAGTGGAGGGTTCCACAACACCATTCCTTGGATCATCTTTCAGAGGAGGGAGTTTCTATTCCTAGGGAAGGTTAGTGAGGAAGGTTTCAGAGATGATTGACATATATTGGCATCAGGACAAGCATCTCCCATCATCAACAGCGTATTCCCTTCTCCAGACTGCGTTATTTCAGTGAGTATCTGAAGTGGGGGTTTGCACCACTATCTCGGAGGGTGAGATCTTCAGTGCTAGGGTCAACCTTGCACTTGAGAGATCTGTTGGAGGAGGTCTATTTCAGATTGAGCATCATCTTCAGCCATCTCCATGTATTTCCAGTTTTGAGTTGCAGCTACTACCCTGCTACTCCGACATTTCTACAGATTTTCCATTTGTACATATATTGTAGCCAATCCTTCTAGGATTGTCGTAATATTATTTTCAGGGGTTGAGAGCTTTCTCCCCCTCATTTCTTGAGCTCATATTTTCATATCATTGTATTATCATTTATCATGTTGTAGTGACTTTTATAAATTGCACAGTCATAGCTTGGGCACTCTTGTGTAGCAGTGTTTTCTCTTGATCTATGTACTTGTTTCTTGAGGTTGAGTATTGCCTCTCTTAAGTAGCATCTTCCTCAAGATATTATACACATTCTACTGCTATTATTTTAATAAGAAGGCTATGAATTCTCCTACCATTTTCTGAAGTTGATGTAACACTTCTCTTCATTCTTATGTTTGCATATTGTTGGATCTCCAACTTTGGAATATCTTAATATATTCTACTTGTTGTAGAAAATCCCTATTTTGGGATATTACAGTGACCACATTAAGAAGAAAGGGCATAACTCATAAATCAGAATTGTTAGTTTAGTTTCCTAGATTGTAGTTTAAGTTAGCTTTATGAGGAAGGTTGTTTGAAACCTCCTCTATATTTTTGTAATAATTTATTTTAGTTTAAAGTTAGTGTAGTATTTAAATCCTTCTCATGCATTCAGAGAAGGGTCCAGAAATTTGTCAAAAACATTTGCAAAGAATGCACTATTGTAATTTTTTGAGTGCTTTGATGAATTAATGGAACACATCTATTATCTTTTGAAAATTAAAGTTGTTTAACTGATGTTTCACTACTGTACTCTTTAAATTTCTTGAAAGTGAGAAGGATAAGATTCATTGTTGTCAGTTTACATGAGTAAAACTTTGTACATATGGTACTTCTATTCGCTTGTATTAAGTCTTACTTCATAGATTGACAGTCATCTTTTTATTGCATTATATATTTGAAACGTCATCATATATAAATATTACATGCACTTATGTTCTAATATTTAGCTATGGTTTCTTATTGAATATGTAATCACACTGATAAATGCAATATTTCTTTCACAATTATTCTATGCAAACTAATTTGTTAGAAGAATAATTTTCCATAATTTTCATCTCTTTCAACTGTTAGATTATCTATATTACTGACAAATGAAAGATATCATTTTATATTGCATAAAGGAAAAACACCTCGGGTATATATTAGATTAAATAGTTTAGATAGATGCATATAGATTAAAATCATTATCCATTTGCATGTTATATTCACAATTCCCTCAAAATCATCCTTATTTGGAAACTGGTCCCATTATCCCCAGTCGGAGCCACCATACCAAATGGAAAAGGAGCGGCATTAAGGTTCAGACCATGTGGTTTTCCACCATGTTTTGGCAGCGGAATTCCGAGGCCTCAACAGGAAGGTTGTGGGGACATGACATTGCATGACCTAAGGTCCAAACACACTGTTGCTTTGGAGAAGCAGACTATCACTGCGCAGAGGACCCTTGACAAGATCAAGGAGGAAATATACATTCATCCTGGTATTTCATTGTTGAGCTGCACACAACTCTTGGGGTTGGAGTGCATAATTTTGGAGGATAGGATTAATATTATCCTAAACAAACCAATGTAGAACTATATGTTCAACATTGAGCATGATCATGAGATAGTAGATGCACCATCATGGAGACCAATAGCACTGTCATTGAGTAGTAGTGATGAGTTGGGGGCCCAACTAGTATTGGGACATTCTGATAACCATTCTACATGTGTAGCAGTAGATAGGTAGATGTTTGATGGAGGACATCTTATTATGGATGACATATTCCATTATTATGATGGATGCTTCTTAATGAGCACTTCACATCTCAATGAGAATTTTTTGCCTACATCTTATTTGGATCCTTATGGGGTCAACTTTGACATTGATGAGTGGTCTTCATTTGGAGATCTCTAGGAGATTTCATTTCAACATCTGATGAAATGCAAAGATAGAAATCTGATTTGGGAGGATGGTGTTCTCCATTGGAGGATACCAATTTTGAGAATGGTAGGAGACACCCAAATTTGGATGAATGGGTGTGGATTGTGAGCAAGAGGTTGGTGAGCCACTTGTAAATATATGACAAAGGGGAGCAGTAGGAAATGCTACACTAGCTATTCTTGAAAGAGTTTGGTCAGCATGTGACATATCCTATTCCAAAGGGTGTGTTATTGGTTGGGACTTAGCATGACATTTTCATTATATGGCAGCAAGGAGTTTGGTTACATTGGTGTGATGTGAAATTTTTCATGCCAATCATCATGTTTTCACTCCATGGTATATATGATGTGGATGTGAGGAGGCAACAAGAGTTTTTTTTGCTTTGGTTGTTCTTGGGAGAGTATGGGCTGATTTTCTCCCATACTTTGCATGATATTACAGGAGTAGATGGGAGCACAATCATGGTGCAAAGGGGCTACTCCTTAGTTTTGTAAAATCAGGAGGTGCTTCCACATAAGAAGGAATCTCCCACTTATAGCAGCATCGAGGTGGATTACTTTGGCATGTGGAATATCAAAGAATGGAGTCATGGGGTGGCAAGAGCCTTATCACCAAGGCCAAAAATGCTGTCACTTGTGAGTATGTATTTATTGATGGAGTGTTCCAAGAGGAGTATTCATCCCTTCATTTTGCAGACCACTATGAGGAGATTCTCATGGGAGGGATCATCCATGGACCTTATTTTCAGCCTACTCACAATTCATGGTAGGAAATGTATTTTTTTACTTATTGATCATTTCAAAAATTATTTGCATTCTCTCACTATCTTTGTACAGTGCATTGCTCCACAAGAGGGCAAGATTATATTTGGGTTTCATGGTTATTCTAGGACCAACCTTTATGAGGGAGATAGCCCTGCTTTGCATGAATTTGGGAAAATGTGGTGTTATTATTGTTATGCTCAGCAGTTATATAATTTAATTTGCTACTTCCTAGTATATGAGCAAACATACACAACTATAAATTTGTTGAAAGACAACTTGCCACATGATGTTATGAAAGAGAAGTTAGCAAAACTGTGTTGTATCCACTAGAAAAACCATTGGTACCATCCTGAATTACACATAAAACTCAGTATATTTCTGATTTGGATTGCATCTGGTGATGATGTGCTATTCACTTTGTATGGGAAGGTTTGGGAAAGCAAGATTCATGAGACTAGAGAAGGGGTCTTTGGAGATCCAATTGTCCTTTTATCCCTTGAGGGAAACACTATTGGACCCCAATATTAGTAGCAGCTCTACACTTTTCATAAGTGGAGGGAGAGACAGTGTGGGGTAGGCCATTTTGTCTATTATGTTCAGTTATGCAACCCACCTACATTACAAGAGCCAAAGGTGGAAGAAATTTTTCATGAGTTACCATTTTGGAGGGTGACTCACCTTGTGTGGATGATAGTTTGGGGATTGCAGCTTCACATGGGAAGGAAGATTACCAATCATTTGTTGATCCCATGCCTCAAGAAGGCCTCTCAACCACATATAGTTTCCTCCATGGATATACTACTTCTTCATGATGAGATTCATTTGGATTTGTCACCAAAGTCTAGCTTATACAATTTGGAGGAGCAACTTGGAGACATATTTATGAGAGAGAATCTTGTTCATTGGAGGAATTTATCATATGAGGATGCTACAGGAGGAGGAGAGAAGGCTCTTCAATTCTATCCTTGCAGTTGCTTGAGGAAAAGAAACATTTGGGAGCGGAGGACTGTAATATTCCTAAATTAGCATACAACTAATTGGAATATTAAAATTTTGTTTTGCATCTTATTTGGAGGAATAAGAGGTTATGGAGACCCATAAATCTCCTTAGTAGGAATAAAGACACTCCTAGTGTGAATGGAGGTCATCTAAAGAGCTGGATTGAAGACCCTTGTGTGTGAAAAGGGGCTACACATGAAGACTGGGTCAACTTTTACCAAATCAACAGCGCTATTATGGATGAGTGGCATTCATTGAGAGACAACGCAGTTTTGGTTGGAGACTCTTTGCATTGAAGTAGTGAATTAAATGAGTGGGGCCAAGGGTGAGGAAGCTCATCACTTATATAAGGTAGAGGATAGAAGCCATATAGGTTATGATTGGATTATTATTTTGTTGATGGTATGTTTAGACTTGTTGCTCTCTTCAGTTGTTCAGCTAAGATTGCAGTGATGTTTAGCACAGGGTGTTCCTGGTCGAGAATATCACCTCTTTCCTTGAGAAGCCTCTAGGAGGAGAATTGCACTACATTTCTAGATCTAGGCATTAGGCCAAGCTTTATCTTTTATCTACAACACAGATCCCGTTGAGGGTTGTGTTGTGTTAGAAGGTCCAGCAGTGGAGGTTTCCATTGGGTGTTTTCTGAGCTAGTTATGTAGTGGAGGAAGGTTTCCTTCCATTATAATGCTAGTAAAGAAGCCCATTGGGCTTTATTGATATATTTGGCATCAAGACAAGGATTATTTATCCCCTACAACGTAGTTTCAATCCATATCTGCGTTATTTTAGGGAGGAGTTGTAGGGGTAGTTGTAGTGTTTGAATTGGGAGGCGATTTCTTCAGTGAGGGGGACATCCTTTCACCCAAAGGATCTATAGGAGAAGAGATACATAATTATACATCAGGTTCAGCCATATCTTCTCATTTCCTTTGTTGCAGCAATTCTTCAGCCCTAGGGCTGCAACTCACATTTGTATATTTTGTGTGTTTTCCGGAAACCCTCTTGGGTTTTCTTGGAGAAGTGATATAGTTCCTTCATATTCTGGTATAACATCTCTTGAGGCATATATCAATATTTATGTATCATTGTATGATCTCCAGCTGTAGTTATGCCCAGTATAACTGTGTTGTAGAAGCTCTCTGACATTTTATTTAGTAGCAGCATCTCACTTTTTAGAGTGATTATTCATGGGAGGCGTGTTTACTCCTATTGTATGATTTATGCCTAAATGTGTTATGTTTATTTGTTACTGGTTTTCTAAATAAAGTGGCTCCATATCGATCTCCTATTTTTATGTATTGATTAACACCGTTATTTCCAGTATTTTGTTCAACATTCCTGTCTTTTCCATTTTTGAATATTACACAAATATTCTTGGATCCTTCCTTTGCCTTTCCCTCTTCGTTTGTTTAACCTCCTTGGAGAGATATTACATGGATATATAGAGAAGAGTGGTAAAAATCAAACCCACAAGCTGAGCCAAAGGTCATGCTCTTATAACACTGTAATATCCCAAAAGGGAGGATGCAGTAAGAAAAACACAATAGATGAACTACAACTAAGTAAATAGTTAATATAAAGACACCATACAAATGTAAAGAATAACTAAGCCATTTTACTATATAGGAGGTGGATAGCAAGTACAACAGTGCTCAAAATATGAGACACTTAAGCCAAAGAGATGGCTTAGAATGACCCTGAAATTATCCCAAAATAGGGACTGCGTTACGGTTGAACTACTGGAAGGAAAGCAGTGTCGTCCCTACTAGAAATGTTGGGCAACAACTGCTGGAATATATGGAAATGTAGATCTAGAAGTTGCAGAGCTCCGATGGTGTTGAAAATTGAGATCTGGGCTCGGTGATGGATACCAAAGATAACGCAAAAAGGATTTTCTAGATCTATGAAACTAGGAAAATCACCCTCTTAGGGTTTCACTCACTACAAGGAGAAGACCCTCTAGTGGATGTTTTTGAGGAACCCCATAGAAAAATACCCCATAAATTTGTTTATAGCGGAGGTTACTAGAGGAGGTTGGTGGGCGGAGGGTTTTGCGAATGGTTTCCTCTCGGTGTGCTTATCATTACACGTCGCCCCGGTGCTTTGGAACCGAGAAAGCACCAGTGCGGACCAAAACATTGGCACACCGGACACCATGCACTTCGTACACACCCACCCGATGCATCTTATTATTCTATAGAACTGGTGCATCACTGATTTTCCGCACCGGTACGTTATAAAACACTGCGCCAAAACTGAAACCACCTGGTGCGGTAGAAAGAAATCGTACTAGTGCATCATAATACATTGCGCCAAAACACAAATCGACTGGTGTGTTTGTAAGAAATAGAACCGGTGCGCCTATAAACAACGCACACTGGTAAAGAGTTAAATTAAAAAATATATATACAGCAAAATAACCCATATTTTTCAGTTTTCCAGTGCTCCTAAGCTCTCAATTACCGGTGCGCGCCCTACCATAGAACACACCGGTGCGCATGAGACATTGGCACACCGGACATCTTGCGCGACGTACACACACATCTAAGGCCTCCTATTACTGTAAGGAACCAGTGCTTGACCACTCTTCCGCATCAATGCATCATAAAACACCACGCCAAAACAAAAACGTGCTTGTGTGTTCTTATCCAAGAGCACTGGTGCGCCGATAAACCGCACGCACTGGAATAGCGTTACATAAAAAAAAAAAACAGGGCCAAAAAACCGGTGCTTCACAACTATTTAGCACCGGTGCTTTACGGATATTCTGCCCCAGTGCATCATCAAAATTTCGCGCCAAAACTGAAACATCCCGGTGCGGTGTTAGGGAACCACCCCGGTGCATTATAAACAATGCGCCAAATTTGACATAGCCCAGTGCGGTTGTAGGTAAGCATATTGGTGCGCTTATAAAACCCTGCGCACCAGAACAGGGTTAGATAAAAAAAAATTATGGCCAAGAAACTTCATTTTTCACTTTCCTCAGTGTTCCAGAGCTCTCAAGCACCTGTGCTATTTCCCCTTGTCCGATCCGCCCTGACATCGGCGATCTCATTGCACCCATTGCACACACTATTGCTCTACATTGGCGACCAATATCCAGCTTGAATTTTGAAAAATGGTGGGAAAATTTTCTTTTGCAAATTTTACAGCCAATATGCCTCCTCGACGGCGAAATATACAGGTATTTTTCTAGTTTTTCCATAATTAAGCCTTTTAGTGGATTAGAAATTGAAATAACCTTAAAAATAACCATTAAAAAAGAAAATAAAATAAAATTATCACGCGGTGAGCCGGAGCTGTTCGGCTCGCACCAGATAGCGGTGCTGCCTGTAAAATTTATAGGCCGCACCGCCACCTGTGCTAATGGTATTCGCATTGTTTCCAGTGCAGTACTGAAAGGCGCCCCGAATAATTTTAAAATAAAAAAATAAAATAAAAGGTAGTGCGCTCATTTATCCAAGTGCACCGTTGACCACGAGAATCACAGTTCGGTGCGTTGATGGAATTATCTACCTCGGTGTATGTCATCGCACCGCATTCTAGATTTCGAGAGGGTCAACGGTGCGGCTGGGTAAAAGACCACACCATCGACTATGTAATTGTCATGAAGTCGGTGCGCTGACATGACTATACACGCTGGGGTGTATATTTAATTCAGTGCACCGCTATTCTGAACTTTGATGAAGTTAACGGTTCTTGAAAAATAGAAAGTTGCAATGAGGCCGGTGCATTGTATTTCATTAGGGTCACTGGGATCGATGCTCTACATTCTTAAGATGCACTGCGATTAGTGCGTGACTATTTTTATGGTGCACCGACTTGTCTGTTTGTTTTTTTTTCAAAAATAAATAAATATATATATATATATATATATATATATATATATATATGTATGTATGTATGTATGTATATGTATATTCTTAAATACATGTTTGTTTTAATAATAAAAAATTATTTAAAATGGCAATGATTCAGAGAGAAGAGGAGGAATAGCAGCAACAACAGGCTGAACAGTATGACATGATTCACCAATGGGAGGCCCAAGGGAGGGAGAGAGATGCATACCCTCACCCTATTACTACATATACCCAAGAGATCCTTAGGTAGGTAGGCCTCCTCAAGTTCTATGAGGAGGCTGCTTCCCTAAAGGCCCACAGTGTGTTTTTGAGATATCTTATCCGTAGGTGGAATGCCCACCGACAGGCTTTCCAGGTTGGTCTTGACTAGTGGTACACACCCACAAAGAAGGATATTTATTTTATTACAGGACTATCGAGGAGAGGGGTGGATTTTCCCTCATTCCCATACATGCCAGCTAGTTTTGTAGCGGGGAGTCAGTTAGTTTACTCCCAGAGATACATTGGAGCACATCTACTGTCTCCTTCAGAGTTTCAAGTACCTAGAGGTCAGTTATGTATAGGTTTTTTTGGTAGACAGGACGTGCAATGCCTCTCCCTTATCATTTCGACCATTTCGCACAACACCAGTGATGGGCAATGCATTAGTTGCTCGCTTTTATACTATGTTGATTCTTTAGTACAGCAGCCACGACTTGTCAGATGGTCTGCCATTTTTTTGCGGTAGTTTTGTACGGCCTTAGATAGATGTTGTGCTCATGAACAAGGGAGGGTAAAATTCCCTTTTTCTTCAGAGCTATTTTTATTTTATTTTTTGAGAGGTTTCCAGAGATGAGACCTAGTTTTTTTCGACAGCCTCATAGGCCGATGTTTGAGGCCTGGATGCACATATGGGGGTAGATGATGCCCAAGAGGGGAGACACTTTGTTTCCAACCAGGATATCTCATGATTCACTGGACTTACTAGCCAGTGTGGACGGGCTGCATCCCTTCATTATGGTCCCATGTCCTTATGTTGGCTTAGATTGGTGTTGGGTGCTAACATGTGTTTTTAAAAACTCCTAATTGCCTCACATTAATTATCAACCAGGGTAAGTCCTTTTATCTCAAGTGTGTACATAGTATGTGTAAGTTATTCATACAAAGATTAATGCTAAAGCCAATATTTTAATATAGATACAATCATAAATCTTGAGGCTTTAAAAGGAAGTGATTCATTTACGCATTAGAACCAAAAACTATGATTCAATCCTAATTCAACTAATTTGAATAACAATCAACTGAGAGCACTGAAGCATTAACCGAGATCCTTCAGCTGGATTTAAACTATTGAACAAAAGTCAAGTATTAGAAATAATTTTCTATGCTTTAAGCAATCAAAACCAATCCTTTTAACTAGCAACTAATAAAGTGGAAATGCGTGTTCAAATGGAGAATGCGTATTCAAATGGAAAGTGCGTATTCAAAGGAAATAAATACCAAATATGTGAATTATCAAAATTACTGCAACTATAAAGCAGAGAAACAGAATATACTTGCAATAAACAGAAAAATATAACACAGAAAGCAATAGTGAAATTCACCAAAGACCGGGCCCTTAGCCATCGGCGAATACTACTTAGCTACTCCATAATGGTTGAATAAACAGCAACGCAAATTATATATTAATAATCACAGTAAATTAAAATTATAATGCGATCTTGTCGTTCAGAAATTCATTCTATGAATTACAATAACAAATGATACAGAATTGAAAGATACGTCGTTCATTCATGATCTCTTAGAACTAGCTTTCCCTGTCCTTTTATAGCTAAAAAATGAAGATAAGTGTGATCCATGAAAAAACGTTTTCCTCGGAAAGTTCGTTCATCCCTGTGCTATCCTTACTGATTTATCTTCAATTCGACCATATTTAACGTGTCCTATTTGCTGTGATTAAGTCCTATTGTTCCTTCTATTATTTCTAGTATAAAAATCAACGAGAATTACTTTGGACGGTCAAATCACATTAGGATCATTTTTCATTCATTCTTCATCAAAATACTTTCATTATATTATTATATCATGGCACAAAATGGATAAGAAAGAGGGAAAAGGATAGTAATCAATAGTAAATACATACCTATTGAAAGGCTCAACTATTGGCGAGGGTGTCCCAACATCCTCTTCACAGTTGATGAGCCGCCAGATGATAGAGGTAATATTACTATTTTATTTATATTTATTCTAACATGTTATTAATTATATTTTTTTATTAAATTGTGTAATGAAATTGTCTAATTATTGTTGTGTACTTGTATATAATTTGCAGAAATTGTCTCTTTTGATGGTGAGGAGATGTCGGGTCCACCACATGATCTAGGTGTGGATCCTGATGATGACGATGATCAGAATATGGCTGATGCCAAGCATGATCATGATGAGGATGAGGTCGGTGCAGCAGAGAGACATGATCCTGCTCATCATGGTGCATCGGTGCCGCCTTTTGTTAAGCGTGGTTGACCTGTGACTAGATATAGGATGGAGTTGGCCAACCAACTCTGTGCATTGATTGTTGATGCGAGCATCGGGCCCGCTCATTATAGAGACATACAGGCTGATGATAGGCTGTTATGGATGTGGAGAGACATGCTGCGTGACATGTACGACCTCATGCGGCATGTCATAGGAGCTATGACAGCTGTTACGTGACTAAAGAGGATTGTCCATAGCTATAGGTGTATTCAAGCCATGGCACGTGATGGACACTCCGTGAGCAACGACTCACATGCATCTCATGATCGTTCACCTCGTACTGTGCCTGATGAGCATGCCCCTCCACTAGCAGCATCTGACAGTCATCATGGAGATGAGGCTGGACCATCGGCCATGTCGAGTCAGCAGCCTGCAGCTACATCCATCAATACTAGTGATCATGATCATGAGTAGGCTCGACCATCGACTGTCGAGGTTGCACCCAACTTTACTGAGCAGGCATCCACTTGTAGTATTACTATTGATGTTGTTATGCTACCACTAGTGCCTGATCCATGCCATTTATATTACAGTTGTATATTTTTAACATTATTCAGTTATATATATATATATATGGTCCATGTATTTTATGTTCATGTTGCAGTTGTACTTAATTTTCATGTTGGTGATCATCATGATGTGGCGCATATTGTTAGGTCATGTTAGATATGTTCATTTAATGTTTAGCTTGCAGATAGATGTGTATATGTGATAGCATGATTTATTTGACATATTGAGATGTATATTTGGTGTTTGTGTTGTGATGATCTTAATATCTAATGTTAATTTGATGTTTGAATGTGTTTATTAGTCGAATATGATGTTTGTATGATGGTTATCATGATCGTGATGATGCTTATTAATTAATTTAATATTAAATGACCATGATATTTATTAAATATTATGTCGTGATTGTAATTTTAATTTAAATTTTAATTGTATGTAAAATTGTAAAATTGTATTTGTATTTGTACTTGTTGTAATTTAAACTGTAATTGTATGTCAAATATTTGTTAATGTAAAATTTTAATTGTAATTGTAATATTTAATTTATTGTGAAATGATTGTAATTGTATATATGTAAAATTGTAAAATTGTAATTGTAAATGTAATTGTATGTAAAATTAGAAAATTGTAATTGTAATTTTAATTGAATTGTATATAAAATATTTATAAAATTGTAATTGTAATTGTAAATATAATTCTATGTAAAATTGTAAATGTAATTCTATGTAAAATTGTAAATGTAATTGTATATAAAATTCTAAAATTGTAATTGTATTTGTAATTGTAATTTTAATTGAATTGTATGTAAAATATTTATAAAATTGTAATTGTAATAGTAAATGTAATTCTATGTAAAATTCTAAATGTAATTGAGGAATAATAGGAATGGAGGCTCAAGAGTCGAGCTATATGGCTCCAATGTGGAGATAAAAAATACTAAATTTTTCCATAAAGTGGAAAATGGGAGAAGGTGTGCAAATGAAATTTGGGAGATTGATGTAAATGGGGAAAAGGTGTTCTCAACAGAAGAGATTAAGAAGGTAGCAAGTGAGTACTATGGTAAGATATATGAGAAGCAGGACAATGGAGATATAACACACCAAATGAAATACCAGGAGGATTATCCAGTTATGTTTGATCAGGATGATCTGATCTTGTTAAATAGGAGGGTTAGTACAGATGAAATTAAAGCAACTTTAAATTATTTTGCTGTTGATAAGAGTCTGGGTTCGGATGGGTGGACACCGGAATTTTTTCTTCACTTCTTTGAAGATTTCTCCTTTGATTTATTGGAGATGGTGGAAGAAGTTAAGCTTTCTGGGAAAATGCTAGGTGACATAAAATCTGCATTCCAACTGTTAATACAAAAAAAGAAGGGGAAAATCTCCTTTGAGGATTTTCGTCCTATATCCCTTTGTAACACCCTTTACAAGATCAACTCTAAGATTATTGCGAACCGTATTAAGGGTTCTTTTCAAAGTACATTTCGCTGGAACAGACGAGCTTCCTGAAAGACAAAAGTATCCATGAGGCTGTGGCAATCACTCAAGAAGTAATCCATTCTATGCATTCGAAGAAATTAAATGGGGCCATTATGAAAATTGACCTAAATAAGGCTTATGATAGGATCGATTGGTCTTTCTTAAGAAATATCCTTTTTAAAATAGGCCTAGACAGGGATATTGTGGCTTGGATAATGGCATGTATTACTAAGACCTCTATGGTGGTATTAATTAATGGCTCTGCGTCGGAGTTTTTTAAGCCAAGATGGGGGCTTATGTAGGGTTGTGCCTTGTCCCCCCTTCTTTTTATCCTGATAATGGATGCCTTGAGCCTGAAAATCAATACAGCTAGGATCTTTGGGAAGTTTCAAGGAGTGAGTGTTTGTCGGGAGAATATGGTGATGCATAACTTATTTGTTGATGATTTTCTAATATTCGGGGAAAAGGACTGTAAAACCTGGGAAGAGCTGAAACATATCCTTAATGGTTTTTCTGAGGTTTTAGGAATGCTGGTCAACAGAGGAAAGTCTTGTATTTTTTATGCAAATGAAGAGGATGAGTATCAAAATGAGTTGGGTAATCTCTTTATCTTTAAAACAACATGCCTCAGCAATGGTTTGATTTATTTAGGATTCATATTGAAGCCTTCGAGATATACGGTGAATGATTGGAAGTGCTTACCGGAGAAATATGATAAAATATTAATATATGGTCTTCAAGATGTCTATCCAAAGGAAGTAGGCTTATCCTATCTCAAGATGTATTGGAACAATTTATTTTTTACTGGGCTCACATCTTCGTAATTCCTAAACAAATCATCGAGGAGATAAAAATACTAATGGCGAGATTCATATGGAGTGGAAGCAGTGAAAGAAAATCAATTCATCTGCCTAGGATGGAGTGTATAACGAAGCCTAAGGAGAAGGGAGGGTGGGGTCTGCTGGAAGCAGACACTTTTGGAAAATCTCTGATTTTTAAATATATATGGAGAGTTATAACAAAGGATGGTTTATGGGTGGAGATCATTGGATTGAAATATATTGGCCCAAAGAGCTAGGAAGATATTCTTATGTTGGGTTGGGAAGAATTGAGGTGTCGGTCAGAGATTTGGAGGGGCTTCAGTAGATGCTGGTAAATATTCAGTGAAAACTTAGTATGGAAATTTGGAAATGGTAATAAGATCATGATTGGAGGAAAACATATTTATGGTTTAGCGCAGTCTTCTATTTAAAACATGAAATTAAGGAAAAAATAAATTGTAGGGGTTTATTTTACATGGGGAAGATTATTAGGAAGTTGGATAAGGAGATTCCTGTATGGAAGAGTTACAGTGAGATGGGGATTGTTGAGAATAACAAGGAGGATTGGGAACATTATATTTTATCCCTTATTCATATTGGATTGAGAAGGGATGCGGTGGGTGATCAAATATCATGGGGAGGAATGACACCAGAATTCAAGACCTATTCGAAGGTGGTCGATAAGGCCCTAAAGGATAAAATATTGGTAATGGAGCCTGACAGTTGGTTTAAACATTTGTGGAGGGTGCTGGTACAAATCAAGATGATCATTCTAGTGTGGTTGATATGGAAAAATAGCAATTTGACGTGGGAAAACCTGCAAAAGAGAGGATGGAAGGGACCGGGTAGATGTTCTTTGTGTAATTTACATGAAGAAGATAATATTCATATTTTTTACTGTTGCCCTTTTATGGAGGTATATAAATATTTGTGTTCTCACCTTGTTTTTCCAATTCCGGATTATAGTTCTACAGCTGATTGCTTCAGGTGGTGGTCTGAAAAATGGAAAAAACTGAGAGCGACTCCTATATTGGTGCACTAGTTCATTTGGAGAGCGATAAACAGGAAAATATTTGAAGATAAAGTTTGTACTTCGTGGGATATTTGTTCTCTGCTTTATAGCTCACTAGAGAATTTGAAAATTAGTCATAGACCTTCTAGAGATTTGTCAATAAAGATGAGACCAGTGGAAAATATTTACCCTGCTGGATTTTTTGATGGGGCTTCAGAATCCCAAAATTGTGGTTATGGAGCATGGTTAATGCTTTCGCCTGATTTTCACTGTAAAATATTCTATAATGGAGGCAGAGGTAGTAATATGCGAGCTGAAAGAATAGCGCTATGGTGTCTTTTACAGTTTTCCACCCATTTATATGTGGAGGAGCTTTGGGTGTTTGGTGATTCGAAGGTCATCATTGACCACCTGAATAAAGGTACAAACCTCAAGCCTGGAGCTCTCTTGCATTGGATAGACAGGATTAAAGGCTTAAAGAGATCCTTCACTACAATCAACTTCAGTCATGTGTTCAGAGACAAAAATACTGAAGCGGATAGGCTGTCAAAAAGAGGACTGAATGGAAGATTCAGGGAGATGTTTTATGAGCTCTATAACATATCTGGTATTAGAGCGGAAGGAAAAGTAATTTTTAGTTAAGATATATTCTCCATTCTGTTTTTAATAGAAATCTATAAGACAAGATGATCTTAATTTCTGACATTTGATAAATTTTGTTAGGTTGTTCTTAGAAAAGCGGGATCAAATGAAGGACATTTCTCTAGAATAGAGATGTTTTTGAACTTTTCTATGAAGTGGATTATGTATAAGGAACTTTTTGAAAACTTAGACTGTGCCCTGGTACACTATATAAACTAGAAGTATTTTTCCGGCTGAAAAAAAAGTATGTAAAATTCTAAAATTGTAATTGTATTTGTAATTGTAATTTTAATTGAATTGTATGTAAAATATTTGTAAAATTGTAATTGTAATTGTAAATGTAATTCTCTGTAAAATTGTAAATGTAATTGTATGTAAAATTAAAATTGTAATTTTAATTCTAATCGTAATTCATGTATTTGAAATTAGTGTAAAATTGTAATTGTAATTTTAATTCTAACTGTAATTGTAATTTTAATAGTAATTGTATGTAAAATATTTGTAGAATTTCAATTCTATTAATGTAAAATTTTTAATTATATTAATGTGAAATGAGTTTATTTAAATTTTTAAATTTGTAAATAATTGTAAAATAACAAATCTAGAATAATATGAATTTTTGTAACATAATAAAGTTTAGAAAATAATGAAAATAAATTCATGTACTTTATAATTATCATTATTTTAATATGATCTTACATACAAAAAAAAAAACTTTATATATTCTGGTGTGCTTATCATCCTAACACGCACCAGTGTGTCGTATAAATAAGACGCACCAGTGCGTCACAACTCTTCTGCATTGGTAACGAATAAACGCAAATAAAAAAAACACAAGTCTATTTTCTTTAAGTGAAAAAAAAGCGGGAATGTAAAAAATGGGCGGAAAATATTTTCGAAAATCTAATTTCATAAAATAATTCTTTAAATATTAAACACTTTCATTATTTCACTATTTTTGCGAAAATTGTCAGCCAAATATTTGCAGGAGACAGACCTGGAGCAAGAGAGAAGGAGGGCATTGTGGAGCAGCTAAATATGTTCGAATAGAAGTATTCAAACAATCAAAAACCAAAACTTTGGTGATTCAAACCCTGTATCATAGAATTTGAAACCATCTCGTGATTAAAATTGTTTTTTTTTTTTACTTTTTTTCTACAGTTTTTTACTTTTTTTCTACATTTTTATCCATTTTTACCCTAAACCCTTCATTTTTTTTTTTTCCCTTTCTTCTCCCTATTTCTGTGATTTCAGAATTAGGGTTTTTCATTTTATATTGACGTCCAACCCACGAGACGACTTGCATAGTCGGATCCCAATCCATTCGACCATTGCGTGAATTTTTGAAAAAATGGATTTTTCTTTATCGGTGCGCCCTGCGTATTATACCACACCGGTGCTCTATATTATACAGTGCACCGCGAAAGTACTATAGTAAAAAAAATGAAAACATTTTTTCTAAATCCGTGCGCCAAATCTGAAATATGGCACCACCTCTCCATTTAACTAGGAAAGCACCGTACAGTGTATTACACCATTTTTGCGGTGTGTTTATAATACCCCACGTACCGTTAGGTCTATTACACTATTTTTTACGGTGCGTTTACAATACCCAACGCACCGTATGGTGTATTATACTATTTTTTGGTGTGTTGTTAATATCCCCACGCACCCGCGACAGTGCAGACCTCATGAAAGGTGCACCAGTGTCTTGAGATTTATTTTCTACCTAAAAAGTTGAGAATTTATTTATAAATATATTAATGAATGATATGGTACAGGTTTCAGATTGATAAAGAAATTTCTGACAAGAGATCAAGTAAGAAAAATATTGTTAACACATCAAAAAAAGAAAAAAAGACAAGTTCTTTGTAATTTTTTTATGAAAAATATTATTTTTGAACCATATGTAAGTTTAACTAATATGAATTGTTTACTGTGTATCATGTAGAGCCACAAAATGATGAAGCTCGATATGATTATTTCTGATCTAGGACCAGAAGAGAGTAAAATTTTAATGGAAAAATTGCAAAAGGACGAATTAGGTGAATGAAAAACTACTATCGATCCAATATGAGTTTATTTTTTTAATTATCATTAATAATATACTTTAAATTATTAGATAACATGTGTCAAATAGTCTACTAATTCACATCTGTTTAATGTTGTACATGGACCAACAACTCAGAAAAGGAATGTTGTTCTAAGAAAAGAAAAAAAAATAGAACATGCAAATGAAAATCAATTGCTCAGCTCATCTGGAGTGGTGCTGGAAGTTAACGAAAGGGGAAAATTTTTTACAAAAGTTTGAGGGATCTAGTGTAATGAATGTATAGATGTTCTTTCCAACAACAACAACATGCTTCAAATGTAATATGTAATCATTGAATTTTTCGATCATTAGGTACAATAAATAAACAATTTAGCATTAAATATTAATTTTCAAGAATTTTCTTGCAGAAAAGAAAAGAAAATGGAACCCATTCAACACATAAAACAAGACGAAAAGGAAGAAAAGGGTTGATATCTAAGTTTGTGAGTAATTGTTACTTCCTTATAACAACTTAACTAGATTTAATTTTTGTATTTTTTAAGTTGTTTTACAAAAATCATCATTGAATGTCTTCAAACAGGTGCTAACATACAAAGAAGAACCATCAGACAAATTGATTGAAATTGGGTTAAATATGGGTTGTGAGTATATGTTGGCATATCATAATTTAATTGTGGAATTTGTAAGCATCTATCGATCTTGTTTTACTTAGCTCCGTCTATAATTAATAGAACAAAAACATCTTTTATATTAAATATATGATTTGTTATGGGATATAAAACTTGCAAGAAACAAAGTATGGAATTGCGCCAATAGATGAAATTTTGAAAGATGGCATGGTACATGGTTTTGAAAGAATGTGTATAATTTATGAGTCAATTGTTGCTATGGTACGTAATTTTTCTTTTCAATTTACATTGATGTATATTATTTAATATTGCAATTTGCTTTATTCTCACCAATGTATATACACTCATTTCAGTTTATTTTATGTTTGTATATGGAAGGTGAAGAAGAAGAAAACAATCAACACCATGAACAAAACATTCGTAAAAATAACCCAAATCATGGAAGTAGCTCTAGCAGTGACAACAGTTCAAGCGAAGAATGATGATCACTATATATATATATATATATATATATATATATATGATCATAAAATATGTTTTAATTTATTCTATTGTGTTCTCCATTGTCGTTCTCAAATGAACTAATAAAAATTTAATTCATGTGAATATTGTTATAAGATGTATATGTGTCGAATTTTGATGAATAATGAATTTTAAAAAACCACAATAATAATGATATGATATAACAAATTAATCCAAACATCACATTCAAATGCATTAATAAAAATGTAATTAATATGAATATTGTTATAAGATGTGTCAACTTTTGATGAATATTGTATTTAAAACAATCACAATACTTGGACTGTCATAGGTCGATGTTTCTAAAAAATACAACATGAAAACCTGTGTGTGTCAGTAACTTTACACCGTTGCGTTTATGTGTCTATACGCACCGGTGTCATTGTACAATCTATGGGAACCGCACAAATACCGATACCAGTTATCAATATCGGTGAGTTTGTGTGATACTACGCACCAGGGCGTTTACATATCTATAAGAATTGGTGCATTTTTACGATCTATGAGCACTGCACAAATACCGATACCAATTATAAATCTCGGTGCCTTTCTGTGATACAGCGCACCGGTGCATTGATACGACCTATGGGCACTGCACAAATCCCAAGACCAATTAGAATGGCCCCATGCATTGTATGACCAACACTACGCCCGGTGTGGTTTTACACCTAAATTTTCCAGTGCATTGGACTAAGACAACCTCGGGGCGTCGTCGGCATGTACGCACCGATGTGTTAAAGGTAGAGTAGCGCACCAATGAAAATAACATCCGTAATAGCCTCCGGCAGCCCATTTTTTTTAGTTGTGTTGATTTTTTGTTAAAATCTCCGCCAAAATATCCATAACCATAAATAGATGTTGTAGCAAATGTTTTTTTGACAATTTTGGCCAAGTTTATAACACTAAAAACCTCCTTTATAACCTCCGCTAGAGGGTCTTTTCCTTGTAGTGGCTATACAATTGCTAGGTATGAAAATATATGGCATAATCTTATCAACGATGGCCATAATATGATGTTTAATTAGATCTCTGCAAGAAGGGCTGATCCATTCACTAGATCCTTGGGCTAAAAGCTCAATATATATCTCCTCCAATATCCTCCACTGAATGTGGCTATTGATTACTCAACAGCTTTATAAAATTGCACTATAAGGGATGGAGGCTCTATAGCTTGATGCTGGATGCTGCAATGTAGCTCAATAATGATGGAAATAGTATGCCCAAGGTGAAGGAATGGCCCCTCATAGGATTTCCAGTTGAAATATGAAAAAATCCCTCCTCCAATGGATCTACAAGAAATAACTGCACAATCCTTCAGAGGACTGTCATTGCATGGAGATATGAAATGATGGCCTCAATGTAAGATATTAATATATAGCTCCTAGAAGTCTGAACATGAAGAACAAGGTGAAAGGACGAATCCTCCACCAGTTTCCTAGCTGAAGTGCTAGAAACAACCACCACCTCTCAAACCCTTGGACATGAATTGCATTATTGTTGTAGCTCGAAGCACATATGAGTGTGGCTGAAGATGACAAAAATGGTCAATGATGAATGTAGCTCAATAGAAAACTTCCTAGAGTAGGGACTCGAAGTCCCCCGAGGGTAAGGGTGGGATTTCCGCTCGAAAACACCCTCTGCTAAACAACACTGCAGACATAGCTAAACAACATAAGCGTGCATAGAAATGTCACATGAAAAATCTAAATCTAAATAGATCAAAAATATAATAATACAAATCCTTCATTATATTGTGCCTTGATATTTCTTATATAGATTACTAGCCTTCCATAGCCATGGCCCACCTCATAACTGCATTTTACATGTGGCCACTAGCCTCCGTGAAGACACTGTTGTCTTTCCATGATCTCCATCATGTCTGCATTTAATTCCCACGCTCTTCATAATATGTGCATTATATGCACCACTTCCTCCACTAACTCATCGTAAGTGCTTTATGATCTTACTTTTAATGCAACATGCTCTTAGTTGACCTCCTCCAAGATCCTCAATATTTTACATTAATGATCCATGATCTCCACTCTTCTTACATTTAAGAAGCTTCTCCACTACTCCATAATGTAGATATAGATCTAAATTATCCACATTCACACATCGAAAGTGGATTTTACTCATCCATGGGCTTTATGGGTCCCTCCACCATCTTATTTACTTGATTAATTGTGAAAATTAAGAATCTAATATTTCAATTATCTTATGAAAATTTTGGAATATTATGGTCCTCCCCGCCAAAATGTTGCTTGTCCTCAAGAAAATGCAAAAGTGGATTCTACAGCAAACATCCTCCCTCCAAATGGCTTCCTCTTACGAAATGCCTCCCCATTTTCCTTAATGTGTAATGCATACCTAGCTCCAAAGCTGCCTCTCTAAAATATCTAGAATGGCCTCCAACTGAAAATTTAGATACCTCTCCTCAGGAATAAGTCTCGAAGTGGAAACCAGATTCTGTCCAACATCCTCCTCAATGCATGAGATACATAAAGTAAAGTGGTCTCTTCCCAAAGTGGAAAGTCCCAACTCATGAATTATCTCTCCAACCCATGCTACATAGAGTAGATTGCATATTTCAATGCTCTCATCATTGACCCTGTTGGCCTTGAGGGATATAAACATCACATCAACATAATGAAAAATAAGAAGTAGAGACATATGGATGAACATGTACAATGTCAAACCATACTCTCACAATAACAACCACCGAAGAAAATCCTTCAGCTGCCATTCTAGATCATCATGAAAACAATTAAGAGATCCATACTCTCTCAAAAGAAGCCACCGCATCATTTCTTCTTCCTGCCATGCCACATCAACATAAAACGAAGTATGAAAACTATAATCTCTAAAAAGAAGCCACCATAGCAATTCCTCTTGCTGCCACACCACATCATCATTATACCAAGTATTCAATGACCATAATCCAACAAAAGCCAATGCAATAAGGCTTCATGTTGCCATCCTGCATCATCATCATGCAATGTATGGGGAAAAATCAATCCATACTCTCCCAAGAGTAACCAAATCAACGAGGATTCTTGTTGCCACCTTACATCATCATGATGCAAGTCATGGAGAAACAAAATACTAATGGACATGTGGAATTTCTCATCAGCCTAATACAAATAAGCTCCCTATTGCCACATCATGTGAGAGTTATTTCTTGTCCCAATCCCAAGTACATACATTAACATGAGATACATCCCAACCAAAATTACATTGAAAGGCATGAGACATATCCCAAATAAAATCAAATATATGGACACAAGATATATCATGAGATGTCCAAACTCTCTCATCAATAACGAGCGTAGCCATGCCTCGTGCTGCTACATATCATCAGTGATGTACTTGGCATGGACCACACAAATTTGAGATGTTGGGTAGTAACCATACTCACCCAACAAAAACTAGCGCAGCGATGCTTCTTGCTACCTTGTATCATAGATTTGCAAGTAGGTTTTCAACCCGTTGCTCATTCTCCTCATCCATCCATCCCACTGTGGATGTTGAAGCATGTCATGATCAAGCTTGGTATCCCTACAAGGTAGAACACCAAACTCATCCAACTGAATATCTTTGCACTCCATGAAAGGTTGAAGTGCACCACCTTTGAGGTCTCTACATGAAATCCTCTCATCATCGTTCTTGCTAAGTGACAACGTTGTAGATCTGCATGGTGACACATGTGCTTTCTCATGGCCATATACAATGCTAAACTCTTAGTCTGTCACTGTACTGAATATGATTGTACTCCTCCCATATTCTGCAACTCCACACTTGAACACAAAGTGTTGGGTGTAGCTCAACCATGACAAACTAGGATAGCAATACATATTCTCCTTGATCATGTCAAGGGTCCTCTGTGCAGTGATAATTTTCTGCTTCAAATCAGCAAGGTGCTCTAATAATTGGTTATGAATTTTCCATGATGGCATCATCTCACAAATATCAATATGAGGTACTGAAATAATATGAGAATAAAGTGTATGAAAAATTTGGATAAGATGAATCTCGGGAACATCTTGCACATCCATAAGAGTTCCTTCCACCGGTGCAATGGTCTCTCCAACTACTGGTATTGATGATGGCTGCTCTTCTATTGTACCAGTGTTGTTATCTGCCTTTTCCTCCTCATGCATCTCGTGAGCCATGCATAGGGCTCCAAATGTCAAGAGCTTAAGACCATATTGCAAATATGAAAGTGATCCTCCTCCCGATGCAATTACATATATAGCTGAAGGTGGTGGTAGAGGCCCCTCCTCCTAAGTGATAATGAGGAAATATTAATTTATATCTTCATGCAATATTTCATAAATGATGGGAGGTGTCTCAATGTGAGATGTCTCTAGTTTCCTTCTACCAAACCTCTTCTTCAGTCTTTGAATGAAATCTACATAAGCAGACACTTTCATGTGTGACAAGTGACTAAACCACCAATCTTTTGCTTCACCCTCTAGGTGCAACACTGCAATCTCCACAACCTCTCTTTCTGCTATAGGATATTGCAGAAAGAATGTAACCAACTCTTCCCTCCAATCCCTCAATGTTCTTGTGGAATATCCATCAAATTTAAGCAAGAAGAATCCATGCCTCTTTCTTCTATTGTGACTGTGGGATCTCCTCTCGTATTTGAGTTGCAAAAATTGTTGGAGAGTTATATTATCCTTGAGTTCTCTAGGATGTGATTTGTAATCAGACATATATTTTCTTAGGGTCTCATACCCCAAGTCTCCTTCATATTCATGTCATTCACCTTCCTTCTCAAAGAAAGGGGATCTAGTATAATGTTGTGGAGATCTATCCATTGTCAATATCTTTTGATGTTGATAGGAAGTGCTTGGACCTTCCTCATAAAATCTTCTTGGATCCTTCCTTTCCCTTTCCCTCTTCATTTGTTTGACCTCCTTGGAGAGATCTTGCATGGATATATAAAGAAGAGTGGCAAAACTCAAACCCTCCGACATTTTAGATATCTACTATCTATTTCTTATTTGATGTTAAATATGAAGTTCCCAAAATTTGAGCCAAAGATCATGCTCTGATACCACTGTAATATCGCAAAATGGAGGATGCAATAATACAAAAACAAAATAGATTAACTACAACTAAGTAAATAGTCAATCTAGAGACATCATACAAATGTAAAAAATAGCTGAGCCATTTTACTATATAGGAGGTGGATAGCAAGTAAAACAATGCTCAAAATATGAGACAATCAAGCCAAAGAGATGGCCTAGAATAACCCTAAAATGATCCCAAAAGAGCGACTACGTAACTTCTGGACTGCTAGAAGGAAAAAAGCGCTATCCATGCTGGAAAATTCGGGGCAATAACTGCTAGAATATCTGGCAATGAATATATAGTAGTTGTGTAGCTTCGATGGTGCTAAAAATTGAGATCTCAGTTCAATGATGGATACCCAAGATAACCCAGAAAGTATTTCTAGATCTATGAATCTAGGAAAATCGCCCTCTTAGGGCTTCACTATACAATTGTTGGGTATGCAGATCTGATGCATAATCTGATCAAATATGGTTGAAATGTGATTTGTAATTAGATCTCTACAAGAAGGGTTGATCCCTTCATTAGATCCTTGGGCTAAAAGCTCAAGATCTAGCTCCTCCAATCTCCTCCACTGAATGTGGATGTCGATTACTCAATAGCTTCATAAAACTGCACTGTCAAGGACGGAGGCTCTATATCATGATGCCGTATGCTGCAATATAGCTCAAGAATAATGGAAATAGTATTCGCAAGATGAAGGAATGGTCCCTTGCAGGATTTCCAGCTGAAATACAAGAAACTTCCCTCCTCCAATGCATCTACAAGACTAGACTACGCAATCCTTCATTGGACTGTTGCTGCATGGAGGTATGAAATGATTTCCTCAATGTAGGATATGAATATACAGCTCCTAGAAGGCTAAAAATGAAGAAAAAGGTGAAAGCATGAATCCTCCAACAGTTTCCTAGATGAAGTGCTAGAAACAACCACCACCTCTCAAACCCTTGGACATGAGTTACGTTATTCCTGTAGCTGGAAGAACATATGAGTGTGGATGAAGATGGAACCAATGCCTTATGATGAATGTAGCTCAATAGAAACCTTCCCAGAGTAGGTGCTCAAAGTCCCTCACGGGTAAGGGTGGGATTTCCTCTCAAAACAACTTGTTCTAAATAACATTACAGACTTAGCTAAACAACATAGGTGTGCATAGAAATGTCACATGAAAAATGTAGATCTAAAAAGATAAAAATTATAAAAATAAAAAGCATGCCTTCTATTGTGCCTTCATCTTTCTTATATAGATTATGAGCCTTTCATAGCCTTGGCCCACCTCATAACTGCGTTGTACATGTGGCCACTAACCTCCATGAAAACTGGATTCTCTCTCCATGTTCTCCATCATGTCTACCTTTAATTCCCACTCTCTCCATCATGTGTGCATTAGATGCACCACTTCCTCCACTAACTCATCACAAGTGCTTTATAATCTTACTTTTAATGCACCATGATCTTAGTTGACCTCCTCCAAGATCCTCAAGATTTTACATTAATGATCCATGCTATCCACTCTTCCTACATTTAAGAAGCTACTCCACTATTCCATAATGTAGATCTAGATCTAAATTATTCACATTCACACATCAAAAGTGGATCTGATTCATCCATGGGGTTTATGGGTGCCTCCACCATCTTATTTTCTTGATTAATTATGAAAATTAAGCATCTAATATTCCAATTATCTTATGAAAAAAATGGGAATATTACGGTCCTTGCCTCCAAAATGTTTCTTGTCCTCAGGCAATTGCAAATGTGGATGCTACATCAAACATCCTCCCTCCAAATGGCATCCTCATATTAAAGGTCTCCCCATTTGCCACAATGTGTAATGCATGCCCAACTCCAAATTTGCCTCTCTAAAATGTCTAGAATGGCCTCCAACTGAAAAGTTCGATACCTCTCCTCATCAATAAGTCTCGAAGTGGAAACCATATTCTATCCAACATTATCCTCAATGCGTGAGATACATAAAGTAAAGTGGTCTCTTCCCAAAGTGGAAAGTTCCAACTCATGAACTATCTCTCCAACCCATGCTACATAGAGTAGATCTCATCTTTCAATGCTCTCATCATTAGCCCCGTTGGCCTTGTGGGATATAAGCATCATATCAACATAATGAAAAATAAGAATTAGAGACATATGGATGAACATCTACAATGTCAAACCATACTCTCCCAATAAGAACCACCGCAGAAAAGCCTTCATAATCAAGCTTGGTATCCCTACAAGGTAGAACACCAAACTCATCCAACTGAATAAACATAGTTATCGATGAAATAGGTAACTGAACTGGTACCTAATTTTTTAAGGTATCAAAAAAAGCACCCAATTTTGAAAAGTGGTGATGTAGAATCACCCTGTTGTTTTTCTGGGCATATTTTTTACACTTGATTTTTTTTATTTATGCAGTATGAACATTTTTTTTAAACTTTTAGCGATTTTCATGCTAATTTTGAAAAGTGTTGATGTATCATCAACCATTTTTTTTTAGAGTGGTGATTTTCATGCTAATTTTGCAAAGTGTTGATGCAGCATCAACCATTTTGTTTTTAGTAGTGATTTTCATGTTGGTAATAAAACATAAAAATAAAATAACAAAAACATGACAAAAAAACTCAAATATAAAAAAATATATAAAAATAATATAAAAACAAATAAAAATGTAAAAATAAAAAATAACTTGTAAAAATTTAAAATTTAAACAAAAATAAATATATAAAATAAAAAACAAAAACAAAAAATTTCGAAAATTAAATAAAAAAATGGGGGGAAAATTCAAAAAAACACATAATTTAAAGAAAAAAAACAAAAACTGAACCAAAAAAATTAAAAAACATCAAAAACATTGACATGCTAGAAGCTTTTTTAGAGGAAGAAGGATGTGCTGGCATGATCTTAGCTGGGATAGTCATCATCCTTCTTCTCTATGCTGACGATATTGTTCTTCTCGCAAGGTGCCCATCTGATCTTGATAAGCATCTTAGACTTGTTAAGGATTTTTGCTCTACCATGGGTATGTCTGTTAACACAGACAAAAAAAAAGTTATGATTATCAAATCCAAGAAGGACACTTATGCTAATTTTATGTATGACAATAGTAACTTGGAGGAAGTGTCTCCTTACAACTACCTAGGAATTGATATTCATCACAAGCTCAACTGGAACTATAGCATTCAGAAAAAGATTAATGGGGGCTGGAAAGCTTATTTTGGTCTTGAAAATAATTGTAAAATAGAAAACCTCGTAATGTGGGGTAGAAATAAGTTCCTCTTTGAAACATTAGTCATTCCTGTTATCTTATATGGATGTGAAGTTTGGGGTTGCAGCATCTCTAGAGAATCCTGGAGAAATATTGAGCAAATTCAGAAGCATTTTATAATGTATAACCTTAAAATTAAAAGCAATACACCCTATCCTATTCTCCTTATAGAAGTGGGTCTTTCCCCTATCGATAGCCTAGCTATGACTAGGCTTCTGTTGTACAAGCACAAGCTTAATAGCATAGGAGACCATAGACTTCCTAAGCTAGCTTTAAATTCTAGCCAAAACCACTTAAGGCTTAAACGAGGTTGGTATAAAGACACCAGGGCTTGGTTAAACCATTGGGAGATCGACGAGAATGTTGCATTGCAAAACATCAATAAAATTAAAAAAATTGTTACTTCTAAGATCAAAGAAAAGATCTAGTGTGAGAAATATCTAACATCTAAAATAAAATTAAGATATTATAAGGAGGTCATCAACCCCACCCTAGAATATCAAAAGTATCTCTCTGTTTTAACTAGCTCGAAGAAGAAAATTAATATAGCCAAGATTAGAAGGAACTCTCATGAGCTCCATAGTGAAACGGGTCGTTGGACAATTCCTAAAACACGATGGATGGAAAGGATCTTCCATCTCTGTGAGAATATGAACATCAAGGATGAAAATCACTTCCTCTTAGAGTGCCCCGCGTACAACCACATTACAGCTCAATTTCATAATCTTTGTTGCAATACTGACCTTCCTAGCCTTTTAAGATGTCAAAATTATAGTGGGCTCGGGAGGCTTCTCTCCAAGTTTTTTGAGCATAGGAATAAAATCTTAAATCAAACTAAATAACTCTTTTCTTTAGGCCCGATAGACGAAAGTTTGGTCTCAGTGGACGTTAACCACCATCATCATCATCATCATCATCGTCATATATATATATATATATATTTAAAATTTAAAAAAATTAAAAAATTAAAAATTAAAATTAAAATAAAAAAATAAAAAATAATTTAAATTTAATAATTTAAGTATAAAAAAAATTAAATAATAAAACACTAAATTTAAAAAAAAAAAAAAAAAAAAAAAAAAAAAACCACCAGAATTAAAAAATTAAAAAGAAAATAAAAATAAAATTTTTAAAATAAAAAAATTAAGTTTGAAAAAAAAATGAGAAAAAACATTTTCAAATAATTAAAAAATAAAAAATAAAAATATGATTGTTTTTAAAACTAAAATCATTTTAAAAATTTAAAAATGAAAAAAAAAGTAAAGTAAAAAAAATTCAAATTAAAATTTTAAAAAATGAAATAAATAAATTAAAAAAAAAAAACCCTAAAAATATTTAGTTTAATAATAATTTTTTTTTTAATTAAAATTAAATATTAAATTAGATTAAACAAACAAATATGAAATATAATAAATAATAAAAAAATAAAAAAATTATTAAAAACAAAAAAAATTATTAAAATCTCATAAATAAATAAAAAATCGAATATAAAAAAATATTTAATTGCGCCGCCCAGGTGGCAGCGAGAGGTCGATTCGCAGAATCGACCTGGGAGGTCGATTCCCAGAATCAACCTACGGAGGTTGATTCCCAAAATCGACCTAGGGAGGTTGTTCCCAGAATCGACCTGGGCAGGTCGATTCCCGTAATCGACATGGTGAGGTCGATTCCCGTAATCGACATGGTGAGGTCGATTCCGGGAATCAAACTAGGGAGGTCGATCCCCTGAATCGACATGGGGAGGTCAATTCCCTAAATCGACATGGGGAGGTTGATTCCAAGAATCGACCCAGGGAGGTCGATTCTAGAAATCGACCTGGGGAGGTGGATTCCTAGAATCGACCTGGGGAGGTCAATTCCAGGAATCGATCTAGGAGGTCGATTCTGAGAATCGACCTGAAGATGCTGATTCTAGGAATCGACCTTGGGAGGCCGATTCCTGGAATCGACCTCGGGAGCTCCATTCCAGGAATCGACCTTGGGAGGTTGATTCCAGGAATTGACCTTGGGAGCTCCATTCTGGGAATAAACCTCGGGAGCTCCATTCTGGGAATCGACCTCGGGAGGTCGATTCCGGGAATCCACCTTGGGAGGTCGATTCCGGGAATCCACCTAGGGAGGTCGATTCCGGGAATCGACCTGGGGAGGTCGATTCCGGGAATCGACCTCAGGAGGTTGATTCTCAGAATCGACCTCGGGAGGTCGATTCCATGAATCGACCTAGGGAGGTCGATTTTGGGAATCGTCTAGGTCCATTCTGGGAATCGACCTCGGGAATTTAATAGGAGGATCACTTGCATATTTGCAAGATGGTCTTAAGCTCTTGACATTCAGAGCCCCATGCATGACTCATGAGATGCATGAGGAGGAGGAGCCAGATAATAGCACTGGTATAGTAGAAGAGCAGCCATCATCAATACTAGTAGTTGGAGAGACCATTGCACCGGTGGAAGGAAATCTTATGGGGGTGCAAGATGTTCCTGAGATTCACCCTATCCAAGATTAGCATACACTTTCTTCTCATATTATTTCAGTATCTCATATTGATATTTCTGAGATCATTCCATCAGGGAAAACGAATAACCAAGTATTAGAGAACCTTGCTGATTTGGAGTAGCAAATTATCACTGCACAGAGGACCCTTGACTTGATCAAGGAGAAGGTGTATTTCTATCCTAGTTTTTCATGGTTGAGCTACACCAAACACTTTGTGTTTAAGTGTGGAGTTGCAGAAGATGGTAGGAGTACAATCCTATTCAGTACAGTGCTAGACTATGAGTTTAGCATTGTATATGGCCATGAGACAACACATGTATCACCATGCACATCTACAGCGTTGTCACTTAGCAACAGTGATGATGAGAGGATCTCATGTAGAGACCTCAAAGGTGGTACACTTCAACCTTTCATGGAGTGCAAAGCTATTAACATAGTTACCGATCAAACGAGAACTATTACCTCAAAATGGGAACTCTAACCAAAAAAATATTAAAAAACCGTGAAAAAACAAGCCGAAAACGAAAAGTTGTATTCTGGAATAACCTTTTTTGGGGGGGTAATTTTCAAAAAATTTTAAAAATGAAAGAAAAAGCCAATTTTTTTGGTGGAAAAAACACTCCAAAATCAAAAAGTTGTATTGTGGAATAACCTCTTTTTTTTTCGGGGTTAATTTTCAACATTTTTAAAAATAGATGTAAAAGCCAATTTTTTTGGTGCAAAAAACACCACGAAATCGGAAAGTGTTGAAAAAAAAATTAGAATAATAAAAATTTATATTTAAAAAAAATAAAATAAAGTAAAAAAAAATAATTAAAAAAAAACAAATTTCATTAATTTTTTAATTAAAAAAGTTTTAAAATTTCAAAATAAAAAAATTAATAAAAAAATAAACAAAAACCTTTTTAAAAATTAAAATTTGAAAATATATTAAAAGTTAAAAAAAAAACAAAATAAAAATATTAATTAAAAAAACAAATTAAAAAGATGAAATCAATTTTAAAAAATAAAATAAAATTAAAATATACCAATTAAATTTAAAAAATAAAAATTAAATTTTTATTAAATTAAAAACAAAAGAATTTAAATTTGAAAATAAAAAAAAATGAAATTAATAAAAAAAATATGTTAAATTTTAATAAATTGAAAAATTAAAAGATATATATATATATATATATATATATATATATATATATATATATATATATATATATATATATATATATATATATATATATATATATATATATATATATATATATAATAAAAAAAATATGAAAAATTAAAAATGGAAAAGTAAAATAAAATAAAAATATTAAAAAAAATTATATATTTAAAAAACAAATAAATTTTAAAAAATAAATTATATGTATATATTAAATTAAATTAAGAAAAAAATTAATTAAAAAAAAAATATTAATCTAAAAATTTAAATTAAAAAAAAATATTAAATTTAAATAAATAAATCAATAAATAAATAAATGAATCACTAAAATTTCGGGAATCGACCTCCCGCCCAGGTGGCAACAGGGGCAGGCCATTGGGCCAGATGGGAGGCTGCAAGTATCCCCTCACCCACCCAACGGCCGACCTCATCGCAACCGAGGCGGCGCAATTAAATAATTTGTTTTTAGTTCCATTTTTTAATTTTTTATTAAATTTTAATAATTTGTTTTTGTTTTAAATATTTTTTTATTATTATTTATTATATTTCATTTTTTTTTAATTCTAATTCTATTGTGTTAAATTTAATATTAATTTTTGAATTCAATTTAATAAAATTTAATAAATTTTGTTAATTTTTTTAATTTATTTAAATTTAATATTTAAAAAAAAAAAAATTTAAATAATATTTACATAAAATCTAATATATTTTATTTAAATCAAATTTTTTATATTTTAAATTAATTCTATTTTTTAAATCAATTTGTTTTTATCTTCTTTTTTTTTTCATTTAATATTCTTTATTTATTTATTTGTTTCCATTTTCCACTTCTAATTGAATTTTAAATTTTTTTAAATCTTTGTTTTAAAAGAGTGAGCTTTTTCTTTTACTTTTCTTTCTTTTCTTTTTTTAAATTTAATTTTTTGGATAAATATTTTTTTTTTTTAATTTAATAATATGCAGAATATATATTTTTTAATTTAATTTAATATATACATATACTTTTTTTTCTTATAATTTTTTTTAATTTTTTTTGTTTAATATATAATTTTTTTTTAATATTTTTTTTTTTTTTCTTTTTCATTTTTCATTTTTAATAACTTTTTCATTTTTTTTAAATTTAAATAATTTTCTTTTTTAATTTTTTATTTTCAAATGTAAATTCAATAAAAACTTAATTTTTATTTTTTAATATATATATATATATATATATATATATATATATATATATATATATATATATATATATATATATATATATTATAATTTATTTCATTTTTTAAATTTGGTTTTTTAATTAATATTTTTATTTTGCTTTTGTTTTGTTTTTTTTTTACTTTTAATATATTTTCAAATTTTGATTTTTAAAAAGATTTTTATTTGTTTTTTTATTAATTTTTTCTCTTCATTTTTTTTTTTAAATTAAAAAAATGTAATGAAATTTGTTTTTTTTTCAATTATTTTAAATTTTCTTTTCCTTTTCTTTTTTTTAAATATAAATTTTTATTATTCTAAAATTTTTGTTTCAACACTTTCCGTTTTCGGGGTGCTTCTTGCACCAAAAAAATTGCCTTTTACATCTATTTTTCAAAATGTTGAAAATTTATCTCGGAAAAAAAAAAATTAAAAAATAAAAAAAAATAAAAAAAAGAAGAAGAAGAAGAAGAAGAAGTTATTCCACAATACAACTTTTTGTTTTTGGAGTGTTTTTTGCACAAAAACAAAAATTGGCTTTTTCTTCCATTTTTAAAAAATGTTGAAATTTACCTCGAAAAAAAAAGGTTATTCCAGAATACAACTTCTCGTTTTTGGCTTGTTTTTTCATCGTTTTTTGATGTTTTTTTTTTAGAGTTCCCCTTTTGAGGTAATAGTTCCCGTTTTATCGGTAACTATGTTAATAGCTTTGCACTCCATGAAAAGTTGAAGTGTACCACCTTTGAGGTCTCTACATGAGATCCTCTCGTCGTCACTACTGCTAAGTGAAAACGTTGTAGATGTGCATGGTGATACATGTGTTCTCTCATGGCCATATACAATGCTAAACTCATAGTCTAGCACTGCACTGAATAGGATTGTACTCTTGTCATCTTCTGCAACTCTAAATTTCAACACAAAGTGTTGGGTGTAGCTCAACCATGAAAAATTGGGATAGAAATACACCTTCTCCTTGATCAAGTCAAGGGTCCTCTGTGTAGTGATAATTTGTTGCTCCAAATCAGCAAGGTGCTCTAATACTTGGTTATTCATTTTCCTTGATGGCATGATCTCACAAATATCAATATGAGGTACTGAAATAATATGAGAATAAAGTGTATGCAAACCTTGGATAAGGTGAATCTCGGGAACATCTTGCACATCCACAAGATTTCCTTCCACTAGTGCAATGGTCTCTCCAACTACTAGTATTGATGATGGCTTCTCTTCTACTGTACCAGCGCCATTATCTGCCTCCTCCTCCTCATGCATCTCATGAGTCATGCATGGGGCTTTGAATGTGAAAAGCTTAAGACCATCTTGCAAATATGAAAGTGATCCTCCTCCTGATGTAAGTACATCTGTAGCTGATAGTGGTGGTAGAGGCTCCTCCTCCTGAGTGATAATGAATCTTCCTTTATCTCTTCCTTATATATTTCATCAATGATGGGAGGTGTCTCAATTTGAGATGTCTCCTATTCCCTTCTACCAAACCTCTTCTTCAGTATTTGAATGAAATCTACATAAGAAGACACTTTCATGTGTGACAAGTGACTGAACCACCATTATTTTTCTTCACCCTCTAGGTGCAACACTACAATCTCCACAAACTCTCTTTCTTCTACAGAATATTGCAGCAATAATGTATCCAACTCCTCCCTCCAAGCCTCAATGTGCTTGTGGAAGATCCATCGAGTGTAGGCAAGACGAATCTATGCCTCTTTCTTCTATTGCTGCTGAAGGTTTTCCTCTCCTCTTTGAGTTGCAAAAACTGTTGGAGAGTTAGATTATCCTTGAGTGCTCTATGTTGTTATTTTTAATTAGAAATATATTCACTTCGGGTCCCATACCCCAAGTCTCCTTCATATTCATACCATTCACCTTCCTTCTCAAAGAAAGGGGATCTAGTAGAATGTTGTGGAGATCTATCCATTGTCGTTCTCTTTTGTTGTTGATAGGAAGTGCTCGAACCTTCCTCATAAAATATTCTTAGATCCTTCCTTTGCCTTTGCCTCTTCATTTGTTTGGCCTCCTTGGAGAGATCTTGCAAGGATCTATAAAGAAGAGTGGCAAAAATCGAACCCTCCGACATTTTAGATATCTACTAACTATTTCTTCTTTGATGTTAAAGATGAAGTGCCCACAAGTTGAGCAAAAGATCATGCTCTGATGCCACTGTAATATCCCAAAAGGGAGGATGTAGTAATACAAAAACACAATATATTAACTGCAACTAAGTAAATAGTTAATATAAAGACACCATACAAATGTACAGAACAGCTGAGCCATTTTACTATATAGGAGGTGGATAGAAAGTACAACAGTGCTCAAAATATGAGACACTGAAGCTAAAGAGATGGCCTAGAATGACCCTAAAATGACCCCAAAAGAGGGATTGCATAACTACTAGAAAGAAAATAGCATCGTCCTTGCTGGAAATGTCAGGGTAGCAACTGCTGGAATATATGGTAGTTGCGGAGCTCCAATGGTGCTGAAAATTGAGATCTGAGCTCAATGATGAATACCCAAGATAACCCAGAAATTGTTTTCTAGATATATCAATCTAGGAAAATCTCCCTCTTAGGGCTTCAATATACAACTATTGGGTATGCAGATCTGATGCATAATCTGATCAAATATCGCTGCAATATGATGTGTTTTCAGACCTCTGCAAGAAGGGTTAATCCCTTCACTAGATCCTTGGCCTAAAAGCTCAAGATCTAGCTCCTTCAATCTCCTCCACTGAATGTGGTTGTTGATTACTCGAATGCTTCATAAAACAAAAATTTCAAGGATGGAGGCTCTATATCATGATAATGTATGCTACAATGTAGCTTAAGAATAATGGAAATAGTATGCCCAAGGTGAAGGAATGGTCCCCCACAAGATTTCCAGATGAAATACAAGAAACTTCCCTCCTCTAATGGATCTACAAGACTGGACTGTGCAATCCTTCATTGGACTACTGCAGCATGGAGGTATGAAATGATGGGCTCAATGTTGGATGTGAATATACAGCTCCTAGAAGGCTGAACATGAAGAAAAAGGTGAAAGGATGAATCCTCCACCGGTTTCCTAATTGAAGAGCTAGAAACAACCACCACCTCTCAAACCCTTGGACATGAATTGCATTATTCATGTAGCTGGAAGCACATATGACTATGGCTAAAGATGGCACCAATGCCTTATGATGAATGTAGCTCAATAGAAACCTTCCCAGAGTAGCCACTCGAAGTCCCTCATGGGTAAGGGTGGGATTTCTACTCGGAAACACCCTATGCTAAACAACACTGCAGACTTAGCTTAACAACATAAGTGTGCATAGAAATGTCACATGAAAAATCTAGATCTAAACAAATAAAAAATAAAATAATACAAATCATGCCTTCTATTGTGCCTTCATCTTTCTTATATAGATTATAAGCCTTCCATAGCCTTGGCCCACCTCATAACTGTGTTGCACATATGGCCACTAGCCTCCATGAATACTGTGTTGTCTCTCCATCACCTCCATCATGTCTACCTTTAATTCTCACTCTCTCCTTCATGTGTGCATTAGATGCACCACTTCCTCCACTAAATCATCATAAGTGCTTTATGATCTTACTTTAAATGCACCATGATCTTAGTTGACCTTTTCCAGATCCTCAATATCTTACATTAATGATCCATGATCTCCGCTTTTCCTACATTTAAGAAGCTGCTCCACTACTCCATAATGTAGATATAGATCTAAATTATCCACATTCACACATAAAAAGTGGATTTTATTCATCCATGGGGTTTATGGGTGCCACCACCATCTTATTTACTTGATTAATTATGAAAATTAAGAATCCAATATTCCAATTATGTTATGAAAAATTTGCAATAGTATGATCCTCCCCGCCAAAATGTTGCTTGTCCTCAGGCAACTGCAAAAGTGGATGGTACAGGAAACATCCTCCCTCCAAATGGCATCCTCATATGGAAGGCCGCCCCATTTTCCACAATGTGTAATGCATGCCCAGCTCCAAAGCTACCTCTCTAAAATTTCTAGAATGGCCTCCAACTAAAAAATTTAGATACCTCTCCTCATCAATAAGTCTCGAGTTGGAAACCATATTCTGTCCAACATCTTCCTCAATGCATGAGATACATAAAATAAAGTGGTCTCTTCCCAATGTGGAAAGTCCCAACTCATGAAATATCTCTCCAACCCATGCTACACAGAGTAGATTTCCTCTTTCAATGCTCTCATCATTAGCCATGTTGGCCTTGTGGGATATAAGAATCACATCAACATAATGCAAAATAAGAAGTAGAGACATATGGATGAACATGTAAAATGTCAAACCATACTCTACCAATAACAACCACTGCATAAAAGCCTTATGTTGCCATTCTAGATCATCATGAAAACAATTAAGAGAGCCATACTCTCTCAAAAGAATCCACCACAACAATGCTTCTTCCTGCCATGCCACATCAACATCAAACGAATTATGAAAGCCATACTCTCTCAAAAGAAGCCACCACAACAATTCCTTTTTCTACCACACCACAGCATCATTATACCAGGTATATAATGACCATAAATCAACAGAAGCCAATGCAATAAGGCTTCCTTTTTCCATCCCGCATCATCATCATGAAATATATGGGGAGAAATCAACCCATACTCTCCCAAGAGAAACCAAATCAACAAGGATTATTGCTACCGCCTTACATCATCATGATGCAAATCATGGAGCAAAAAAATACTAATGGACATGTGGAATGTCTCATCAGCCCAATATAAATAAGCTCCCTGTTGCCACATCATGTGAGAATTATGTCATGTCCCAATCCCAAGTAGATACACGAACATGAGATACATCCAAATCAAAAGTACATTTAAAAGCATGATACATATCCCAAACAAAAGCAAATACATGGACATAAGATATATCATGAGATGTCCAAAATCTCTCATCAATGACTAACGTAGCCATGCCTCCTGCTACTACGTATCATCAGTGATGTACTTGGCATGGACCACACAAATATGAGATGTTGGGTAGTAACCATACTCACCCAAAAACAACTAGTGCAACCATGCTTCTTGCTACCCTATATCATAGATTTGCAAGTAGGTTGTCAACCCCTTGTGCATTCTCCTCATCCATCCATCCTTCACACTTGGATGCTGAAACATGTCATGATCAAGCTTGGTATCCCAACAAGGTAGGATGCCAAACTCATCCAACTGAATATATTTTCACTCCATGAAAGGTTGAAGTGCACAACCTTTGAGGTCTCGACATGAGATCTTCTCGTCATCACTATTGCTAAGTGACAATGCTATAGATCTACATGGTGATACATGTGTTGTCTCATGGCCATATGCAATGCTAAACTCATAGTCTGGAACTATACTGAATAGGATTGTACTCCTTCCATCTTCTGAAACTCTACACTTCAACACAAAGTTTCAGGTGTAGCTCAACCATGACAAACTAGGATAGAAATACATCTTCTCCTTGATCAAGTCAAGGGTCCTCTATGCAATGATAATTTGCTACTCCAAATCAGCAAGTTGCTCTAATAATGTTTTATGCATTTTCCCTGATGCCATGATCTCAAAAATATCAATATGAGGTACTGAAATAATATGAGAAGAAAGTGTATGCAAACCTTGGATAAGCTAAATCTCAAGAACATCTTGCACATCGATAAGATTTCCTACCACAGGTGCAATGGTCTCTCCAACTACTAGTATTAATCATGGCTTCTCTTCTACTGTACCAGCGATGTTATCTACCTCCTCCTCCTCATGCATCTCATGAGTCAATCATGGGGCTCCAAATGTCAAGAGCTTAAGACCATATTGCAAATATGCAAGTGATCCTCCTCCTAATGTAAGTACATTTGTAGCTGATGGTGGTGGTAGAGGCTCCTCCTCCCGACTGATAACGAGGAAATATTCCTTTATCTCCTCATGCAATATTTCATCAATGATGGGAGGTGTCTCAATGTGAGATGTGTCTGGTTTCCTTCTACCAAACCTCTTCTTCATTATTTCAATGAAATCTACATAAGCAGACACTTTCATGTGTGACAAGTGACTGAACCACCAATATTTTTCTTCACCCTCAAGGTGCAGCACTACAATCTCCATAACCTATCTTTCTGCTACAGGATATTTCAGAAAGAATGTAACCAACTGTTCCCTCCAAGCCCTCAATGTTATTTTGGAATATCCATCAAAATTTAGGCAAGAGGAATATATGCCTCTTTCTTCTATTGTTGCTGCGGGATCTCCTCTAGTCTTTGACTTGAAAAAACTGTTGGAGAGTTATATTATCCTTGAGTGCTCTAGGATGTGATTTTTAATAAACAGGTATTTACTTAGGGTCTCATAGCCCAAGTCTCCTTCATATTCATACCATTCACCTTCCTTCTCAAAGAAAGGGGATCTAGTATAATGTTGCGGAGATCTATCCATTGCCGATCTCTTTTGCTGCTGATAGGAAGTGCTTGAACCTTCCTCATAAAATCTTCTTGGATCCTTCCTTTTCTTTTCCCTCTTCATTTGTTTTACCTCCTTGGAGAGATCTTGCATGGATATATAAAGAAGAGTGGAAAAACTCAAACCCTCTGACATTTTAGATATCTACTATCTGTTTCTTCTTTTATGTTAAAGATGAAGTGCCCAAAAATTGAGCCAAAGATCATGCTCTGATACCACTGTAATATCCCAAAAGGGAGGATGCAGTAATACAAAAACACGATAGATTAACTGCAACTAAGTAAACAATTAATCTGAAGACACCATACAAATTTACAGAATAGCTAAGCCATTTTACTATATAGGAGGTGGATATCAAGTACAACAATGCTCAAAATATGAGACACTCAAACCAAAGAGATGGCCTAAAATGACCATGAAATGATCCCAAAAGAGCGACTGCATAATCCGTGTATTGCTAGAAGGCAAACAATGTCATTCCTGCTGGAAATGCCAGGGCAGCAATTGCTAGAATATAATGCAATGTATATCTGCCAGTTGGGGAGCTTCGATGGTGTTGAAAATTGAGATCTCGTCTCAATGATGGATACCCAATATAACCCATAAATTATTTTCTAGATCTATGAATCTAGAAAAATCACCCTCTTAAGGCTTCACTATAAAACTGTTGGGTATGTAGATCTGATGCATAATCTGATCAAATATGGCCACAATATGATGTGTAATCAGATATCTACAAGTAGGGTTGATCCCTTCACTAGATCCTTGGGCTAAAAGCTCAAGATCTAGCTCCTCCAATCTCCTCCACTGAATGTGGTTGCTAATTACTCAAAAACTTTAGAAAAATGCACTATCAAGGATGGAGACTCTATATCATGATACCGGATGCTGCAATGTAGCTCAAGAATAATGGAAATAGTATGCCCAAGGTGAAGGAACGGTCCCTCATAGGATTTCCAGGTGAAATAAAAGAAATTTCCCTCCTCCAATGGATCTAGAAGACCGGACTGCACAATCCTTCATTGGAATTTTTGGTGTCCCGTGTTTTGATAGTTTGGAAAATCAAAAGACAAGGCAACATCAGAACCAATATTTAGAGTTCCAGGATCTAGTCCTCCTGTTCTCAGAGAGGGATCTCTCAAATTATTTGTTTTAGCAAAGGTTTATCTTGTGTTCTTTGGATATTGGTTTTTAGACTAGTTATTAAGTGTAGGTGTTTGATTGTTTGTTTGGTTGAATTGATACAGCAGAATATGAAAGGTCTAGGAAAGGTAGGTAGAAAGAGGAAGTAGTAGCTTCATTGGCAATGGAGTCAAAAAGAGGTCATGACAAACTTATCAATGGATATGGGATATCAAAGGGAAAATATAACTTGGCTGCAGGATCCTTTGGTTTTGAAATGAGATGGACATCAATGATTGGGAAAGAGAAGTTTAATTCTCGACAAAGGGAATTTGAAAACATAACTTGAACAATAAAGAGGAATTTGATAGACAAGGTTGGCCATGAATTCTACAAACCAAAATTTAAGAAAATAATGAGTTCAAAACAACTTTTAAAATGAAATCTAAGATTCGGGTAACACCCTATTTCCTCAAATATTTTATTTCAAATGACTTAGAAAACATAAAGGATTCACTGTGGAGCAAAATTAACAGAAGAGGGAACACCTAAATACATCTATGATTACAACTATAAAGACCTTGTTGACAACTTTAAGCAAGGACATGAGACAGCAACGAATAGACCTCCTTGGCTCACTATAAACAAAAATACTTCAAAGGGAGACTTCAATAACAACCTTTAAGTGGCAGCAGACAAGCAGGGAGAACCATAAATCATGTTGAAACCAACTTATTCGAACTATCATAGAAATAAACAAGCATGAGGACTAAAGAGAGAGATTAAAGACTCTAAAATACCTCAGCAGAAGAAAACATGAAACAGTGAAGGATGAATAGGTCTAAGGTGCTTCCAGGAGTCATTTCTTAGCCTAAAACTTTCAACCTACTGTCGTAAGAAATTATGGAACAAAATGAAAATAGGAGAAAACATTAAACAGTTCATAATACTTCACCAACAGCCAAGCTCATGTATCCAATGATAGAGCCCTCTCAAAAACAAGCATGCAACAACATCATCAGGGCTTCCAAGACTTCAATTTCTTCTTCAACTTCAATAGACTATGTATTATTTCAAAAAGTTTCAGTATTAAAACTAGTGATCAACCAACCAACCAAAAAACAATTTCTCATCTTCTACAGAAGTATTTATAGAAGAATGAGGAGGTGAGATCTGATGAAATATCTCCCAGGGTAATTAATATAGACTAATGACTTCTCGGCCTTTGAGGGGCTCTATGAAGAAGCTTACATACGTGTCCTCTGTATTAAATTTTTTTTCAATTAAGATTAAAGCTTGATGGGAGCTTTTATTGACTTTTAGGCTCTGTTTTAGGATGTAATAACTCTGCTGATATTTTTTGCATTAAGTTCCCTTAGCAGAATTAAAAATTTGGCTGCGCCGAGGCAAATATCTTCATTTTATCAATAACTTCGGCCTCTGTTTGAATGATTTGAGGCACATGTGGCTTTGTGGTAGCTGAGAGGATTTAATTTGCCTCAGATGCGGCAGTGGAGGCCTTTCTGTCTGATAAACACTTTATGATTTTCTTTAAACTGTGTTTTAATTTGGAGGATTAGGCTTTTGATAATCAATCTTACACGTAATCCACACAAATTTGTCTTCAATCTTCTGTTCTGGTGTGTTTTTTCTTCGACACTAATATTCTTTAATTTGATCAAATAATATTGTGTCTTGTTGATGTGCAGGGCTGCGTAGGGCTCACAAGGCACCAATGCCCATGAAGCATCGATGAGAGGTGGAGTTTGAACCTTGCGAATGGTTTTCTTTTATGAATCGAAAGCATGAGAATCATCATTCCCAGCCTTCGACTTTTCCTTCATTGTAATGGACAAAACCATTAATCACCTGCAAAACACGAAAATAATTAAGAAATCCTGTGTTATTTGGGGTAAACTGCTTCGAAGGGTGTGGGGAGGAGCGTGGCCGTTGGATGGAATCATCCAATGGTGTAGATTTGTTAGAGGAGGTCAGAAAGGTGAGCAGAGGGAGAAAAATAGCCGAACCTGATCGCGAGATCAACTATGGGGACGTGCACAAAATCCTCTGGTAGAAGGTGGTGGGTGATGAAACCATGAGGGAGATCCGGACTCCACCGATCCGGACACATGGACTGTCTAGTATCCAATCGGAGGATCGCACCGATGGGGAAAAAAATTTTAAAACGCACCCGATGAAAAGATCCATGCGATCAACAGACCGTCGATCTCGCGTACCGTATCGATGTTGAGATAAGGACGGAGATCGCAACCTGCCACTAATAAAATTTTTAAATGAGCGCAGAAAAGCTCGATGCGATGATTTTGGGGTCGTCGATCTATAGATCAGATCGACGGTGGGGAGTGAATCAGGGGGGGTTCAAAGGCGGGGGAAAGCTTTGCGATCGGAATGAATGAGGGCCGTCGGATCAAAGGAAGGCGGAAAGAAGATCGACGACTCACGATTGATTGGGGAATGATCAATCGGGGAGGAGGAATAACATACGCAAAAATGTGCTTTTGAATATTGCCGATGCGATGATGTGCAGGTCGTTTGATCGGCCAAAGATCAACGGTGGAGATTGCTTCATAACTTATATCGGCGGAAACCCTTTATACCTTATGAAAACCAAAAACTTGATATAAACAAAGGTTTTATGCATCTGGGTGGGTTTATATATACGAAATGGAAAGGCGCCTGACTGTGGGGCCCTGGTCTATATGGAATGTAACAGGCCCAGGGCTTATATATGAGGGCTAATCGCAATCAGAGGTTGGGCCTTGTCTTTTCAATCTAACCATTATTAAAATCCTCTGATGTGATTTAGCACTTAGATGGCTCAGTGCTTGGTTCTAGCACCAAGGCATATAATGGGGAAGTGGTTTGGATTTAGCCTAAAGGGGCTTAAACCCATAGTCAAAATACTAGTTTTTTATGATATTTTCAAGATTTTTAGATGGATTTGGGGGTTTCGGGGGAGTTTAAAAAGGAGTTTTAAACTTTGTAAAGAGGATTTTATTGAAAGGCGAATAGGGGAAAATGAAAAATAGAGGAATTTATGGGAGTGAAAGGGGTAAAAAATGAAGGTTTTGTGGTGAAGGAGGGGAAACACAGCATCTTGGTAACATTATTTTGTCTTTGAAATTCAATTGCACTTCAGTTTTGAAAATGGGAACAACAAGGAAGATTTGGACAGGAGATGATGTCTTCAAGAGTCTTCAAGAGATGACATTTTTTTAGCAATAAAACTTGTTTCTTGAAGGCTCCAAAAATGATTTTAGCCAACATTTGATATAACAAATTTTATAGTCAAGCAATAAAGGTCTAATTTTGGGGATGGTGCCTCTCAAGGCATCAAGAACTTCAGATTTGCATTCTATGGGAGGCTGATCGCTGCCTAATCCATTGGGCTACTTTTTCTTCATTTGGATGACCTTCTTTTGCTCTGAAAATGTTAATAGCCATGAAAAAGAATGGATCTTCATCAACACAAGCTTTCTACCTACCCAATCCCACTGATCTAACATTTTTTTTCCTTTAGAGTGCACTTGGATTGGCAAACTCTTACAACATTTTATTCTTTTGAAAGCAAAAAATCTAATCTATTTCTACTTCTTATTTCTCCATGAACTCAGATTAAATAGTTGAGTTCATATATTTCTCTACCTAATCTACTAGTCTGTTAGGATTAAACAGTCTAACAGATTTTTATTCACTAATTTCTAAAACAGAAATTTAAAAGCATACAAGTCAGGATTGAACAGTCCAACTTGTTGCTGATCTATGGCATAAAAAACAAGCTGCACATAGATATTATTTTACAGAAAATTAAATCAAAATGGAAGGCTTAAGATCTGAAAGTTTAAGATATCCTTCTCTTTTTCTTCAACTCTAATTTTATTTTTGTTTGAGTTGTTCTTCTTTGTTCTCTGTTCATATTTTGAGCTTATTAGAACTATTTTCTCTTTTTAAGACTCAGACTAAAAACGTATGTGGGAGTCATTCTTCCTTCTGGACATTTAGGTTTAGATTTTGAGCTTGTTTGAACCTTTGTTTTTCTATCCTAATCTACCTAACTGACAAGCCAAGATTGAGCTATTTGGCAAATTTATTCCACTAACCTATCAACAGTAAATTTAAAACTAATTAGTCATGATTAGGCTGTATGACTAAATAGGAGGGTGTTTCTTAGGAGTGGCATTTGAGCTTGCACACTTTTAGACTTTGTTTCTGTTTTTTGGTATGGGGCTATACCTTTCTTGTTTTAAAATCTTCCCTCTTTTCTTTTCTATTTTTTTTTTTGTATTTTTATTTTTCCTTCAAGACAAAAATCAACAACTAACTAAATGCTCAAGGGCTGAGCTTTATTGAAATTTATATCTAACCTAATCTAACTTGGAATATTTACATGTTTAGCTAATGAACTCTCTTTTCCAGTACAACCAATCCAGTAAATGATTCCATGATTGATCCTTATTCATCCCTTTGGGCAGGCTGGACAAATAGGGCCACTCCCATTCTTTTTGTTTTTTAGCAGCAGTGCTAAATAATCCTCTTTCTTTTGGTAATATACTGCTCCTAATAACCTTTATCCTTTCTTTAAATATTTTCAAGAAGTGAGCATAGGGATCTTGAAATAATGCCTAGTTAAGAGTATTTGGAAGACATGGTTCTACCAGGATCATTTCTTCTTTCTTCACTGGATCAAGGTAAATATTCTTTTGGGAAAGAACCTTTTCTTCATCTTCATTATTATTTGAACTGGAGGACTCATCATATATTGCAGTGTTGTCCTCTTGTAGTCCTGGTATGCTCTGATTCAATGGACTGTACTTTATGAAGATATCATCATGTTCTTGAGTAGGGGTATCTTTCATTACCTCAATCCTCTCAGGAGAAGGCCCCTTATCTTCATCCTGCTCAAGAAATTCCTCTTACTTTTTAATCTCAACCTTACAACTAATAGATTGCTGATTCCCAATTATGTGAAAGCTATTTTTGATGGATTGGATGGGCTGATTTCTGCTTTCAAGCTGATGATAATGAATTTCATGACACCAATCCACTGCTGGTTGCCCTGCATGATTAGTTTATGTTTGGAGCTCATCATCATCATCAGATTGATCAGAAGTTGAAAAATCATTAGTATACACAATTTCACCAATCAAACATATTGGGTTATCATTTTGTTCCTCTTTGAGCTTTTCTATAACTGTGTTTTTTGATTCAAGACAACAAGGTTCAGTAAGTAGATGAGCAAAAGTGTTTTGTTCAAATGGAGGTTTGGAGGTTGGCTATCTATTTAATATTAGATCAATCTCTTCTTCTGTTAAGAGAGAAGGAATTGTCTTTTTGCTTAGGACAAAAGTACAATGGTCTTCATGAGCCTCTTCTAATGGATCTCCATTTGAGTTTGCAGGGGAAAATTTAGGTTTCTCTTGTTTTTCCAGGTCTATCTCAGTTTTGAACAACTCCTCATGATTTTTATGACAGTTATTTAAAATATGGGATTCGGGAGTTGTTTCTAATAGATTATCAGGATGCCATTCTTCTTTAATCATCTGAAATGAGTCATGACATAAAGGCAGAGACTCTGGTTGTGTTGTCTCTTCTCCTATTTTAGATTTTGTGGGTTCAAAATGGCTTATGTTTTCCTCAAGGCACTGCTCACTATTAGTTTTTGCAATCTGGTCATGAAGTTCTCTTAATAGCATGGTACAAGATATAGGTAGATAATCAAGAATTTCCCGACAACCTTTTTCATTGCTTTCTTTGTAATCTTGTTCATCGCACATATTTTGTAATGTTTGGGTTTGTTCTTGATTTGAAGGGAGCATGGGCTGCTCTAGATCATCAATATTCAAATTAGCCTCATTCCATTCAATTCTTTTCCCAAGCATATACACCATTTTTTCCATCATGACCAGCAATTTTTCTTTATTGTTTTCTCTATAGTCTTGCTCACCTTCTTCTATAAAGTCTTGATCATCATCTATATATTTCTCATTGTCTAGGTCTTGTAATGGTTGAGTTTTTGTTTTATCTGGGAAAAACATAGGTTGATATAGATAATCAACATCTATATCATCCTCATGCTTTCCCAATCTTTTATCAAGTATGTACACTATTTTCCCAATTAGGTCCAATAATGTGTTTAGTTTAGCTTCTTTGTCCATACTTGGATCCTGTTTATAATAAGAGGTCACTGTATCCTTCTAACCAGTTTAGAGTCCTTTACCAGTGGAGCTATTAGGTCTTTTGGGATTGTGGAGTTGCCAGGTGGAAGATTTTGAAATTTGTTGTCCACCAACATCATGATTGGGTTTGCTGAATGCATTCCCAAGGGATTCTACAAGGAATAGAAGGGTAATAGGCCTTTTGGAGGCCATTGGAGTCACCAGGTGGAAAATTTTTAACTTTTGTGAAGGTAAAATGTTTTATGGTTCCACCACCATGTTTATTATGAAGCCAAACTGAAATATTTTTGGGTTTTTCTGAGTTTCTATGGTTGTTTGAAAAACCAATGAGTCTATAATAGCTTTCTAGGCAACTATGAACTCAGTGGTCCCACCATGATCGCCATTATGTTGGTGTCCCGTGTTTTGATAGTTTGGAAAATCAAAAGACAAGGCAACATCAGAACCAATATTTAGAGTTACAAGATCTAGTCCTCATGTTCTCAGAGAGGGATCTCTCAAATGTTTGTTTGAGAAAGTTTTTCTTGTGTGCTTAGAGTATTGGTTTTAGACTAATTATTAAGTGCAGGTGTTTGATTGTTTGTTTGGTTGAATTGATACGACATAATATGAAAGGTCTAGGAAAGGTAGGTAGAAAGAGGAAGTAGTAGCTTCATTGGGCAATGTAGTCAAAAAGAGGTCATGACAAACTTATCAATGGATATGGGATATCAGAGGGAAAATCTAACTTGGCCACAGGATCCTTTGGTTTTTGAAATGAGATGGACATCAATGATTTGGAAAGAGAATTTAAATTCTCAACAAAGGGAATTTGAAAGCATAACTTGAACAATAAAGAGGTATTTGATAGACAGGGCTGGCCATGAATTCTACAAACCACACTTTAAGCAAATAATGACTTCAAAACAACTTTTAAAATGAAATCTAAGATTCGGGGAACACCCTATTTCCTCAAAGATTTTATTTCAAATGACTTAGAAAACATAAAAGATTCACTGATAATTGCAGTCATAGAAGAGGGAACACCTAACACATCTATGATTACAACTATAAAGACCTTTAAGACAATTGTTTAAGTAAGGACAAAGGGAAAAATCAGAACAAACCTCCTTGGCTTACTGTAAATAGAAATACTTCAAAGGGAGACTTCAATAACAACCTTTTAAGTGGCAGCAGACAAGCAGGGAGAACCATAAATCATGCTGAAACCATCTTATTCAAACTATCATAGAAATAAACAAGCATGAGGACTAAAGAGAGAGATTAAAGACTCTAAAATACCTCAGCAGAAGAAAACATGAAACAGTGAAGGATGAACAGGTCTAAGGTGCTTCCAGGATTCATTTCTTAGCCTAAAAATTTCAACCTACTGTAGTAAGAAATTATGGAACAAAATGAAAACAGGAGAAAACATTAAACAATTTAGAATACTTCACCAACAGCCAAGCTCATGGATCCAATGATAGAGCCTTCTCAAGAATAAGCATGCAAAAACATCCTCAAGGCTTCCAAGACTTCAATTTCTTCTTCAGCTTCAACAGACTATGTATTATTTCAGAAAGTTTCAGTATTACAACTAGTGATCAACCAACCAACCAACCAACAATTTCTCATCTTCTACAGAAGTATTTATAGAATAATGAGGAGGTGAGATCTGATAAAAGATCTCATGGGTAAATTAATACAGAATTAATGGCTTTCGGCCTTTGAGGGGCTCAACGGAGAAGCGTACATAGGTGTCCTCTGTATTAAATGTTTTACAATTAAGATTAAGCTTGGTGGGAGCTTTTATTGACTTTTAAGGTTCTTTTCAGGATGCAATAACTCTGCTGATATTTTTTTCATTAAGTTCCCTTAGCAGAATTAAATCTTTGGCTGCGTTGAGGCAAATATCTTCGTTTGATCAATAACTTCGGCCTCTGTTTGAAAGCTTTGAGGCATAGGTGGATTTGTGGTCGCTGAGAGGATTTAATTTGCCTCAGATGCGGTAGTGGAGGCCTTTTTGTCTGATAAACACTTTATGATTTTCTTTAAACTGTGTTTTAATTTGGAGGATTAGGATTTTGATAATCAATCTTAGCCGTAATCCTCACAAATTTGTCTTCAATCTTCTGTTCTGGCGTGTTTCGTCTTCGACACTGATACACTTTAATTTGATCAAATAATATTGTGTCTTGTTGATGTGCAGGGCCGCGCAGGGCTCACAAGGCATCAATGCCCATGAAGCATCGGCGAGAGGTGGAGTTTGAACCTTGTGAATGGTTTTCTTTTATGAATCGAAAGCATGAGAATCGTCATTCCCAGCCTTCGGCTTTTCCTTCATTATAATGGAAAAAACCATTAATAACCTACAAAACACGAAACTAATTAATAAATCCTGCGTTATTTGGGGTAAACTACTTCGGAGGGTGTGGGGAGGAGCGTTGCCGTTGGATGGCATCATCCAATGGTGTAGATTTGTTAGAGGAGGTCAAAAAGGAGAGTAGAGGGAGAAAATATGTCATAACCATTGATTGCGCAGAGATCAACAGTGGGGATTACGTGTTAAAATCCTCTTGGTAGAAGGCGGTGGGTGATGAAACAATGAGGGCAAGATCTGGGACTGTCCGATCTGGACACGTGGATGGTCCAGATCCAATTGGAGGATCTCAATCGGCGGGGGAAAAAAAATGTTAAAACGCACTCGATGAAAAGATCCGATGTGATCAAATGTAGAACATTGATCTACAGATCAGATCGATGGTGGGAGATGCATTGGGAGATCGCAATCAGCGGTTTTGAATAAAATTTTTTAAACAAGCCAACAAAAAAACTCCAATGTGATGATTTTGGGGCCGTCGATCTGTAGATCAGGTCGACGGTGTAGGATGGATCGGGGAGGCTCAAAGGCAGTGGAAAGCTTTGTGATTGGAACGAATGAGGGCCGTCATATCAAAGGAAGGCGGAAAGGAGATCAACGGCTCATGATTGATGGGGGAATGATCAATCGGGGAGGAGGAATATCATACGTGAAAATGCGCTTTTGAATATTGCCGATGCGATGATGCGCAGGCCCTTTGATTGGTTCAAGATCAACGATGGAGATTTCTTCATAACTTGTATCGGCGGAAACCCTTTATACCTTGTGAAAACCAAAAACTTGATATAGACAAAGGTTTTATGCATCGGGGTGGGTTTATATATACGAAATGGATAGGCGCCCGACTGCGGGGCCTTGGTCTATATGGAATATAACAGCCCTGGGGCTTATATATGAGGGCCAATCGCAATCAGAGGTTGGGCCTTTTCTTTTCTATCTAACCATTATTAAAATCCTCTGATGTGATTGAGCACTCAGATGGCTCAGCACCTAGTTCTAGCATCAGGGCATATAATGGGGAGGTGGTTTGGATTTAGCCCAAAGGGGCTTAAACCCATAGTCAAAATACTTTTTTTTATGATATTTTCAAGATGTTTAGATGGATTTGGGGGTTTCAGCAAAGTTTAAAAAGGATTTTTAAACTCTGTAAAGAGGATTTTATTGAAAGGAGAACAGGGGAAAATGAAAAATAGAGGAAGTCAAGGGAGTGAAAGGGGTAAAAAATGAAGTTTATTTTTGTGGTGGAAGGAGGGAAAGATGGCCTTTGCAGAAGTATTTTTTCTTTGAAATCAACAAAATTTCTGAGTTTTGAAATGGGAACAGCAATGAAGATTTGGACAGAGGAGATGATGTCTTCAAGAGTCTTCAAGAGATAACATTTTTTAGCAATAAAACTTGTTTCTTGAAGGCTCCAAAAATGATTTAGCCAGCATTTGATATAACAAATTTTATAGCTGGCTAACAGTGGCTCCACTTGGGGATGGTGCCTTCTTGAAGGCATCAAGAACTTTAGAATTGCATTCTCTGGGAGGCTGATTAGTGTCTAATCCATTGCGCTGCCCTTTTTACTTGGATGATCTTTTTTTTCGCTGAAAATGTTAGTAGCCATGGAAAACAATGGATCTTTCATCAAAACGCTTTCTACCTACCCAATCCTATTGATCTAACATTTTTTCTTCTTTAGAGTGCACTTGGATTGGCAAACTCTCTTACAACATTTTATTCTTTTGAAAGAAAAAAATCTAATATATTTCTACTTCTTATTTCTCCATGAACTCAGATTAAACATCTGAGTTCATATGTGTCTCTACCTAATCTACTGATCTGTTAGGATTAAACAGTCTAACAGATTTTTATTCACTAATTTCTAAAACAGAAATTTAAAAGCATCCAAGTCAGGATTTAACAGTCTAACTTGTTGCTGAACTATGGCATAAAAACAAGCTGCACATAGATATTATTTCGCAGAAATTTTAAAACAAAATGCGAAGGCTTAAGATCTGAAAGTTTAAGAACATCCTTCTCTTTTTCTTCAGCTTTGATTTTATTTCTATTTGAGTTGTTCTTTCCTTATTCTCTGGTTCATATTTTGAGCTGATTAGAACCAGTTTTTCTCTTTTTAAGACTCAGAATTAAAATAGATGGGATTCATTCTTCCTTCGGACATTTAGGTTCAGATTTTGAGAATGTTTGAACCTTTATTTTCTAGCCTAATCTATCTACTGATAAGACAAGATTAAGCTATTTGGAAAATCCAATTCACTAACCTATCAGCAGAAAATTTAAAACTAATTAGTCATGATTAAGTTGTATGACTAACTAGGAGTGTGTTTTTAGGAGTGGCATTTGAGCTTGCACACTTTCAGATTTTTGTTTCTCTTTTTTGGTATGGGGTTGTACCTTTCTTGTTTTAAAATCTTCCCTCTTTTCTTTTCTATTGTTTTTTGTATTTTTCTTTTTTCTTCAAGACAAAAATAAACAACTAACTAAATGCTCAAAGGCTGAGCTTTATTGACATTCCTATCTAACCTAATCTAAATTGGAATATTTACATGTTTAGCTAATGAAATCTCTTTTCTAGTACAACCAATCTAGTAAATGATTCCATGATTAATCCTTCTTCATCCCTTTGGGAAAGCTGGACAAACATGTCCACTCCCATTCTTTTTTTTTTTAGCAGCAGTGCTAAATAATCCTCTTGCTTTTGGTAATATACTGCTCATAATAACCTTTATCCTTTCTTTAAATATTTTCAAGAAGTGAGCATAGGGATCTTGAAATAATGCCTAGTTAAGAGTATTTGGAAGACATGGTTCTACCAAGATCATTTCTTCTTTCTTCACTAGATCAAGGTAAATATTCTTTTGGGAAAGAACCTTTTCTTCATCTTCATTATTATCTGAACTGGAGGACCCATCATATATTGTAGTGTTGTCCTCTTGTAGTCCTAGTATGATCTCATTCAGTGGACTGTACTTTGTGAAGATATCATCATGTTATTGAGCAGGGGTATCTTTTATTACCTCAATCCTCTCAGGAGAAGGGCACTTATCTTCATCCTGCTCAAGAAATTCCTATTCCTTTTTAATCTCAACCTTACAACTAATAGATTGTTGATTCCCAATTATGTGAAAGCTATTTCTGGTGGATTGGATGGGACGATTGCTGCTTTCAAGTTGATGATAATGAATTTCATGACACCAATCCACTGTTGGTTTCCCTGCATGATTAGTTTCTGTTTGGAGCTCATCATCATCATCATATTGATCAGAAGTTGAAAAATCATTAGTATACAAAATTTCACCAATCAAACATATTGGGTTATCATTTTGTTCCTCTTTCAGCTTTTCTATAACTCAGGTTTTCCGCTTCAATACAAGAAGGTTCTAGGTAGATGAGCGTAAGTGTTTTGTTCAGACGGAGGTTTGGATGTTGGTCATCTCTTAATATTAGATCAACCCTTCACAGAGAGATCGAATTGTCTTTTCTTAGGCCGAAGCACAAATATTCTTCATGAGCTCTTCTAATGGATCTCCATTTGAGTTTGTGGAACTTTTGAGGTTTCTCTTGTTTTTCCCGGTCTATCTCAGCTTTGAACAACTCCTCATGATTTTTGTGACAGCTTATTTAAATATGGGATTCTGGAGTTGTTTCTAATAGATTGATGCCATTCTTCTTTAATCATCCGAAATGAGTCAGTGACATGCTGTAGAGACTTTGGTTGTGTTGTTCTCTCCTATTTCAGATTTTGTGAAGAAATGTTCTATGTTTTCCTGGGTTAAAATCATTTACTATTTATTTTTTCTAACTGGTTATGAAGTTCTCTTAATAGCATTGTACAAGATATAGGTAGGCAATCAGGAGTTTCCTGAAAACCTTCTTCATTTCTTTATTTATAATCTTGTTCAACGCACATATCTTGTAATGTTTGGGTTTGTTCTTGATTTGAAAGGAGCATGGGCTGCTCTAGATCATGAATATTCAAATTGGCCTCATACCTTTCAAATATTTTCCCAAGTATGTACACCATTTTCTCCATCATGACCAACAATTTTTCTTTATTTTTTTCTCTATAGTCTTGCTCACCTTATTCTATAAAGTCTTGATCATCATCTATATATTGCTCATTGTCTAGGTCTTGTAATGGTTGAGTTTGTGTTTGATCTGGAAAAACATAGGTTGCTCTGGATAATCAACATCTATATCATCCTCATGCTTTCCCAATATTTTATCAAGTATGTACACTATTTTCCCAATTAGGTCCAATAATGTGTTTAGTTTAGCTTCTCTGTCCATACTTGGATCCATGTTTATAATAAGAGGCCACTGTATCTTTCTAACTAGTTCAGAGTCCTTTACCAGTGGATTTATTAGGTCTTTTGGGATTGTGGAGTCGCCAGGTGGAAGATTTTGAAATTTGCTATCCACCAACAGCATGATTGGGTTTGCTCAATGCATTCCCAAGGGAGTCTACAAGGACTGGAAGGGTAATAGGCCTTTTGGAGGCCAGTGGAGTCACCAGGTGGAAAATTTTTAGCTTTTGTAAAGGTAAAATGTTTTATGGTTCCACCACCATGTTTATTATGAAGCCAAACTAAATATTTTGGGTTTTTATGAGTTTCTATGGTTGTTTGAAAGACTAATGAGTTTATAAGAGCTAACTAGGCAACTATGAACTTAGTGGTCCCATCGTGATCGCCATTATGTTGGTGTCCCGTGTTTTGGTAGTTTGGCAAATCAAAAGACAAGGAAACATCAGAACCAATCTTTAGAATTCCAGGATCTAGTCCTCCTATTCTCAGAGAGGGATCTCTCAAATTTTTTGTTTTAGCAAAGGTTTATCTTGTGTGCTTTGGATATTGGTTCTTAGACTAGTTGTTAAGTGCAGGTGTTTGATTGTTTGTTTGGTTGAATTGATACAACAAAATATGAAAGGTATAGGAAAGGTATGTAGAAAGAGGAAGTAGTAGCTTCATTGGGAAATGGAGTCAAAAAGAGGTCATGACAAACTTATCAATGGATATGGGATATCAAAGGGCAAATCTAACCTGGCCGCAGGATCCTTTGGTTTTGAAATGAGATGGACATCAATGATTTGGAAAGAGAAGTTTAATTCTCAACAAAGGGAATTTGAAAACATAACTTGAACAATAAAGAGGAATTTGATAGACAGGGCTGGCCATGGATTCTACAAACCACACTTTAAGCAAATAATGACTTCAAAACAAATTTTAAAATGAAATCTAAGATTCGGGGAAGACCCTATTTCCTCAAAGATTTTATTTCAAATGACTTAGAAAACATAAAAGATTCACTGATAATTGCAATCATAGAAGAGAGAACACCTAACACATCTGTGATTACAACTATAAAGACCTTTAAGACAATTGTTTAAGCAAGGACAAAGGGAAAGATCAGAACAGACCTCCTTGTCTCACTATAAACATAAATACTTCAAATGGATACTTCAATAACAACCTTTAAGTGGCAAAAGACAAGAAGGGAGTACCATAAATCATGCTGAAACCAACTTATTCGAACTATCATAGAAATAAACAAGCATGAGGACTAAACAGAGATATTAAAGACTATAAAATACCTCAGCAGAAGAAAACATGAAATAATGAAGGATGAACAGGTCGAAGGTGCTTCCAGGAGTCATTTCTTAGCCTAAAAATTTCAACCTACTATAGTAAGAAATTATGGATCAAAATGAAAACAGGAGAAAACATTAAATAGTTTAGAATACTTCACCAACAGCCAAGCTCATGGATCCAATGATAGAGCCTTCTCAAGAATAATCATGCAACAACATCCTCAAGGCTTCCAAGACTTCAATTTCTTCTTCAACTTCAACAGACTATGTATTATTTCAGAGAGTTTCAGTATTACAACTAGTGATCAACCAACCAACCAACCAACAATTTCTCATCTTCTACAGAAGTATTTATAGAAGAATGAGGAGGTGAAATCTGATAAAAGATCTTGTGGGTCAATTAATACATACTTAATGGCTTTCAACCTTTGAGGGGCTTGATGGAGAAGCGTACATAGGTTTCCTATGTATTAAATGTTTTACAATTAAGATTAAAGCTCGATGGTAGCTTTTATTGAATTTTAAGGTTCTGTTCAGGATGTAATAACTCTGCTGATATTTTTTGCATTAAGTCACCTTAGCAGAATTAAATATTTGGCTGCGTTGAGGCAAATATATTTGTTTGATCAATAACTTCGGCCTTTTTTTGAATGCTTTGAGGCACAGGTGCCTTTGTGGTAGCTGAGAGGATTTAATTTGCCTTAGATGCGGCAATGGAGGCCTTTCTGTCTGATAAAAACTTTATGATTTTCTTTAAAATGTGTTTTAATTTGGAGGATTAGGCTTTTGATAATCAATCTTAGTTGTAATCCTCACAAATTTTTCTTCAATATTTTGTTCTGGCATGTTTCGTCTTCGACACTGATACTCTTTAATTTGATCAAATAATATTGTGTCTTGTTGATGTGCATGGCAGCACAGGGCTCACAAGGCATCAATTCCCATGAAGCATCGACGAGAGGTGGAGTTTGAACCTTACGAATGATTTTCTTTTATGAATCGAAAGCATGAGAATCGTCATTCCCAGCCTTCGGCTTTTCCTTCATTATAATGGACAAAACCATTAATCACTTGCAAAACATGAAACTAATTAAGAAATCCTACGTTATTTTGGGTAAACTGCTTCGGAGGGTGTTGGGAGGAGCGTGGCCGTTGGATGGCATCATCCAACAATGTAGATTTATTAGAGGAGGTCAGAAAGGAGAGAAGAGGGAGAAAATATGCCAGAACCATTGAGCGCGCAGATATCAACAGTGGGGATTACACATTAAAATCCTCTTGGTAGAAGGCGGTGGGTAATGAAACCATGAGGGAAAGATCTGAGACCGTCCAATCTGGACACGTGGATGGTCCAGATCCAATCAGAGGATCGCAATCAGCAGGGGAAAAAAAAATGTTAAAAGGCACTTGATGAAAAGACCTGATGCGATCAAATGTAGACCATCGATCTGTAGATCAGATCGACGGTGGGAGATGCATCAGGAGATCACAATCGGTGGTTTTGAATAAAAAATTTTAAACGAGCCAACAAAAAAACTCTGATGCGATGATTTTTGGGTCGTCGATCGGTAGATCAGATCAATGGTGGAGGATGGATCGAGGAGGTTCAAAGGCAGGGAAAAGCTTTGCGATTGGAACGAATGAGGGTCGTCATATCAAAGGAAAGCAGAAAGGAGATCAATGGCTCACGATTGATGGGGGAATGATCAATCGGGGAGGAGTAATATCATACGTGAAAATGTGCTTTTGAATATTGCCGATGCGATGATGCATAGGCCGTTTGATCGGTTCAAGATCAATGATGGAGATTGCTTCATAACTAGTATCGGCGGAAACCCTTTATACCTTTTTAAAACCAAAAAAATGATATAAACAAAGGTTTTATGCATCGGGGTGGGTTTATATATATGAAGTGGATAGGCGCTCGACTGCGGGGCCTTGGTCTATATGGAATATAACAGGCCAGGGGCTTATATATGAGGGCCAATCGCAATCGGAGGTCAGGCCTTGTCTTTTCGATATAACCATTATTAAAATCCTCCGATGCGATTGAGCACCCAGATGGCTCAGCACCTGGTTCTAGCACCAGTGCATATAATGGGGAAGTGGTTTGGATTTAGCCCAAAGGGGCTTAAACCCATAGTCAAAATACTGGTTTTTTATGATATTTTCAAGATGTTTAGATGGATTTGGGGGTTTTGGAAGAGTTTAAAAAGGATTTTTATACTCTGTAAAGAGGATTTTATTGAAAGGCGAACAGGGGAAAATGAAAAATAGAGGAATTTATGGGAGTGAAAGGGGTAAATAATCAAGGTTAGTTTTGTGGTGGAAGGAGGGAAAAATGGCCTTTGCAGCAGTATTTTTTCTTTGAAATCAATATAATTTCTGAGTTTTGAAATGGGAACAGCAATGAAGATTTGGACAGAGGAGATGATGTCTTCAAGAGTCTTCAAGAGATAACATATTTTAGCAATAAAACTTGTTTCTTGAAGGCTCCAAAAATGATTTAGCCAGCATTTGATATAACAAATTTTATAGCTGGCTAAGAGGACTGCTACTCCATCGAGGTATGAAATGATGGCCTCAATTCCGGATATGAATATACAACTCCTAGAAGGTTGAACATGAAGAACAAGGTGAAAGGGTGAATCCTCCACCGATTTCCTAGCTAAAGTGCTAGAAACAACCACCACCTCTCAAACCCTTGGACATGAATTGCGTTATTCTTGTAGCTCCAAGCACAAACGAGTGTGGCTGAAGATGGCACCAATGACTTATGATGAATGTAGCTCAATAGAAACCTTCCCAGATTAGTCACTCAAAGTCCCCCATGGGTAAGGGTGGGATTTCTGCTCAGAAACACCCTGTGCTAAACAACACTGCAGACTTAGCTAAACAATGTAAGTGTGCATAGAAATGTCACATGAAAAATCTAGATCTAAATAGATACGAAATATAATAATACAAAGGATACCTTCTCTTGTGCCTTCATCTTTCTTATATAGATTATGAGCCTTCCATAGCCTTGGCCCACCTCATAACTACGTTGCACATGTGGCCACTGGCCTCTATGAATACTGTGTTGTCTCTCCATGACCTCCATCATGTCTACCTTTAATTCCCACTCTCTCCATCATGTGTGCATTAGATGCACCACTTCCTTCACTAACTCACCATAAGTGCTTTATGATCTTACTTTTAATGCACAATGATCTTAGCTGACCTCCTCCAAGATCCTTAAGATTTTACATTAATGATCCATGATTTCCACCCTTCCTACATTTAAGAAGCTACTCCACTACTCCATAATGTAGATCTAGATCTAAATTATCCACATTCACACATCATAAGTGGATTGTATTCATCCATGGGGTTTATGCGTCCCTCCACCCTCTTATTTACTTAATTAATTATGAAAATTAAGAACTCTGATATTCCAATTATCTAATGAAAAATTGGGAATGTTTCACGTAAGAGGTCCCTCCCATTGGAGAAATGTATGGAAACATACCCCTGGCGAAATATTATGATCATGATTTTGATAATGAGGACACCTTTCTGGATCTGGCTCCTGAGCTCTATTTGGAGCGGGTGATGTATGGTAATATGCCAAAGGTTGAGTTGATGCCTTGGGCACATGTATTAAATGTCTCAGGGATCTTAAAGCTATTGCACATCCCCTACTTTGGGTGGTATCCTATACTACCAAGGTCGTGCAGCAGCTGCTCACCTTGATCCATTACCGTTGTTTATGGATTCAAGTTCGTATCACCAATAATGTTGCACTGATCCACTGGATCATCAACCTACCCATGAAGGGGCCCCATCCCATGAAAGGAGTGACATGAAAGAGTAATGAGCTAAAGGTATCCACTGTGGTCCGTGAGAAGTATAAGGTGGAATGTGAAAAATGAGGATTCTTGGTCAGTAGAATCACTGAGCCTAGGGTGCACATGGGCACTCTTTTGCTTGGATGTAAGCTGATGAGGAAATGTCGGCCATCAGCTATCCTTGCGCACGTCATCCAGCTGGCCAGACAATGTAATAAGGGGGTCAGCCATAACTAGTCTCAATACCTATGTGAGGAGTTCCTCGACAACGTGTGTGAGGTGAAAGACATGGGAAAGCCCTTCTTCTACTCATGGATATTATTGTTGATTTCCCTAGTCGCGTGGGAGATTCCTGAGGATGCAATGCTTCCCGAGCTTGAACTAGGTGTATGCGAAGTAGCATATTATGCCAACCTGTGGGACTCCAAGGACTTGCAACACACTAAGGAAAATAAGGTATTTTTGGTGTTGTTTGAAGGTGCACTAACGACAGTAATACACTCCAGGTCGCGGTTATTGCCTACAGTGTACAATAAATACAAGTGCATTGACGACTTCCATGTCATCATGCATAATGTGCAAATCAGGGCGCGCAAAGACCCCGCATGGTACAATGTGCCTTATATGGTCATCAAGGTGGAAGTGGACCAATTCATAGCTACATGGCTGCCTGCGTGGAAGCTGGGGCTCAAGATTACTATTGTAGTTACAACAGGAACATTTGGGAAGGACACAGTCCTAAAGATACCACTCTGCCAAAGGACACAGAGCTACGCTCCAGCAAAACAAAGACCACCAAAGACTCTTCTAAGGGGGATGAGCAAGATCTAGAGCATGATATCAAGACTGTAGGAGTTTTTAGGGAGGGTGCGGATCCCCCACAAGGTACAAAGTGCACTGTCGAGTCTGCCAAAGGTCAGCGCAAGAAGCAAAAGGGAGACAAGTCTGGCGGAGATGCGGATTTCACCTTAACTGAAGAGGACCTGGAGAAGATAGTAGATGCAGTCACCACTATGTCGGAAGGCAGATGGACCTCCCTTAAAGAGCAACACAAGGCTATGGTGGAGGCCTTGCAGTCCAGATTACAAGTATTGCAACTCAAGGAAAATTCATTATAAGCGAGCGTGAACTAGGCGAGGCTGTTTCAAGCGAGCCTGCCAGCAACAACCATGATTACAACAATATAAAGTAGGATTTACCCCTTCCTAGGTGCATCCTTGACGATAGAGTCACCAGCTTTATGCATGCCAGTTCGAGCATGTGAAGAGGTCATCCTAGACCTTGCAAGGATAATGGGTGGGCAGTGACAGGCTCTCCAATTATTCATCTCTGTTGAGCTACAAAGCAGAGAAGCACGTGTGCGATAGAAACTAAGTGAGGTAGAGCAGAAAATTGCAACCAAGACTGCAGAATCCACCAAAGCATAGGAAATACATCACGCGGTGATCTCATAATGAGAAGAGCTAGAGCATCTAATTGACTGGTTATAGAAGTTCCTAAAGTCATTCCTGCCTCTGCTACGCCCCAGGAAAAAAATGAAAGCTTGGTTGTTGCGTTGAAGGCTTACAAGACCCAAGTGTTGATTTTTAAAGTAGACCTCAAGCAATATATTACTGCACTTCAGGGGAAGTTGCAACCAGAGACGCCTCCAAAGGTGTGAGCTCATCGAGCTGTGCTAGTTAAGGAAGCCACCGGATCTATTTCTGCAAATATCTCCAAGGACTCTGAGTTGCTGGACACTGTTATGGAGCTATGGTCAACAGTGTAGCGAGACCCCCTTCTCAAACAATTCACTCAGGAGTTGCGCCAAAAAGAATAGGAATTTGATGTTGGCAATATGTTTCTTGTGTTCTATAATATTAAATTGATTGTCCTTGATGGAAAATCTTTTGCAAAGGACGAAGAAACTATCTGTATGAATAATCTCAGCAGTCTCTCAGAAGTTTTGTGCAGTATATTTATTATTTTTAATATGTCACAATGTATATGCGGGTTTGTAAAGTCCAAGTCGCGTATGCATGCAGAGAAGTACGTCCCAAGTCATGTATGCCTGTTTGTTCTCCAAAATTATATACCAGGGGGATTTACCATGGTATTAGCCCACAGTATTGAGCGTTGTATTATCTATTTGATTCCATCCAGGATTACCATCAGAATTTGAGTGGTTTTGACTCATGTTATTGGTAAAAGCTAAATCTATATAAGGAAAGAATATCATAGTGCAAAGTGTGCATGAGAAAAGGTTGTTAATGAATAAATTTCTCTAAGGAATATCTACATGGATGAAATTTATTTTTAATTGATAGATCTGAATCTATGATGCACCCATGGATATAATTATGGTTCAATATCTCTAGATCTGAATATGATGAAACTCTAGTATGATCTACTGAAGAAATGATGAAGAACTGGCGCAAGTCTGCTGAAGAAAATGAAGAAATTTGGGTAAGTTTTATAGATCTGGTCTGTTCTGTAAAAATTACTTTTACAGATTTATATGCTAGTTGGTCTCAGTAAAAGCACGTATATACGTGGGTTCGCTTCATGAAAAGCGCATATGGAAGTTAGGGTTTTTTGAAGCTTATTGCAGATGTTACTACTGTGATTCCTGCTTTTTGTTTGCTATCTGTCAATGAAGTCTTCTTGAATTTCTGGGTTGTTTTAATACTAAGTATGTTGCTAAGGTGATCATGAACAAGTCTAATCAATGATTGAGAAAACATGATTAAGGTTGACTGACTATCTAAAGGTTCTACACTGCTGAGAAAATGTTTGACTGAAAGCCTCTGATCTGAATCTGAGTCTGATCACTTTCTGAAGGATAGTATACATAGAAGTATACATGGGTTGGTAGAAAGAAAAGTGCATATACATGCAGCTTTAACAAATCAAAGTAGCATATTCATTCCAGGTTATGAAAATAGTATGCACTAAGGCATATGCACATTGGTGTGCAGAAAAGCGCGTATGTACATGGCTTCAGTGAAGCAAAGTAGCGTATGCTATTTGAATTAATGACTGTTCAGGGTTGAGTTTGTATCTACATATCTATTCTGAGGTTTGGGTTATTTCTGAAGTTCTGGTTACAGTTTTTCCATTGTTCTAATTGAAGTATTAGGAAAAGTTTATGATTTTTGATAAAGGGTTGTGTTGACGCTGTTTGATCCAGTATGAAAATTGATGAAACGTGGTTTCCAGTGGGTCTGAGGGCTAAAGCCCTTAGTGTGGAAGTAGAAGCTTCCTACCAGTAGAAGCTGGTGTTATGTTCAAGGGGTTGAAGCTCCCTTCCAGGAGTGGCTAGTAAATGAAAAGAAAGGGGGTTGGAGCTCCCTTCGAGTAGCAACTAGAAAACGAATGAATGTTGCATCCTTCTGTAGGTAGAAGCCTTCGTACTGATATGAGTCTGCATCAGTACAATGTTGTAAACAATTTTCCATATAATAAATATTGAAGACAGAGACGACAACAGCGATGGTTTTCTCCCAAATTGGGTTTCCGCCTTAAATAATGGTGTTCATGTGTGTTCCACTTGTGTGATGTTTTATACTGTTGTTACTGCACATATTTACTGATTATCTAACCTGATGCATAACTAGTAAATTTTATTTAAATACTGTTTCTAAGAAGTTTTCTAAACTAGAAATTTATATCAGTATACGCTAGTTTCTTTCAACATATCCACATGTATACACGTGTTCGGTTCATAAAAGCCGCATATGGAATTCTGCAAAAGAGAAAGTTAAATTTATAGATATGAGCTCCAAATACTGATTCACCCCCCTTCTCAATATTTTTCCCAACAATTGGTATCTGTTGGGTATGTGTTATATTCTTTCCACGACTAGCCCCACGCGCAGGGAGGTCACAGGGGGGGCGGCAGCCCCCCCTGTCGGGGTCCGGGGTAGCGCCCCGGCGAAATTTTTTTTGGTATGCGGTCCCACTCATATGCGGACCCACCCATGTTTTGTGCATGAGTTTGCACATGGTTTTGGGGTATGATGGTTTTCGACCCCTGGTATTTTGTAGATCTGGTCAAGGGAACTACGGTTATGTTCTAATCCAGGGTTAATGGATTGGGGTTTATGTATGCTTCGGCATGTATATATATGTGTTGTAACACTAAAAAGAATATAATGAAAAATCAAGCTGGTCGTCCCGATTTGGGATCCAGGGGAAAATCTCTGTGTTTATCTGTTTTATGTTTTATGCTCTCACTATTGTTTATTTTTTGTTATAAGATTCGTGTGTAGATAATTTCTGTTCAGGGTTAAAACCTACATTTGGTATCGGAGCTGTTTCGGCTTCAAGGGGACGCCTTTGCTGCTGAGGGTTTTTTTAGTTCGGGCCTGAGGTAGACCCTGTTCAGTGGGAGATCTGCGGGATCGATTCTTGCGGTGAAAGAAGATGGCGAGCAGCGGAAAGATAGAGATCGAGAAATTTAATGGTCAGAGTTTTGAGTTGTGGAAGCTCAAGATGGAGGATCTGCTGGTGGATAAAGATCAGTGGATCGCGGTAGATCTAGGTACTAAACCAACGGCAATGTCAGATGAAGACTGGAAGAAACTGGATCGGAAGGGTAAGAGCACAATACGGTTGTGTGTGTCAGATTCAGTATTGTTGAATGTATCTGGGGAAGCTACGACGAAGAATTTGTGGGAAAAACTTGGGACTTTGTACCAATCTAAGTCTCTGGTGAATAAGTTGTTCCTGCGGAAAAAGCTGTATAACCCGAGGATGAAGGATGGAGACTCGGTGACAGAGCATCTGAACGCCTTCAATACTGTGGTAAGTCAGCTGTTGTCTGTTGATATTAAAATCTCAGATGAAGATAAGTGCATCAGTTTGTTGTGCTCTCTACCAGACTCATGGGACAGTCTGGTTATTGCAATAGGTAGCAACACAACTACCTTGAATTTTGATGACATTGTCTCAGCCTTGCTGTCGGAGGAAATGAGACGGAGAAATATGGAGGGTCAAAATGGAGATGCCTTATCTGTACGAGGAAGGTCCCAAAATAGAAACAAGAATACGGTTTCGAGTGGGAGATCTAAATCTAGAGGGAGATCTAAATCTCCTGGAAATTTTGTAAAGGTGTGCTGGAAATGCGGAAAGGAAGGAATCTACAAAAAGGAATGCAGATCTAAAGCTCCTGAGAAAGGAAAGGGATCTGATGAAGCTCCTTCTGCAGAGGCAAAAACCACCTCGAATGAAGGTGGGGATGTGTATTTGGCTTCCTCTTCAAATACACATGTAGATCATGAGTCATGGTTGATTGACTCAGGTGCATCCTTTCACTTCACTCCCCATAAGGATTGGTTCTGCGAGTATGAGAAATATGATGGTGGTGATGTCTTCCTAGGGGATGATAGGAAGGCCATAATCGTCGGACGTGGAAAGGTCAAGCTGAAGCTGCAAGGTGGGAGGATTAGAACACTTCTTGGTGTTCTGCATATTCCTACATTGGCCAGAAATCTGATTTCTGTAAGCAAGATGGATGATGCAGGTGTAAAAACAGTGTTCGAGAAAGATGCCTGCAAGATGGTTCGGGGAGCACCGGTATTAATGCGGGGAGTTCGGACTGGAACTCTATACAAGCTACAAGGTAGCACTGTTATTGATGGGTGTAACAGTTCTGTGGTTCCTGAAAGTGGGACGGAAAGTCTAGCTGTCTCTGGAGAAAAGACCATGCTATGGCATCAAAGGCTTGGACATATCGGAGAGAAGGGCCTTCGGATACTACATAGAGATGGTATGGTAGAAGGTATGTCTAATTGTTCTCTAGATTTTGATTTCTGTGAACATTGTGTATATGGGAAGCAGAATCAGGTGAGTTTTCCTTCTGGTGCTAAGAGGGCAAACAAGATATTAGAACTTGTGCACAGTGATGTGTTTGGGCCTGTGTCAGTTCCATCACTGGGAAAGTCTGTGTACTATGTTTCATTCATAGATGACTTCTCAAGGAATTCATGGATATATTTCTTGAGGAAGAAATCTGAAGTCTTTGACAAATTTAAAGAATTTAAGGCTCTGGTGGAAAACCAGACAGAGAAGAAGATAAAGGCGTTGAGGACAGATAATGGTGGGGAGTTCTGTAAGAAGGAATTTGAAGAGTTCTGTAAGAAGTGTGGTATAGCACGGCAGAAGACTACTCCATACACACCTCAGCAAAATGGAGTTGCAGAAAGAATGAACAGAACACTGATGGAAAAGGCAAGAAGCATGCTCAATGGTACCGGGTTAGGACAAGAATTCTGGGCAGAGGCAGTGGAGACTGCATGTTACTTAGTTAACAGATCACCTTCATCAGCGTTGGAGGATAAGACCCCACATGAGGTATGGACTGGTAAGAAACCCTCTATTTCACATCTAAGGGTATTTTGATGTGATGCATATGTACATGTTCCAAAGGAGAAAAGGACCAAGTTGGATAATAAATCTGAAAGGTGCATCTTTATTGGGTATAAGGATGGTTTAAAGGGTTAAAAGCTTTGGAACCCAGAAACAAGGAAGGTTGTGTACAGCCGAGATGTGGTGTTTAGAGAAGTGAAAGATGTTGTTAAACATGAAGTCCTACCAAAGGAACCCGAGAAGATAGAGTTTGAGCTAAAGGAGGATGAATCAGACTCTACAACAGAAGAAGACTCAGAAGATGAAGAGCCACAAACTCCAGCTTTGAGAAGATCAGTTCGGGAAAGAAGGCAACCAGAAAGGTATAGTCCATCCGCTTTCTGTTCAGGTTTTGCCTTAACTATAACTGATGATGAACCCAGAACTGTCAGGGAGGCAGTAGATTCAGAGGATGGAAAACTCTGGAAGGAGGCCATGGTTGATGAAATGGCATCCTTGCACAAAAACGATGCATGGGATTTGGTGGAGTTGCCGGCCGGAAGGAAGCCCATTGGGAGCAAATGGGTGTTTAAGAAGAAGATGAATGTAGAAGGCAAGGTGGAGAAATACAAAGCTCGGTTGGTAGCGAAAGGTTATTCCCAGGTGCCGGGAATTGATTTTGGTGATATTTTTTTCTCCTGTTGCCAAAGTTACTTCTATTAGATTACTTTTATCTGTTGCTGCTGCATTTGATTTTGAGATAGAACAGATGGATGTGAAGACAACATTTCTTCACGGGGATCTAGAAGAGGAGATCTACATGAAGCAACCCGAAGGCTTTATGGTGAAGGGTAAGAAAGAACTGGTATGCAGGTTGAAGAAGTCTCTGTATGGGTTAAAACAGTCACCAAGGATGTGGTATCAAAAATTTGATACCTATATATGGGGACTTGGCTTCACCAGAAGCAAGGAGGATCACCGTGTTTATTTTAAATTAATTGGTGACCGTGTTATTTATTTGGTCTTGTATGTGGATGATATGTTGTTGATTGGAAATGACGAAGAAATTATCCAATATTTGAAGACCCAGCTGTTCTCCAAATTCGACATGAAGGATATTGGTGCTGCAAACTATATTTTGGGCATGGAAATTAAGAGAGATCGGGAAAAGAGGAAGCTCTGGTTAAACCAGAGGAAGTATGTCGAGACTATATTGCGTAGGTTCAATATGCAGGATAGTAAACCGATGAATGTTCATATTCCTGTAGGTGTAAAGCTATTTGCCGAACAGTGTCCCAAGACACAAGAAGAAGAGGAGGATATGTCCCGTGTTCCATATGCAAGTGCAGTGGGTAGCCTGATGTATGCAATGGTCTGTACTAGACCAGACACTGCACATGCAGTGGGAGTATTGAGCAGGTTTATGTCAAACCCATGGAAGGAGCATTGGACAGCAGTGAAGCAAGTTTCAGATATTTACGTGGCACTAGTGATTATGGCTTGTGCTACCAGGGAAGACTAGGATTGGAAAGAATGTTGGACATTCGTGGTTTTGTTGATGCAGACTAGGCTGGAGATCTGGACCAAAGAAGATCTACAAGTGGGTATGTGTTTAGCCTATTTGGAGGTGCAGTCAGTTGGATGAGTAAAAGACAGTCTGTAGTGGCGCTTTCAACTACAAAGGCAGAATACATAGCAGCCACTCATGCAAGCAAGGAAGCAGTTTGGTTGCAGAGATTGTGTTCAAGTATGGGGTTGGTACAACAAGCTATAAGGATAGACCGTGATAGCCAAAGTGCAATTTTCTTGGCTAAGAACCCTGCTTATCATTCAAAGACAAAGCACATTGATGTTCAATATCACTTTGTTAGAGATATGGTTGAGGCTAAAAGGGTGTTGCTGGTAAAGGTGGACACTTTGAAGAATGTTGCGGATGCATTGACGAAGTCTGTGAGCACTCAGAAGTTCTCTTGGTGTAGAGAAACAATGGGTGTTGAAGAATTGGCCCAATGACTAAGCTCTCCTGTGGCCCCCTGTGGAAAGAAAACAACAAGTGGGAGAATGTTTGGTATGTGTTATATTCTTTCCACGACTAGCCCCACGTGCTGTACGTTGTGCCGGGCGCAGTAGGGGGGTCACAGGGGGGGCAGTAGCCCCCCCTTTCAGGGTCCGGGGCAGCGGCCCGGTGAAATTTTTTTTGGTATGCGGTCCCACTCATATGCGGACCCACCCATGTTTTGTGCATGAGTTTGCACATGGTTTTGGGGTATGATGGTTTTCGACCCCTGGTATTTTGTACATCCGGTCAAGGGAACTACGGTTATGTTCTAATCCAGGGTTAATGGATTGGGGTTTATGTATGCTTCGGCATGTATATATATGTGTTGTAACACTAAAAGGAATATAATGAAAAATCAAGCTAGTAGTCCCAATTTGGGATCCAGGGGAAAATCTCTGTGTTTATCTGTTTTATGTTTTATGCTCCCGCTATTGTTTATTTTCTGTTATAAGATTTGTGTGTAGATAATTTCTGTTCAGGGTTAAAACCTACAGTATCAGAGCAGGTCCTTCTGAAGAAGCTTAGCCGCTAGAAGGAAGATCAGCTAAGTTAAGAAATCAAGATGGGCTAGCATCTATCAGGCCTCCACTCTTCAACGAAAACAATTTAATCTTCTGGAAAACACAGACAATATCCTATCTTCAATCTCTTGGAGCAGATGTATGGGCTATTGTTGAAGGAGGTTAGCAATATCTAGCCTCAGTTCCAACATATGAAACGGCAAGAAAGAACTATGAAACAAATGCAAAGGCGATCAATGCACTATTGGGGAGTCTGACTGAATCAGAATTCGTCAAGGTCATGCAGTTGAATACAGCAAAGGAAATATGGGACAAAATCATTCTAAGCTATGAAGGTGATACAAAGGTAAAAAGTGCTAAACTCCAAACTCTTAGAATTCAATATGAAAATCTAAGGATGCATAGTGAGGAGAGCATTTCCAGTTTCTTTTTATGTCTAGATGATATTGTAAATCGTATGAGAAATTTGGGTGAAACCATAACTGACACTACTCTGGTTGAAAAAGTTTTAAGATCTCTAACTTCAAAATTTGAGTCAAAAGTGTTTGCTATTGAAGAGAAGCAGGATCTTCAAAATATTATTATTGTTCAACTTCATGGAATTATAACTTCATGTGAAATGAGGAAAGGAGGATCATCTGAAGTCAAAGAAGTCATCTTTAGAGCTTCTACAAAAGGAAAAGAAGTACAAGAAATAGAAGGATCAGGGTATGTTTCAGAAGAATATGAGGTAAATTTTGTAAAGAAGCTCCAACTTGGCACTAGAAGGTTCAAAGGTAAGCTTCCTTTCAAATTTTTTGCTTGTGGAAGAGTTGGTCATTATGTTGCTAAGTGTTCTCATAAAGAAACACATGAAAAAGGAAAGGAAGTAGCAAGAATAAATAAGAATCGGTTTCACACTAGAAAAAGTTATTATACTCATGAAGATAGTGATGGGTTATCAGACAGTGAGGAAGAATATGATCAAGATCTTAGACTTCTCATGGCATTTGAAAAAGAGTCTAGGCAAGAAAAGTTTACATTTATGGATGCTCTAGAAGAAAATTATTTTCACGAAGAAATCAATCAGCTCAAAATATGTTTGGAAGAAAACAAAATATCCATATAAACTCTAAAAAATTAGCTTGAAGAAAAGGAGAAACGCAATGAGAAATTAGAATATGAAATAGTAAGTCTAAGAAAAGAAATTGAGAAAGTAAAGAATTTGAATCTTAGATTTGCTAAAGGATCTGAAACCTTAGATGAAATTATCAAGGTACAACGTTCTCCTCTTATAAATATATGTCTTGGATATGTCATAGAATCTACTCAGTCTTCAGCACCAAACTATCTAAAAGCAGTTACAGCCAGCCTACAACATTCAGCCACTCAGCAAGGAAAGAAAGAAACTTTACAGGTAAAGCATGACCACCTCAATACAAAGAACACTAATAGGTATAACTTTCAGAGAAATACCAACCAACAGGTAAACATAAATAGAAGGTTCCATGATCACATAAATTTCTTCTTTAGTGGACAATGTTTCTCATGTCATAATTTTGGTCATAAAGTTGTTCAATGTGTTGCATACAAAACCATCATGACTAGAGAAGCAATAAAGAAAAGAATTGATACTGGAATAAAGAATAATACATATAACAACTTTTCTCCTCTTCAAAATGAAATTGAATATGCTTATTGCAATAACTTTGGCCATGAATAATCTGAATGCAGGAGCAAACTTCAACCAAAAGTGCATATACCTTCAACTTCCAAAGTATGGAGAAAGAAGGAATTACATGTTTAGAATTGTGGCATAGCTATATTTGTGGAAGGAGAAGAAAATCAATGGTACATTGATAATGGATGCTCAAAACACATGACAGGTGACAGAAATAAACTTCTTGCATACAATGCTCTAGAAAGAGAAAAGAATGTTACTTTTGGAAATGATACTCCTATTGTCATTAAGGGAAAAAGTTATGTTTTTCTAAAGGAAAAGGTGAAAGCTAACAATATTATGTATGTCGATGGATTAAAACATAACCTGTTAAGTGTAAGTCAAATGTGTGATCAAGGAACTGAAGTTTTCTTTAGCTCAAAATAATGTGTGGTACGTGATCTTGATATAGGAAAAACAACTATAAAAGGAAATAGAACACCAAGAAATCTGTGTGTATTGAAAAGTTGTAAAGAACAATGTTACTTGGGTAAATCTTTAGAAAATTGGTTATGGCATAGAATATTGGGGCATTTGAGCTTCTCTCAAATCAAAAAATCTAGCAAAATCAAAGTTGTTCGTGATCTTCTCAATATTACTCTGCCTGAGAGTACCATATGCAAATATTTCCAATTCAGTAAGCAAACTAGAGTGCAATTTAATGCCAAACAAGGATCAGTAAGTAAGCCTCTTTAACTCATTCATACTGATTTATGTGGACCTATGAGAAAAAGGTCACCCCATGGATAACAATACTATATTCTGTTTATTGATGATTTATCTGGAATGTGTTGGATTGGGTTGCTAATACACAAATATGAAACATTCGAAAATTTTCAGATCCTCAAAGAACTGGTTGAAAATGAATTAGATCTAAAAATCAATTTTCTTAGATCTGATCGAGGAGGTGAATATATATCAGATGAATTCTTTGATTTTTTTGAACAACATGGCATAAAAATAAATTTTTTTGTAGCTGGTACCCCACAACAAAATGGCATAGCATAAAGAATGAATAGAACTGTTCAACAGATGGCTCAGGCTATGCTTGATGATTCAGGAACACCTGACACATTTTGGGGAGAAGAAGCACATACTATGGTAAAAATTCTTAACAAAGCACATGTTCATGTATACAGTGATAAAACTCCATATGAGCTCTGGTATGGTAATCTTCCCACTGTAAAGAATTTTAAATTTTTTGGAAGCAAATGTTTTATCAAGAATAATGATGAAAAACTTGGCAAGTTTGAACCTAGAGAAGATGAAGGAATATTTCTTGGTTACTCTTCTAGAAGTAAATAATATAAATGCTACAATAAAAGACTTCAAAATATTGTTGAATGCATTGACGTTGTAATTGATGAATCTCTCTCAGCTCCAAAAGGGGAGATACAAACAACAAATGAAGATGATGATGATGTATATCTTCATGCATCTAATAGAGATAATATAGAAGGTGAACCCAATGAAGCAGCAGAGGAAGATCTATCTAAAAAGGCTCCATCCAGGTATGGTCAAAAGAATCATCCAAAATCTCAAATTTTGGGAGAAAAGGGATCAGGTGTCCAAACAACAAGAACTCTTGTAGGGTCTACTAGCTATCTAGATTTTTTATCCACCATTGAACCACAGAATGTCAATCAAGCTAGCAAAGATGAATTTTGGATTCAATCCATGAATGAATAACTTGATCAAATTGACAAGAATCATACTTGGGAACTAGTTCCAAGACCTTGTGATAAAAAATTTATTGGAAAAAATGGATATTCAAAAGCAAGTTAAATGAAAATGGAGATGTTATTAGAAACAAGGCTAGACTTGTTTGTAAAGGGTATGCTCAACAAGAAGGTATAGAATTTGAAGAAACATTTGCTCCTGTATCTAGACTTGAAGCCATTAGAATTTTTCTCGCTTTTTCAAGCTTTCAACAAATCAAAGTTTATCAAATTGATGTTAAATCTGTTTTCCTCAATGGTGATCTAGAAGAAGAAGTTTATATAGAACAACCAGAAGGATTCATTTTGGGAAATGATGAAAAACTTGTTTGTAAACTTAAAAAGGCTTTATATGGTCTCAAACAAGCTCCAAGGGCATGGTATTATCGTCTTGACGAATATCTTTATCAACAAGGATTTTCAAAGGGTTCTGCTGGTAGCAACTTATACGCAAAAACTGAAAATGATAAACTATTGACTGTGGTTGTATATGTTGATGACATCATTTTTGGAAGTAATGAAGAGTCCATGAGTCAGAAATTTTCTTCTGTTATGTAGAAATAATTTGAAATGTCTTTACTTGGGGAACTAACATTCTTTCTTGGCTTACAAGTGCAACAAGAAACATATGGCATATTCTTATCACAAGCAAAATATCTTAAGAAAATTTTGAAGAAGTATGGGATGGAATATTGCAAACCTGTAAGTACACCCATGATAACCGGGTCTAACCTCAGTTCTCATGATGATTCTTCCATGATAAATCAACCAGAATACAGATCCATGATTGGAATTCTACTTTATCTCACTGGGACAAGACCGTACATTATGCATGTAGTTGGGATTGTTGGAAGATTCCAAGCTAATCTAAAAGAGTCCCACCTTCAGGCTGTAAAAATAATATTCAAATATCTACAAGGAACTCAAGACTTTGGATTATGGTATCCAAAGAATGTTGATCTCAATCTTCATGCTTACACAGATGCAGATTGGGCTAGAAATGTTGATGATCGGAAGAGCACTAGTGGTGGTGCATTCTATATGGGGCCCTGATTTGTATCTTGGTTCAGCAAGAAGCAAAGCTCTATTTCCTTATCTATAGTAGAAGCAGAATATGTGGCTGCCACATCATGTTGCACACAACTTCTTTGGATGATGCAGACTTTACAAGACATTCAAATCAAATGTTCACCTCCCATATCCATTATGTGTGATAATACAAGTACCATCAGTATCTCAAAGAATCCTGTTATGCATTCCATGACCAAGCACATTCCTATCAGGTATCACTTCTTACATGAACAAGTGCTTGAACAAAAGGTGAAATTGGAGTATGTTCCCTCCAAAGAACAATTTGTTGATATATTACTAAACCTCTTCCCAGGGAAGCATTCGAATATCTCAAACAAAATCTGGGAATTTTCTCTATCGCTCAGAAGATCAGATCTGCTTAAATTCAGAAGAGTTAAATTGGATACGTGGATTTCATAAAGGACATTCATGTATATATGCGATTCAATATACATAAAACCGCGTATGGGTTTTTGCTGGCACAATTTTTTGGGTCAGCATTTTCAGAATAGTTGCAGTGTTGTTGGGTATCTATGGTGATGTTCCAGTTCTCACATTTCTGTTTCATTCTCTAATACGTTTTTGATGAAGATGCTTGATGATTTGCTGTTGAAAGTGTTCAGGGTGCAAAAGCTAAGGGGGAGCACTTGTCCTGTGGGAAAGGATGCATTGATTGGCATTCTACATGTTTTTTGTGGTCTGATCTCATGATTGAGATTCATTGGTCTTGTTTATAAAAATTCATTTGATGAAAAGGTCATGTTGATATCTATGATGTAAATTGTTATATTCAGTCATGTAAGGACTTGTTCCAATTTGTAAACCCACTTGGTTGGGTAGTTCAGTCAAAATTTGTACACCCACTTTGTTGGGTAGTTGAGTCAAATATGTAAATCCACTTATTTGGATCATTGATGCAAGTATGAGTAATTGGTGATAGGAAAGGTCATACTTGGTTGAAAAGTCATGTACTTCATTGAAAAATATGTCTGAATATTCAAGCATGGTAATTTATATACAAGGGATGTTAATCTTCCCTTTGCCCTTGATGTCAAAGGGGGAGAGTTCTAAGGATGGTTGAATACAGATTCCTAATTTTTTAATGATTATGGTTGCCATCAAGTCCAAATGGGGATATTGTTGGAAATATGTCTCTTGTGTTCTATAATATCAAATTGATTGTCATTGATGGAAACCCTCTCGCAAATGATGAAGAAAATATCTATATGAAGAATCTCAGCAGTCTCTCAGAAGTTTTGTGCAACAGATTGATTATTTTTAATATGTCAGAATGTATACGCGGGTTTGTAAAGGCCAAGTCTTGTATGCGCGCGAAGAAGTACGTCCCAAGTCGCGTATGCCTGTTTGTGCTCCAAAATTATAATACTAGGGGGATTTACCATGGTATTAGCCCACAGTATTGAGTGTTGTATTATCTGTTTGATTTCGTCCAGGATTACCATCAGCAGTTGAGTGGTTTTGACTCATGGTATTGGTAAAAGATAAATCTATATAAGGAGAAGAAGATCATAGTGAAAAGTGTGCATGAGAAAAGGTTGTTAATGAATAAATTTCTCTAAGGAATATTTGCATGGATGAACTCTATCTTTAATTGATAGATCTGAATCTATGATTCACCCATGGATATAATGATGGTTCAAGATCTCTAGATCTGAAGATGATGAAGCTCTAGTATGATCTATTGAAGAAATGATGAAGAACTAGCACAAGTTTGCTGAAGAAAATGAAGAAATTTGGGTAAGTTTTATAGATCTGGTCTATTCTGCAAAAATTAATTTTACAGATCTATACGCTAGCTAGTCTCAGTAAAAGTGTGTATATACGCAAGTTCGCTTCATGAAAAGTGCATATGGCAGTTACGGATTTCTGAAGCTTATTGCAGATGTTACTACTATGATTCCTGCTTTTTGTCTGTTATCTGTCAATGAATTCTTCTTGAAGTTCTGGGTTGTTTGAACACTGAGTATGTTGCTAAGGTGATCATGAAAAAATCTAATCAATGATTGAGAAAACATGATTAAGGTTGACTGACTGTCTAAAGTTTCTGCACTACTGAGAAAATGTCTGACTAAAAGCCTTTGATCTGAATCTGAGTCTGATCACTTTCTGAAGGATAGTATACACAAAAGTATACACGGGTTGGTATAAAGAAAAGCTCATATACACGCAAATTTAACAAAGTGAAGTAGTGTATTCATTCCAAGTTATGAAAAAAGTATGCACTAAGGTATGCACGAGTTGAGTATTTGAAGTGCGTATGTACATATCTACATATCTATTCTGAAGTATGGGTTATTTCTGAAGTTCTGGTTATAGTGTTTCCATTGTTCTAATTGAAGTATTGGGAAAAGTTTATGATTGTTGATAAAGGGTTGTATTGATGCTATTTGATCCAGTATGAAAATTGATGAAACGTGGTCTCGAGTGGGTCTGAGGGTTGAAGCCTTCAGTATGGAAGTAGAAGCTCCCTACTAGTAGAAGCTGTTGTTATGTTTATGGGGTTGAAGCTCCCTTCCAGGAGTGGCTAGTAAATGAGAAGAAAGGGGGTTGGAGCTCCCTTCCAGTAGCAGCTGGAAAACGAGTGAAGGTTGCAGCCTTCTACAGGTAGAAGCTTGCGTACTGATATGAGTCTGCATCAGTACAATGTTGTAAACAATTTTCCATATAATAAATATTGAAGACAGAGACGACAGAAGCGGTGGTTTTCTCCCAAATTGGGTTTCCACCTTAAATATTGGTGTTCATGTGTGTTCCACTTGTGTGATGTTTTATACTGCTGTTACTGCACATATTTACTAATTATCTAACCTAATGAATAACTCATAAATTTGATTTAAAGACTGTTTCTGAGAAGTTTTCTAAACTAGAAATTTATATTAGTATATGCTAGTTTCTTTCAACATATCCGCGTGCATATGTGTGTTTGGTTCATAAAAGCCGCGTATGGAATTCTGAAAAAGAGAAGTTAAATTTATAGATATGAGCTCCAAATACTGATTCACCCCCCCCCCCCCCCCCCTCTCATTATTTTTCCCAACATTTGATCATCTAGAAGTAACCATGCCAACCCTTGTTGCATCATAGCGACTAGCGCAACTTCGCACCAGTCATGCTCTAAGGGAAAAAATTGAGGTGCTCCGCCATAAGAAGCAAGTTCTCAGTGATCAACTGAAGCCTTGGGTGGATGAAGTGTTGAAACTCTTGCAAAACCTGAACATAATGGTCAAGAAGCTGAGTCAGACATTGAATAGTGTCACTGCGGCTATTGAGGGCCGACTTCACAATAGTTGGTTGAGATCGTGCAAATGCAGTTCCACAGAGTGAGGGCGTCCTACCACCATTTTCCACTGCCCTTTAACAACTCTAGAAAAATATAAATACCCCACTTCTACTGTGACTATGGATGAGTCATAAGATTGTGTTGGGGGCCTATTGGAGCGAGGTCCCCTGAATGTAATTTTGGGTATAATATTTTAATATTTTGAGTAGTTTAGTCATGTGCAACACAAGTTAAGGGGCTTTGGGTCAGGTCAAAGTCCCTCAGGCATTGTAATGGATAAGAAGGGTAGTTATAGGGGTCTCAAACCACATTTTGTGGACCCTAGTATAGCACAGGATAAAATTATAAGTAAGAGTCTAAGATAAGTTGAAGAGTCGGTTTTTGGGAAGTTTTTGTGATCTTGCTAATGATATATCTATTTTGAGGATTTGTGTGAACTTGCCTAGGTAAGGGCTCTTATTGGATGTGTGTGAAAATACCCTAAGTCCTACTTTGTGCGGACCCCTCTGGTTGTGTGCGCGGGTATGTGCAAGATTCTGTAAGAAGGATTTGAAGTATTAATGAATGGAAGAACATTTTGTTGATATTGAATATCTTTGTGTTGTGTTATTAGTTGCGCTGCATGTCAATTCCTTGTTATTTTTGTATTATCTATGTGATATTAATTATTGTTAATAGATTGATTGTGTACATGTAATAGATGCTTAGAAGAACAATGAATGCATAGATTTGAGTTATATTGCTTCTATTATTGATTATCTTATGATTTACGGGATGCGTGAAAGCCATTATGTTAAGCATATTGTTAAGGGTTTTTGGTTAAGGAATTTTTTGAACATACTTGTTCTAGATCTAGAGGCACCCACTTCATTAAACTGCCTCTCTCTCTCTTAGGGTGCGAAAACCTGGTTCCAACACCCTCGCGTACTATTTCGGGTGAGACCTTGACTTGCGCAAGTAGGTCATTGCCGAAAGGGCCAAATAGTACAAGGGTTTGTTGGTTAACCTCAAATTTGAACCTGCATCAAGACCCCTCAAACCAACACTAGATGAACCTGCTTCACCTATTAAAACCATGGCTGAAACTGAAACCCGGGTAGCCTTTCCCATTATAGAGGCAGAAGGGGAAACTAAAATAAAGAACATTAGCTCCCTAACCCTTCCAGACTTTCATTGACTTACCTTTGAAGACTCTGACACATTCATGTTTTAACTTTTTTTCGTCTGTAGGACCCATGATTGTGCCTGAGATGATCAAAACATGAATTTATTCCCATCTACCCTTATGGAAATATCCTGGCGTTGGTTCATGGGTCTACCTGGGAACATCATCATTACCTAGGCACTTATGGAAGAAGCCATGAACAACAAGTACAAGGACTAATGTAGGTCCAAGGAAACTAAATATGAGATATTTAGGATGACACTAGGGCCTGATGAATCCCTAGAAGACTATGAAGAAAGGTTCCAGTTAAACTATAAGAGAGCCAACTCTACCCTTGATCCTAGATCACTTAAAATAGTATTCTCTGATGGATCAAAGAGGAGGTGATAGAAACCATCAATATGTTATCAGGAGGATATATCTACCAGTTTCCTTATAAGAAAACAAAAAACTATCTTCAGGAACCATTCTAGGGTAGCTAGGAAGAAATTCAGAGCTAGACAAAGTGCAACCAATACCCCTTCCTCTTCCACCTCCATCAAGCATGAGATTGGAAATATGTTGGAGGACTTCAACATTGACACATTGCACAACTTTTCCTTCCAAATGGACATAATGTAGGTCAAGAGGATGTACGAGGAATAAAAAAGAGCCTTGGCTATATTTTTCCCTTGATGTACTAGAAAAAACCCTAGAAATGAATTTCCATTAAATGTCATAGATGTTTTCTTAGTCTGTGAGGAGAATCATGCCACAAAAAATTGTCCCTCCTTACCTGGACTCAAAGTTTTATATCAAGGTGGGGAAGTAGGACCAGAGAAACTATGTTTCATCAACTAGAGAAGGCCTCAGCGACATTGGTCATATCAGTAGGGTATGTAAGGTTCACCTTATTCGTATTATCACAATAATCATAATGCACCTATGCAATATTGGTACACCCCCACTCCTCCATCCTGGCCTACACCTCGTACTTGGCCTTACAACCCTCCATATCATCCTCAACCTGTGAACTAAATAATTAAGCATTATGTTCCTCAACAACCTCAATGGAACAACCCATCCCAAGGGTGGAGGCCTCAGCTTAATAAACCACCTTCTCTAGTGCCTCCACACCAACCTCAACCTCATCTTACTCATCTTGCTCCACCCAAGCTGCCTCAGATGCCTGTAGAGCCCAATATAAACACAAACAATAGAGAGGCGCAACATGTTTATAGTGGAGAGACATGTTATCCAGCTTATCTTGTGGAGATACAGGAGATTAATCCCAAGTCAGGAAGAGTATTCCGATACAACCACCCTCCATCTACACATGTAGATGTTCATGAGGAAAAAGAAGAAAGTAACACTCAGATCCAGCAACCTCCTTTTATTGAGCACTTGTTCCATTCCAGTCAGCACACCCCAGAGGAGACCGAACTTCTAGGAGAAATGAAAAACTTGTGTGTAAAAATACCCCATCTCTAGGCCATTAAGTTTGTCCCTATTTACAATAGGCTCATCAGGGAAAATTTCTTCAAGAAACTTGGGAGAAAGAAAAAATATACCCCCACCATCAATGTAGTAGGACAAAATTCTGACTTAATGTTGGGAAGGGTGATCTTCCCAAAGTACCTGGACCTTGGCATTCCAGTTGTAGATGTACACATATATGGTGCCATAGTCCCCAATACTCTGATTGATCTCAGGGCTTCCATCAATGTTATGACCAACGAAACTATGCTGAAACTCAACCTCCAAGGGACTTTGTGGAAAACCACAACAGTTCTGCAACTTGTAGATCATTTCACAACAACTCCGAAAATAATTGTTGAGGATGTTATGGTTTCAATTGACTCTTGGGATTATTCTATAGATTTCCTAGTTTTGCAGCCAAAAACCAACTTTAATGGATATCCTCTCATCTTAGGGAGACCTTGGTTAGCCACTGTCAACGCTTATATCAACTGTCGGGATGGAAACATGACTATTAAGAATGGGCACTTTTTTAAACATCTGGTATTATATCCTCCAACCCAACCTTCCATTGATCATGATCTACCTATATGGTTGGAGGATGAAGAAGATGAATTATGAAACACTACCCGCATTTGTATTGTAAATTCTATTCTTAGAGGTTGTATCTTGATGAAGATGAACTAATCGACCATGTCATTCAAAACCAACCCCCCACTAACAACTCGCTTGAAAATATAGTCAAAGAATCTAAAATCTACCCTTGGATGGAACTGCACTTAGTTGAGTTAACCTTTGAAGCCACTAAGGGTATAGAGTTTTTCCCATCCAAATCTCTAAAAATTAACTCAAACCTCTTAGATAAAGAAGAAAATCTGCTATGCCAGCTTTTGAAATAAAACATATATGGATTTTCTTGGGATTACAAGGACATGAAAGGGGCATATCCCCCAGTATGCAGACATCATATTTACATTAAGGAAGGATGCAAGCCTGTGCGTCAACCAAAAAGGAGGATGAACCGAGCTCTAAAATATATAGTCAAGGAAGAACTACAGAAATTGTTGGATGCAGTTTTCATTTACCCTATATCGTACCATGAGTGGGTATCTCCTCTTGTCCTAGTCCCGAAGAAGAATAGAAAATGGCGAATATGTGTTGATTATCAGGAACTCAACAAAGCTACCAAGAAGTACCATTTTACTTTTCCCTTTATAGATCAAGTCCTGGATGGACTTGCAGGAAAGAAGTTCTTCTCCTTCTTGGGTTTAGTGGGTATAAATAGATCCAAATCAGCCCTGAAGACTAGGAAAATACTACTCTCACATCTTCTTAGGGTACCTTTGCCTATATAGTCCTACCCTTTGGATTTTGCAATGCCTTGGCTACCTTCCAAAGGAATGTCTTGAGAATTTTCTCTAAGATACTCCATGACTCGGTTGAAATCTACATGGATGATTTCACAACCTATGGGTATGACTTCTAGGAATATTTATCCTACTAGAAGCTTGTATTTCATAGTATCGCTAAGTGACTGATTATTGCTTAGATTTTTCATTACTGAAAATAATATTCCACGACTATCATTTATTTTTAGGAAAATGGGAAATCCTGACTATCAAGAGCTTAAAAAGAATCTACATGCCTTTCATTTCAGTAGAAGGGGAAAATTTTGCTGATATGGCAATGATGTAGTAAGAAAAGGATAAAAGAGAGACAGATAAGCAGTTAAGGCATAAAACAAAAAAGGAAGAGTCGTGAACACATTTGGGTCAAGTGCTAAGCGGGGCAGGTTCTGAACGTGGGAAAATTAGTGAACGAGTCAAGTATTCCACAAACAGTTGAGAAATGAACGAGCACAACCAAAGAAACAAAGTTCATAAACCACAACAAGGGAGCAGTGAGGACCTTTGGATTTGAGCATCGATCAATGAGAGAGACTAAATCATAGATCACAAGTTTAAAGGATGGGCACAAAGGGTAATATTAAATTTAGAGAAGTACAATATGCAACGCCAGTGGGACCCTTTGACCCGCCACAATTCCTTTTCATTCCATTTCCCTTAAAAATCATTAAACTTTACCCTTTTCCACCTTTCCGCTTTATCTTTCTATTTTACCTTTTTCATCGTTATATCATTGTTTTACCTTCATCTTCCCATTTCCCCGATTTCAATTAAATTGGGGCTATTATCCCTAACACTTCACCATTTCCCCCACCATCCATCGCATTTCATAAATTATAACTTTTCGCATCACAGAAAAACCTTAAAACTTGTGACTGTACATGTGGCCACTAGCCTCCATGAAGACGTTGTTGTCTTTCCATGATCTCCATTATGTATTCATTTAATTCCCACTCTCTTCATCATATGTGCATTATATTCACCACTTCCTCCACTAACTCATCGTAAGTGCTTTATGATATTAATTTTAATGCACCATGCTCTTAGTTGACCTCCTCCAAGATCCTCGATATTTTACATTAATGATCAATGATCTCCACACTTCCTGCATTTAAGAAGCCGCTCCACTGCTCCATAATGTATGTATAGATATAAATTATCCACATTCACACATCAAAAGTGGATTTTATTCATCTATGGGGTTTATGGGTCCCTCCACCATCTTATTTACTTGATTAATTATGAAAATTAAGAATCTAATAGTCCAATTATCTTATGAAAATTTGGGAATATTATGGTCCTTCCCACCAAAATGTTGCTTGTCTTCAAGCAACTGCAAAAGTGGATGCTACAACAAACATCCTCCCTCCAAATGGCTTCCTTCTACGGAAGGCCTCCCCATTTTCCATAATGTGTAATGCATGCCCAACTCCAAAGCTGCCTCTCTAAAATATCTAGAATGGCCTCCAACTGAAAAGTTAGATACCTCTCCTCATGAATAAGTCTCGAAGTGGAAACCATATTCTATCCAACATCCTCCTTAATGCATGAGATACATAAAGTAAAGTGGTCTCTTCCCAAAGTGGAAAGTCCCAACTGATGAACTATCTCTCCAACCCATGCTACATAGAGTAGATTGCATATTTCAATTCTCTCATCATTGACCCTATTGGCCTTGAGGGATATAAAAATCACATCAACATAATGAAAAATAAGAAGTAGAGACATATGGATGAACATGTACAATTTCAAACCATACTCTCCCAATAACAACCACCAAAGAAAAGCCTTCTGTTGCCATTCTAGATCATCATGAAAACAAGTAAGAGAGCCATACTCTCTCAAAAGAAGACACCGCAGCAATGCTTCTTCCTACCATGCCAAATCAACATCAAATGAAGTATGAAAGCCATACTCTCTCAAAATAATCCACCACAGCAATGGCTCTTGTTGCCACACCACATCATCATTATACCAAGTATATAATGACCATAATCCAACAGAAGCCAATGCAATAAGGATTCCTGTTTCCATCTTGCATCATCATCATGCAATGTATGGGCATAAATCAACCCATACTATCCCAAGAGTAACCAAATCAACAAGGATTCTTCCTGCCACCTTACATCGTCATGATGGAAGTCATGGAGCAAAAAACTACTAATGGACATGTGGAATGTCTCATCAGCCCAATACAAACAAGCTCCCTGTTGCCACATCATGTGAGATTTATGTCTTGTCCCAATCCCAAGTACATACATGAACATGAGATACATCCAAAATAAAAGTACATTGAAAGGCATGAGACATATCCCAAACAAAAGAAAATACATGGACATAAGATATATCATGAGATGTCCAAACTCTCTCATCAATAACCAGTGTAGCCATGCCTCCTGCTGTTGCATATCATCAGTGATGTACTTGCCATGGACCACACAAATTTGAGATGTTGGGTAGTACCCATACTCACCCAACAACAACTAGTGCATCCATTCTTCTTCCTGCCCTGTATCATAGATTTGCAAGTAATTTGTCAACCCCTTGTTCATTCTCCTCATTCATCCATCCCACTGTGGATGTTGAAGCATGTCATGATCAAACTTGGTATCCCTACAAGGTAGAACACAAAACTCATCCAACTGAATAAACATAGTTACCGATGAAATAGGTAACTGAATTGGTACCTAATTTTTTGAGGTAGCAAAAAAAGCACCCGATTTTGAAAAGTGGTGATGCAGAATCACCCTGTTGTTTTTCTGGGCATATTTTTTACACTTTAATTTTTTTGTTTATGAAGTATGAACATTTGTTTTATAATTTTAGCGATTTTCATGCTAATTTTGAAAAGTGTTGATGCATCATCAACCATTTTTTTTAGAGTGGTGATTTTCATGCTAATTTTGCAAAGTGTTGATGCAACATCAACCTTTTTTTTTCAGTAGTAATTTTCATGTTGGTAATAAAACATAAAAATAAAATTAAAAAAACATGACCAAAAAAACTCGAATATAAAAAATATATAAAAATAATAAGAAAAAATGTAAAAATAAAAAAATAACTTGTAAAAATAAAAAATTTAAACAAAAATAAATAAATAAAACAAAAACTGAACCAAAAAAAATAAAAAACATCAAAAACATCAACAAGCTAGAAGGTTGTTGAGAGGAAGTAGGATGTGCTAGCACGATCTTAGCTGGGATAGTCATCATTCTTCTTCTCTATGCTGACGATATTGTTCTTCTCGCAAGGTGCCCATCTGACCTTGATAAGCAACTTAGACTTAAGGATTTCTTCTCTACCATGGGTATGTCTATTAACACTAACAAAACAAAAGTTATGATTATCAAATCCAAGAAGGACACTTATCCTAATTTTATGTATGACAATAGTAACTTGGAGGAAGTGTCTTCTTACAACTACCTAGGAATTGATATTCAACACAAGCTCAAATAGAACTATAGCATTCAGAAAAGGATTAATGGGGGTTGGAAAGCTTATTTTGGTCTTGAAAATAATTGTAAAACGACAAACCTTGTAATGTGGGGTAGAAAGAAGTTCCTCTTTGAAACTTTAGTAACTCCTGTTATCTTATATGGATGTGAGGTTTGGCGTTGCAACATCTCTAGAGAATCCTGGAGAAAGATTGAGCAAATCCAGAAGTGTTTTTTAATGTATAACCTTAAAGTTAAAAGCAATACACCCTATCATATTCTCCTTATAGCGATGGGTCTTTCCCCTATCGAGAGCCTAGCTATGACTAGGCTTCTATTGTACAAGAAGAAGCTTAATAGCATAGGAGACCATAGAATTCCTATGCTAGCTTTAAATTCTAGCCAAAACCACCTAAGGCTTAAACGAGGTTGGTATAAAGACACCAGGGCCTGGTTAAACCATTGGGAGATCAAAAAGAAAATTGTTACTTCTATGTTCAAAGAAACAATGTGGTGTGAGAAAGATCTAGCAGCTAAAAGAGAATTAAGATATTATAAGGAGGTCATCAACCCCACCCTAGAAGATCAAAAGTATCTCTCTATTTTAACTAGCTCAAAGAAGAAAATTAATATAGCCAAGATTAGAATGAACTCTCATGAGCTCCATAGTTAAACAAATCGTTGGACAGTTCCTAAAACACCATGGATGGATAGGATCTGCCATCTCAGTGGGAATATGAACATCGAGGATGAAAATCACTTCCTCCTAGAGTGCCCCACGTACAACCACATTAGAGCTCAATTTCATAATATTGTTGCAATACTAACCTTCCTAGCCTTTTAAGATGTCAAAATTATAGCGGGCTCGGGAGGCTTCTCTCCAAGCTTTTTGAGCATAGGAATAAAATCTTAAATCAAACTAAATAACTCTTTTCTTTAGGCCCGATAGACCAAATATTGGTCTCCATGGACGTTAACCATCATCATCATCATATATATATATATATATATATATATATATATATTAAAATTTAAAATTTTAAAAATTTTAAAATCAAAAAATTAAAATAAAAATAAAAAATAAAAATAGAAATTTTAAAATAAAAAAATTAAGATTGAAAAACAAAAAAATGAGAAAAAACATTTTCAAATAATTAAAAGATAAAAAATAAAGATAGGATTGTTTTTAAAACTTAAACCATTTTAAAAATTAAAAAAAAAAAAAAAAAAAAAGAGGAGTAAAAGTAAAGTTAAAAAAAAAAATAAAAATAAAAATAAAAATAAAATCAAATAAAATCAAATTAAAATTTAATAAAATTTAACAAAAAAATTAAAAATAAAATAAAATAACCTTAAAATTATTTAATTTAATAATAATATTTTTTTTTAATTAGAATTAAATATTAAATTAGATTAAAAAAAAATATGAAATATAATAAATAATAAAAAAATAGAGAAATTATTAAAAACAAAAAAAAAATATTAAAACTTCATAAATAAATAAGAAATCAAATATAAAAAAAAATATTTAATTGCGTCGCCTAGGTGGCGGCGAGAGGTCGATTCGCGAAATCGAGCTGGGGAGGTCAATTCCCGTAATCGACATGGGGAGGTCAATTCTGGGAATCGACCTAGGGAGGTCCATTCCCAGAATCAACATGGGGAGGTTGATTCAGAGAATCGACCCGAGGAGGTCAATTTCAGAAATCAACCTGGGGAGGTCGATTCCGGGAATCGACCTCGGGAGGTTGATTCTTGGAATCGACCTTGGGAGGCAGATTCCTAGAATCGACCTAGGGAGGTTGATTCCGGGAATCAACCTAGGGAGCTCCATTCTCGGTATCGACCTTGGGAGGTCGATTGCGGGAATTGACCTCGGGAGCTCCATTCCTGGAATCGACCTTGGCAGGCCAATTCTGAGAATCAACCTGGGGAGGTCGATTCTCGGAATCGACCTCGGGAGGTCGATTCTAGGAATTGACCAGGGGAGGTCGATTCCAGGAATCGACCAGGGGAGGTCGATTCCAGGAATCGACCAGGGGAAGTCGATTCCGGGAATCAACAAGGTCCATTCCGATAATCGACCTCGGGAATTTAATAGGAGGATCACTTGCATATTTGCAAGATGGTCTTAAGCTCTTGACATTGGAACCCCATGCATGACTCATGGGATGCATGTGGAGGAGGAGGCAGATAGCAATGCTAGTATAGTAGAAGAGCAACCATCATCAATATTAGTAGTTGGAGAGACCACTACACCGGTGGAAGGAAATCTTGTGGATGTGCAAGATGTTCCCGAGATTCACCTTATCCAAGGTTTGCATACACTTTATTCTCATATTATTTCAGTACCTCATATTGATATTTGTGAGATCATGCCATCAGGGAAAACAAACAACCAAGTATTAGAGAACCTTGCTGATTTGGAGTAGCAAATTATCACTGCACAGAGGACCCTTGAATTGATCAAGGAGAAGGTGTATTTCTATCCTAGTTTTTCATAGTTGAGCTACACCCAACACTTTGTGTTGAAGTGTAGAGTTGCAGAAGATGGCAGGAGTACAATCCTATTCAGTACAATGCTAGACTATGATTTTAGCATTGTATATGCCCATGAGACAACACATGTATCACCATGCACATCTACAACGTTGTCACATAGAAATAGTGATGACGAGAGGATCTCATGTAGAGACCTCAAACGTTGTACACTTCAACCTTTCATGGAGTGCAAAGTTATTAACATAGTTACCGATCAAACGAGAACTATTACCTCAAAACAGGAACTCTAACAAAAAAAAACATCAAAAAACCATGAAAAACAAGCTGAAAAGAAAAGTTCTATTCTGCAATAACCTTTTTTTTCGGGGTAATTTTCAACATTTTTTAAAAATGGAAGAAAAAGCCAATTTTTTTGGTGCAAAAAACACTCCAAAATCAAAAACTTGTATTGTGGAATAACCTCTTTTTTTTGGGGGGGGGTTAATTTTCATCATTTTTAAAAATAGACGTAAAAGCCAATTTTTTTGGTGCAAAAAACACCCTGAAAATGGAAAGTGTTGAAAAACAAATTTTAGAATAATAAAAATTTATATTTAAAAAATTAAAATTAAAAACATTAAAATTAAAAATTAAAATAATTGAAAATAAAACAAATTTCATTACACCTTTTTTAATTAAAAAAGTTTTAAAATTTATTAAAAAAAAAAATTAAGAGAAAAAATTAATAAATAAATAAATAAAAAGCTTTTTAAAAATTAAAATTTGAAAATATATTAAAAGTTTAAAAAAAACAAAAAACAAAAACAAAAACAAAATAAAAATATTAATTAGAAAAACAAATTAAAAAGATGAAATAAATTTAAAAAAATAAAATAAAATATAAATATACAAATTAAATTTAAAAATTAAAAATTAAATTTTTATTAAATAAAAAACAAAAGAATTTAAATTTGAAAATAAAAAATTAAATTAATAAAAAAAATATGTTAAATTTTAATAAATTTAAAAAAATATATATGAAAAATAATTAAAAATTGAAAATGAAAAAGTAAAATAAAATAAAAATATTAAAAAAATTTATATATTAAAAAAAAAATTTAAAAAAAAAATTAAATTTAAATTATAAAATAAATAAATTATATGTATACATTAAATTAAATTAAGAAATATATATTCTCATATTAAATTAAAAAAATAATATTAATCTAAAAAATTAAATTTAAAAAAAAAATCTTAAATTTTAATAAATAAATGAATAAATAATTAAATGAATAAATAAAATTCTGGGAATCGTCCTTCCGCCTAGGTGGCAGCAGGGGCAGGTTATTGGGCGGGCCAGGAAGCTGCAAGTATCCCCTCGCCCACCCAGGGGCTGACCCCATCACAACCAGGGTGGCGCAATTAAATAATTTGTTTTAATTCCATTTTTTTAATTTTTTATTAAATTTTAATATATTTTTTTTTTTTTAATATTTTTTTTATTGTTATTGTTTATAATATTTCATTTTTTGTTTTTAATTTTAATTCTATTGTATTAAATTTAATATTAATTTTTGAATTCAATTTAATAAAATTTAATAAATTTTGTTAATTTTTTTAATTTATTTCAATTTAATATTTATTTCTTGTTTTTTTGTTTTTTTATAATAATTACATGAAATCATATATATATATATATATATATATATATTATTTAATATTTTAAATTAATTTGTTTTTATTTTTTATTTTTTTTCATTTAATATTTTTTATTTATTCATTTATTCATTTATTTATTAAAATTTAATATTTTCTTTTTAAATTTAATTTATTATATATATATATATATATATATATATATATATATATATATATATATATATATATATATATATAATGAATGTAGAATATATATTTTTTAATTTAATTTAATATATACATATAATTTATTTTTAATTCATTTTTGAAAATTTACCCTTTTTTAATATATAATTTTTTTTTAATATTTTTATTTTATTTTACTTTTTCATTTTTAATTTTTAATTAATTTTTCATTTTTTTTTTAAATTTAAATAATTTTCTTTTTAAATTTTTCAATTCATTAAAATTTAACATTTTTTTTTTAATTTAATTTTTAATTTTCAAATTTTAAAATTTTTTTTTCTAATCTAATAAAAAATTAATTTTTAATTTTTAAATTTAATTTGTATATTTTAATTTTATTCTATTTTTTCTAAATTTATTTCATCTTTAAAATTTTTTTTTTAATTAATATTTTGTTTTTCTTTTTCTTTTAACTTTTATTATATTTTCAAATTTTAATTTTTAAAAAGTTATTTATTTATTTATTTATTAATTTTTTCTCTTAATTTATTTATTTTATTCTAAAATTTTAAAACTTTTTTAATTAAAAAAATTTAATGAAATTTGTTTTTTTCAATTATTTTAATTTTTTTTTTTTTTTTAATATAAATTTTTATTATTCTAAAATTTTTGTTTCAACACTTTCTGTTTTTGGGGTGTTTTTTGCACCAAAAAAATTGTCTTTTACGTCTATTTTTAAAAATTCTGAAAATTTACCCCGAACCAAAAAAAAAAAAAAAAAAAAAAAAAAGAAGAAGTTATTCCACAATACAACTTTTTTTTTCGGAGTGTTTTTTTCACACACAAAAAAGGCTTTTTCTTCCATTTTTAAAAAATGTTGAAAATTACCCCCCAAAAAAAAGGTTGTTCCAAAATACAAATTTTCGTTTTCGGCTTGTATTTAAATGGTTTTTTGATGTTTTTTTTTAGAGTTCCCATTTTGAGGTAATAGTTCCCGTTTGATCAGTAACTATGTTAATAGATTTGCACTCCATGAAAGGTTGAAGTGTACCACCTTTGAGGTCTCTACATGAGATCCTCTCGTTATCACTACTACTAAGTGATAACGTTGTAGATGTGCATGGTGATACATGTGTTGTCTCATGGCCATATACAATGCTAAACTCATAGTCTAGCACTGTACTGAATAGGATTTTACTCCTACCAGCTTCTGAAACTCTACACTTCAACACAAAGTCTTAGGCATAGCTCAGCCATGAAAAACTGGGATAGAAATACACCTTCTCCTTGATCAAGTCAAGGGTCCTCTATGCAGTGATAATTTGTTGCTCCAAATCAGCAAGGTGCTCTAATACTTGGTGATTCATTTTCCCTGATGGCATGATCTCACAAATATCAATATGAGGTACTGAAATAATATGAGAAGAAAGTGTATGCAAACCTTGGAAAAGGTGAATCTCGGGAACATCTTGCACATCCAAAAGATTTCCTTCCACTGGTGCAATGGTCTCTCCAACTACTAGTATTGATGATGGCTGATCTTCTACTATACCAGCTCCGTTATCTGCCTCCTCCTCCTCATGCATCTCATGAGTCATGCATAGGGCTCCGAATGTGAAGAGCTTAAGACCATCTTGCAAATATGAAAGTGATCCTCCTCCTGATGTAAGTACATCAGCAACTGATAGTGGTGGTAGAGGCTCCTCCTCCTTAGTGATAATGAGGAAATATTCCTTTATCTCTTCCTTATATATTTCATCAATGATGGGAGGTGTCTTAATGTGAGATTTATCCTGTTCCCTTCTACCAAACCTCTTCTTTAGTATTTGAATGAAATCTACATAAGAAGACACTTTCATGTGTGACAAGTGACTGAACCACCATTATTTTGCTTCACCCTCTAGGTGCAACACTACAATCTCCACAACCTCTCTTTCTGCCAAAGGATATTGCAGAAATAATGTATCCAAATCCTCCCTCCAAGCCTCAATGTGCTTGTGGAAGATCTATCAAATGTAGGCAAGAAGAATCTATGCCTCTTTCTTCTATTGATGCTACGGGTTCTCCTCTTGTCTTTGAGTTGAAAAAATTGTTGGAGAGTTAGATTATCCTTGAGTGCTCTATGCTGTGATTTGTAATTAGAAATATATTCACTTATGGTCTCATACCCCAAGTCTCCTTCATATTCATACCATTCACCTTCCTTCTCAAAGAAAGGGGATCTAGTAGAATGTTGTGGAGATCTATCCATTGTCGTTCTCTTTTGCTGCTGATAGGAAGTGCTTGGACCTTCCTCATAAAATATTCTTGGATCCTTCCTTTGCCTTTCCCTCTTCATTTGTTCTACCTCCTTAGAGAGATATTGCATGGATCTATAAAGAAAAGTGGAAAAACTCAAACCATCCGAAATTTTAGATATCTACTATTTATTTCTTCTTTGATGTTAAAGATGAAGTTCCCATAAGTTGAGCGAAAGACCATGCTCTGATACCACTGTAATATCCTAGAAGGAAGGTTGTAGTAATACAAAAACACAATATATTAACTGCCACTAAGTAAACAATTAATATAAAGACACCATACAAATGTACAGAATAGCTGAGCCATTTTACTATATAGGAGGTGGCTAGAAAGTACAACAGTGCTCAAAATATGAGACACTGAAGCCATAGAGATGGCCTACAATGACCCTAAAATGACCCCAAAAGAGGGATTGCGTAACTGCTGGACTACTGGAAAGAAAATAGCATCGTCCCTGCTGGAAATGTCAGGGTAGCAACTGCTGGAATATATGGAAGTTGCAGAGCTCCAATGGTGCTAAAAATTTAGATATGGGCTCAATGATGGATACCCAAGATAACCCAGAAATTATTTTCTAGATATATCAATCTAGGAAAATCGCCCACTTAGGGCTTCAATATAAAAATATTGGGTATGCAGATCTGATGCATAATCTGATCAAATATCGCTGCAATATGATGTGTAATCAGCTCTCTGTAGGAAGGGTTGATCACTTCACTAGATCCTTGGCCTAAAAGCTCAAGATCTAGCTCCTTCAATCTCCTCCACTGAATGTGGTTGTTGATTAAACAACGGCTTCAGAAAACAACACTGTCAAGGATGGAGGCTCTATATCATTATACTTTATGCTGCAATGTAGCTCAAGAATAATGGCAATAGTATGCCCAAGGTGAAGGAATGGTCCCTCACAGGATTTCCATTTGAAATACAAGAAACTTCCCTCCTCCAATGGATCTACAAGACTGGATTGTGCAACCCTTCATTGGAATACTACAGCATGGAGATATGAAATTATGGTCTCAATGCCAGACATGAATATATAGCCCCTAGAAGGCTGAACATGAAGAACAAGGTGAAAGGATGAATCCTCCACCAGTTTCCTAATTGAAGTGCTAGAAACAACCACCACCTCCCAAACCCTTGGACATGAATTGTGTTATTCATGTAGCTGAAAGCATATATGAGTGTGGCTGAAGATGGCACCAATGCCTTATGATTAATGTAGCTCAATAGAAACCTTCCCAGAGTAGCCACTCGAAGTCCCCCATGGGTAAGGGTGGGATTTACGCTCGGAAACACGCTGTGCTAAACAACACTACAGATGTAGCTTAACAACATAAGTGTGCATAGAAATGTTACATGAAAAATCTAGATCTAAACAGATAATAAATAAAATAATACAAAGCATGCCTTCTATTGTGCCTTCATCTTTCTTATATAGATTATGAGCCTTCGATAGCCTTGGCCCACCTCATAATTGCGTTGCACATGTGGCCACTAGCCTCCATGAAGACTACATTGTATCTCCATGATCTCCATCATGTGTGCATTAGATGCACCACTTCCTCCACTAAAACATCATAAGTGCTTTATGATCTTACTTTTAATGCACCATGATCTTAGTTGACCTCCTCCAGATCCTCAAGATTTTACATTAATGATCCATGATCTTCGCTTTTCATACATTTAAGAAGCTTCTCCACTACTCCATAATGTAGATCTACATCTAAATTATCCATATTCACACATCAAGAGTGGATTGTATTCATCCATGAGGTTTATGGGTGCCACCACCATCTTATTTACTTGATTAATTATGAAAATTAAGAATCTAATATTCCAATTATGTTATGAAAAATTTGGAATATTATGGTCCTCCCCGCCAAAATTTTGCTTGTCCTCAGGCAACTGCAAAAGTGGATGCTACAGCAAACATCCTCCCTCCAAATTGCATCCTCATATGTAAGGCCTCCCCATTTGCCACAATGTGTAATGCATGCCCAACTCCAAAGCTACCTCTCTAAAATGTCTAGAATGGCCTCCAACTGAAAATTTAGATACCTCTCCTCATCAATAAGTCTCAAGGTGGAAACCATATTCTGTCCAACATCCTCCTCAATGCATGAGATACATAAAGTAAAGTGGTCTCTTCCCAAAGTGGAAAGTCCCAACTCATGAACTATCTCTCCAACCCATGCTACACAGAGTAGATTGCCTCTTTCAATGCTCTCATCATTAGCCTTGTTGGCCTTGCGGGATATAAGAATCACATCAACATAAGTAAAAATAAGAAGTAGAGACATATGGATGAACATGTACAATGTCAAACCATACTCTACCAATAACAACCACTACAGAAAATCCTTCTGTTGCCATTCTATATCATCATGAAAACAAGTAAGAGAGCCATACTCTCTCAAAAGAAGCCACCACAACAATGCTTCTTCTTGCCATGCCACATAAACATCAAACGAAGTATGAAAACCATACTCTCTCAAAAGAAGCCACCGCAGCAATGCCTTTTTCTACCACACCACATCATCATTATACCAAGTATATAATGACCATAAATCAACAGAAGCCAATGCAATAAGGCTTCCTGTTTCCATCTTGCTTCATCATCATTCAATGTATGGGGAGAAATCAACCCATACTCTCCCAGGAGTAACCAAATCAACAAGGATTATTGCTGTCACCTTACATCATCATGATGAAAATCATGGAGCAAAAAAACACTAATGGACATGTGGAATGTCTCATCAGCCCAATACAAATAAGCTCCATGTTTCCACATCATGTGAGAATTATGTCATGTCCCAGTCCCAAGTAGATACATGAACATGAGATACATCCAAATCAAAAGTACATTGAAAGGCATGATACATATCCCAAACAAAAGAAAATACATGGACATAAGATATGTCATGAGATGTCCAAACTCTCTCATCAATAACCAATGTATCCATGCCTCCTGCTGCTACATATCATCAGTGATGTACTTGGCATGGACCACACAAATATGAGATGTTGGGTAGTAACTATACTCACCTAAAAACAACTAGTGCAACCATGCTTCTTGCTGCCCTGTATCATAGATTTGCAAGTAGGTTTTCAACCCATTGCTCATTCTCCTCATCCATCCATCCTTCACACTTGGATGTTGAAGCATGTCATGATCAAGCTTGGTATCCCTACAAGGTATAATGCCAAACGCATCCAACTAAATATCTTTTCACTCCATGAAATGTTGAAGTGAACCAACTTTGAGGTCTCTACATGAGATCTTCTCATCATCCATGTTGCTAAGTGACAACGCTTTAGATCTACATGGTGATACATGTGCGTTCTCATGGCCATACGCAATGCTAAACTCATAGTATGGAACTGTACTGAATAGGATTTTACTCCTGCCATCTTCTGAAACTCTACACTTCAACACAAAGTTTTGGATGTAGCTCAGCCATGACAAACACAAAGTTTTGGATGTAGCTTAACCATGAAAAACTAGGGTCCTCTATGCAATGATAATTTTCTACTCCAAATCAGCAAGTTGCTCTAATAATTTGTTATGCATTTTCCCTGATGGCATGATCTCACAAATATCAATATGAGGTACTGAAATAATATGAGAAGAAATTGTATGCAAACTGGAATATAAGGCAATGTAGATATTCCAATTGGGGAGCTTCGATGGTGCTGAAAATTGAGGTCTCGGCTCAATGATGGATACCCAAGATAACCCAGAAATTATTTTCTAGATCTATGAATCTAGAAAAATTTCCCTCTTAGGGCTTCACTATACAACTGTTGGGTATGCAGATCTGATGCATAATCTGATCAAAGATGGCTATAATATGATTTGTAATCAGATCTCTACAAGAAGGGTTGATCCCTTCACTAGATCCTTGGGCTAAAAGCTCAAGATCTAGCTCCTCCAATCTCCTCCACTGAATGTTCCTACTGATTACTCAACAACTTTAGAAAAATCCACTGTCAAGGATGGAGGCTCTATATCATGATACTAGATGTTGCAGTTTAGCTCAAGAATAATGGAAATAGTATGCCCAAGGTGAAGGAATGGTCTCTCACAGGATTTCCAGCTGAAATACAAGAAAATTCCCTCCTCCAATGGATCTACAAGACTGGACTGTGCAATCCTTCATTGGACTGCTACTGCATGGAGGTATGAAATGATGGCCTCAATGCTAGATATGAATATACAGCTCCTAGAAGGCTGAAAATGAAGAACAAGGTGAAAGGATGAATCCTCCACCGGTTTCCTAGCTGAAGTGCTAGAAACAACAACCACCTCTCAAACCCTTGGACATGAATTGTGTTATTCTTGTAGCTCCAAGCACATATGAGTGTGGTTGAAGATGGCACCAATTCCTTATGATGAATGTAGCTCAATAGAAACCTTACCAGAGTAGACACTCAAAGTCCCCCATGGGTAAGGGTGGGATTTCTACTTGCAAACACCCTCTGCTAAACAACACTGCAGACTTAGCTAAACAACATAAGTGTGCATAGAAATGTCACATGAAAAATTGAGATCTAAATAGATAAGTAATATAATAATACAAAGCATACCTTCTATTGTTACTTCATCTTCCTTATATAGATTATGAGCCTTCCATAGCCTTGGCCCACCTCATAACTGCATTGCACATGTGGCCACTAGCCTCCATGAAGACTGTGTTGTCTCTCCATGATCTCCATCATGTATACCTTTAATTCCCACTCTCTCCATCATGTGTGCATTATATGCACCACTTCCTCCACTAACTCGCCATAAGTTCTTTATGATCTTACTTTTAATGCACCATGATCTTAGTTTACCTCCTCCAAGATCCTCAAGGTTTTACATTAATGATCCATGATCTCCACCCTTCCTACAATTAAGAAGCTACTCCACTACTCCATAATGTAGATATAGATATAAATTATCCACATTCACACATCAGAAGTGGATTTTATTCATCCATGGGGTTTATGCATCCCTCCACCCTCTTATTTACTTAATTAATTATGATAATTAAAAACTCTGATATTCCAATTATCTAATGAAAAATTGGGAATATTTAACATAGGAGGTCCCTCTCATTGGAGAAATGTATGGCAACATACCCCTCGCGAAATATTATGATCATGATTTGGATAATGAGGACACCTTTCCGGATCTGGTTCCTGAGCTCTATTTGGAGTGGGTGTTGTATTGTAACATGTCAAACGTCAAGTCGATGCCTTGGGCGCATGGATTAAATGTCTCAAGGATCTTAAACCTGTTGCACATCCCCTACTTTGGGTGGTATCCTATACTACCATGGTCATGTAGCAGCTGCTCGCCTTGATCCATTATGGTTGTTTATGGATTCAAGGCCGTATTGCTAATAATGTTGCGCTGATCCACCGGATCATCGACCTACCCATGAAGGGGCCCCATCCCATGAAAGGAGTGATGGGAAAGAGTACTGAGCTAAAGGTAGCCACTACGATCTGAGATAAGTATAAGGTGGAACATGAAAATGATGATTCTTGGTCAGTAGAATCATTGAGCTCGGGGTGGACATGGGCACTCTTTCTCTTCGATGTAAGGTGATGAGGAAATGTCAACCATCAGCTATCCTTGCGCACGTCATCTAGTTGGCCAGACAATGTGATAAGGGGGTTAGCTATAACTAGTCTCAATACCTGCGTTAGGAGTTCCTCAACAACGTGTGCGAGGTGAAAGACATGAGCAAGCCCTTCTGCTACTCATGGCTATTATTGTTGATTGCCCTAGTCACGTGGGAGATGCCTGAGGATGTGATGCTCCCCGAGCTTGAACTAGGTGTATGCGAAGCAGAACGCTACGCCAACATATGGGACTCCAAGGACTCGCAATGCGCTAAGGAAAATAAGGTATTTTGGGTGCTATTTGAAGGTACACTAATGATAAATACACTCCAGGTCGTGGCTATCACCTACAGTGTACAATAAATACAAGTGCATTGACGACTTCCATGTCACCATGCATAATGTGCAAATCAGGGCACACAAAGACCCCGCATGGTAAAATGTGCCTTATATGGTCACCGAGGTGGAAGTGGACCAATTCATAGCTACATGGCCACCTGCGTGGAAGCTGGGGCTCAAGACTACTACTGTAGTTACAACAGGCACATCTGGGAAGGACACAACCCTAAAGATACCACTCTGCCAAAGGATACAGAGCTGCGCTCCAGCGAAAAAAAGACCACCAAAGACTCTTCTAAGGGGGATGAGCAAGATCCGGAGCATGATATCGAGACTGAAGGAGTTGTTAGGGAGGGTGCGGATCCCCCATGAGGTACAAAGTGCACTGCCGAGTCTGCCAAAGGTCAGCACAAGAAGCGAAAGGGAGACAAGTCTGGAGGAGATGCGGACGTCACCTTAACTGAAGAGGACATGGAGAATATAGTATATGAAGTCACCATCACGTCGGAAGATAGATGGACCTCCCTTAAAGAGAAACACAAGGCCATGGTGGAGACCTTGTAGTCCAGATTACAAGTATTGTAACTCAAAGCAGATTCATTATAAGTGAGCTTGAACCAGGTGAGGCTGATTCAAGTGAGCCTGCTAAAAAAAACCATGATTGAAAAAATAGAAAGTAGGATTTATCCCTTCCTAGGTGCATCCTTGACCATAGAGTCGCCATCTTTATGCATGCAGGTTTGAGCATGCGCAGAGGTCAGCCTAGACCTTGCAAGGATAATGAGTGGGCAGTGACACGCTCTCCACTTATTCATCTCTATTGAGCTATAAAGCAGAGAAACATGTGTGCAGTAGAAACTGAGCGAGGAAGAGCAGAAAATTCAACCAAGACTGAAAAATCCACCAAAGCATATGAAATACATCATGCGATGATTGCAGAATGAGAAGAGCTAGAGCATCTAATTGATCGGTTATGTGGATAAGTTCCTAAAGTCATTCCTGCCTCTGCTACACCCCAAGAAAAAATTGAGACCTTGGTTGTTGCATTGAAGGCTTACAGGACCCAAGTGTTGATTGCTAAAGCTGACCTCAAGCAATAGATTACTGCACTGCAGGTGAAGTTGCAACCAGAGATGTCTCCAAAGGTGCGAGCTCATTGAGCTGCGCTGGCGAAGGAAGCCACCGGATGTATTTCTACAAATATATCCAAGGGCTCTGAGTTGTTGGACACTGTTATGGAGCTATGGTCAACAGTGTAGTGAGACCCCCTTCTCCAAAAATTCACTCAGGAATTGTGCCAAAAAGAATAGGATTTTGATCATCTAGAAGTAACCATGACAACCCTTGTTGCATCATAGCGACTAGCGCACTTTTGCACCAGTCATGCTCTAAGGGACAAAATTGAGGTGCTTCGCCATAAGAAACAAGTTATCAGTGATCAATTGAAGCCTTGGGTGGATGAAGTGCTGAAACTCTTCCATAACCTGGACACAACGGTCAAGCATCTGAATTAGACATTGGATAGTGTCGCTGCAGCTACTGAGGGCCGAATTCACAATAGTTGGTTGAGATCGCGCAAATGCAGTTCCACAGAGTGAGGATTTCCTACCACCATTTTCCACTTCCCTCGAACAACTCCAGAACAAGATAAATACCCCACTGCCACTGTGACTATGTATGAGTCACAACATTGTGTTAGGGGTGTGTTGGATCGAGGTCCCCTGAATGTAATTTTGGGTATAATTTTTTAATAATTTGAGTAGTCTAGTCATGTGCAACACAAGTTAAGGAACTTTGGGGCAAGTCAAAGTCTCGCATGCATTGTAATGGGAAAGAAGGGTAGATCTAGGGGTCTCAAACCACATTTTGTGGACCCTAGTATAGCATAGGATAAAATTATAAGAGTCTAAGATAAGTCGAAGAGTTAGTTTTTTGGAAGTTTTTGTGAGCTTGCTAATGATATATTTATTTTGAGGATTTGTGTGAACTTGCCTGGGTAAGGGCTCCCATTGGCTGTGTGCGCAAAGACCCTAATTCCTACTATGTTCGGACCCCTCTAACTATGTGCGTGAGTATGTGGAATATTTTGTAAGAAGAATCTGAAGTATTAATGAATGGAAGAACGTTTTGTTGATATTGAATATCTTTGTGTTGTTATATTAGTTGCGCTGCATGTCAATTCCTTGTTATTTCTGTATTATCTCTGTGATATTAATTGTTGTTAATAGATTGATTGTGTACATGTAATAGATTCTTAGAAGAATGATGAATGCATAGATTTGAGTTATATTTCTTCTATTAATTGATTATCTTATGATTTGCGGGATGCGCGCAAGTCATTATGTTAAATATATTGTTAAGGGTTTATGGTTAGGGAATTTTCTGAACATACTTGTTCTAGATCTAGAGGCACCCACTTCATTGAACTACCTCTCTCTCTCTATCTTAGGGTGTGAAAACCTGGTTCCAACATCCTCGCGTACTATTTCGGGTGAGACCTTGACTTGCGCAAGCAGGTCATTTTTGAAAGGGCCAAATAGTACAAGGGTTTTTTGGTTAACCTCAAATCTGAACCTGCATCAAGACCCCTCAAACCAACACTAGATGAACCTGATTCACCTATTAAAACCATGGTTGAAACTGAAACCCAGGGAGCCTTTCCCATTAGAGAGGTAGAAGGGGAAACTAAAATGAAGAACATTAGCTCCCCAACCCTTCCAGACTTTCATAGACTTACCTTTGAAGACCCTGAGACATTCATGTTTTAACTTTTTGTTGTCTATAGGACCTATGATTATGCCTCAGATGATCAAAAGATGAAGTTGTTCCCATATACTCTTATGGAAACATCCTGGCGTTGGTTCATGGGTCTACCTGGGAACATCATAATTACCTAGGCACTGATGCAAGAAGCCTTGAACAACAAGTACATGACTACTATAGGTCAAAGGAAACTAAAGATGAGATATTTAGGATGAATCTAGGGCCTAATGAATCCCTTGAGGACTATGAATAAAGGTTCCAGTTAAAATATAAGAGAGCCAACTATACCCTTGATCCTAGATCACTTAAAATAGTATTCTCTGATGGATCAAGGAGGAGGTGATAGAAACCCTCAATATGTTATCAGGAGGACATATCTACCATTTTCCTTATGAGAAAATCAAAACTATCTTCAGGAACCATTCTAGGGTAGCTAGGAAGAAATTCAGAGCTAGACAAAGTCCAACCAATACCCCTTCCTCTTCCACCTCCATCAAGCATGAGATTGGAAATATGTTGGAGGACTTCAAGATTGAGATGCTGCACAACTTTTCCTTCCAAATGGACATAATGTAGGTCAAGAGGATGTAAGAGGAAGAAAAAATAGCCTTGGCTATATTTTTCCCTAGATGTACTAGAAAAAAACCTAGAAATGAATGTCCATTAAATGTCATAGATGTTTTCTTAGTCTGTGAGGAGAATCATGCCACAAAAAAATGTCCCTCCTTACCTGGACTCAAATTTTTATATCAAGGTGGGGAACAAGGACCAGAGAAGGCCTCAAGGCCCTTGGTCATATCAGTAGGGTATGCAAGGTTCACCTTATTCGTACAATCACAATAATCAGAATGCACCTATGCAATATTGGTACACTCCCACTCCTCCATCCTGGCCTACACCTCGTACTTGGACTTACAACCCTGCATATCATCCTCAACCTGTGAACCAACTAATTAAACATTATGTTCCTCAACAACCTCAATGGAACAACCCATCCCAAGGGTGGAGGCCTCATCATAATAAACCACCTGCTCTAGTACCTCAACCCCAACCTCAACCTCATCTTACTCATGTTTCTCCACCCAAGCTGCCTCAGATGCCTGTAGAGCCCAATCCGAACCCAAACAATAGACAGGCACAACATGTTTATAGTGGAGAGACATTTTATCCAACTTATGTTGTGGAGATATAGGAGATTAATCCCAAGTCGGGAAGAGAAATCCGATATAACCACTCTCCATCTCCACCTGTAGATGTTGAGGAGGAAAAAGAAGAAAGTAACACTCATATCCAACAACCTCCTTTTATTGAGCACTTGTTCCATTCCAGTCACCACACCCCAGAGGAGACCAAACTTCTAGGAGAACTGAAAAACTTGTGTGTAAAAATACACCTTCTCTAGGCAATCAAGGTTGTCCCTATTTACAATAGGCTCATCAAGGAAAATTTCTTCAAGAAACCTGGGAGAAAGAAAAAATATACCCCCACCATCAATGCAGTAGGACAACTTTTTGAATTAATGTTGGGAAGGGCGATCTTCCCAAAGTACCTGGACCTTGGCATTCCAGTTGTAGATGTACACATAGATGGTGTCATAGTCCCCAATACTCTGATTGATCTCAGGGCTTCCATCAATTTTATGACCAACGAAACTATGCTAAAACTCAACCTCCAAGGGACTTTGAGGAAAACCACAACAGTTCTGCAACTTGTAGATCATTGCACAGCAACTATGAAAAAAATTGTTGAGGATGTTATTGTTTCAATTGACTCTTGGGAGTATCCTATAGATTTCCTATTTTTTCAGCCAAAAACCAAGTTTAATGGATATCCTCTCATCTTAGGGAGACCTTGGTTAGCCACTGTCGATGCTTATATCAACTGTCGGGATGGAAACATGACTATTAAGAATGGGCCCTTGTCTAAACATCTGGTATTATATCCTCCAGCCCAACCTTCCATTGATCATGATCTACCTATATTGTTGGAGGATGAAGAAGATGAAGTATGCAACACTACCCCAATTTGTATCGTAAATTCTATTCTTAGAGGGTGTATCTTGATGAAGATGAACTAATCGACCATGTCATTCAAAAAAAACCCCCCACTAACAACCTGCTTGAAAATATAGTCAAAGAATCTGAAGCCACCCTTGGATGGAACTGCACTCAGTTGAGTTAACCTTTTAAACCACTAAGGGTATGGATTTTTTCCCATTCAAATCTCTGAAAAGTAACTCAAACCTCTTAGATAAAGAAGCAAATCTTCTATGCCAGTTTTTGAAATAAAACCTATATGGATTTTCTTGGGATTACAAGGACATGAAAGGGGTGTATCCCTCAGTATGCAGACATCATATTTACATTAAGGAAGGATGCAAGCCTTGCGTCAACCAAAAAGAAGGATGAACCCAACTCTAAAATATATAGTCAAGGATGAACTGCAGAAATTGTTGGATGCAGGTTTCATTTACCTGATATCATATCGTGAGTGGGTATCTCCTCTTGTCCTAGTCACGAAGAATAATAGAAAATGGCGAATATGTGTTGATTATCAGGAACTCAAAAAAGTCACCAAGAAGTACCATTTTCCTTTTCCCTTTATAGATCAAGTGCTGGATGGACTTGCAGGAAAGAAGTTCTTCTCCTTCTTAGATGAGTTTAGTGGGTATAACCAGATCCAAATCAGCCCTGAAGACTAGGAAAATACTACTCTCACATCTTCTTGAGGTACCTTCGCCTATAGAGTCCTACCCTTTGGATTATGCAATGTCCCGGCTACCTTCCAAAGGAATGTATTGAGAATTTTCTTTGAGCTGCTCCATGACTCGGTTGAAATCTACATGGATGATTTCACAACCTATTGGTATGACTTCTAGGAATACTTATCCTGTTAGAATCTTGTATTTCATAGTATCACCAAGTGACTGATTATTGCTTAGATTTGTCATTACTAAAAATAATATTCCATGGCTATCATTTTTTTTAGGAAAATGGGAAATCCTGACTATCAAGAGCTTAAAAAGAATCTACGTGCCTTTCAGTTTAGTAGAAGGGGAAAATGTTGATGATATGGCAATAATGCAGTAAGAAAATCATAAAAGAGAGGCAAAGAAGCAATTAAGGCAAAAAATAGCAAAGGAAGAGTCGTGAACACGTTTGGGTCAAGTCGTGAATGCTAAGCGGGTCAAGTCGTGAATGCGGGGCAAGTTTTTAACGTGGAAAAATTAGTGAACGAGTCAAGTATTCCATGAACAATTGAGAAACGAACAAGCACAACCAAAGAAACAAAGTTCACAAACCACAACAAGGGAGAAGTGAGGACCATTAGATTTGAGCATCGATCAATGATGGAGGCTAAATCACAGATCGCAAGTTTAAAGGATGGGCACAAAGGGTAAATATTAAAGTCAGCAAAGTGCGATATGCGACGCCGGTGGGACCCATTCACCCACCACAATTCCTTTCATTCCATTTCCCTTAAAAATCATTAAAATTTACCATTTTCCACCTTTCCACTTTATCTTTCTATTTTACCTTTTTCATCATTATATCATTGTTTTACCTTCGCCTTCCCATTTCCTTGATTTCGATTAAAGTGGGGCTATTCCCCCTAACACTTCACCATTTCCCCCACCATCCATCGCATTTCGCAAATTATAATTTTTCACATCACAAAATAACCTTAAAACTTGTGATTTCCGATTTGCGATATATTGCATCGCACATTTTATAACTTACCGTTAAGTGCCCGCAATGTATTTTGTTTAAGTTGAGATGCAGTTGGCCCCACAGCAACTCCACCCCCCACTTTAGGTCGCTTGCAATACATATCATATAATATGAAACCTCACACACCTTACCTTACCACATAAAGCTTCTGACTGGAAATTAGAATGTGGGTGGGTCCCTCTCCCCTCACTTCACAAGTTTTAGAATTTAACCCCTAAACTTATAGCTCAAACTTAATATTTTCGATTTGCGATGTGGTCAGTCCCACCTTCCCTCCATGTCACTGCCATCCCTACACTTCGTAGGATTTAGAGTTTACCTCCGCCGCTTATAGATAAAACTTAATATTTGCGATGTGCGATGTGGTCAGTCCCACCTTACCTTCCACATCACCTCCCTCTCCCCGCACTTCGCATTTCACAGGATTTAGAGTTTACCTCCTCTGTTTATAGCTAAAACTTAATATTTTTTATTTGTGATGTCGTCAGGTCCCACCTTACCTACCACATCAAATCCCTCTTTTCATTTCATCGCTAATTCATTTTATCTTATCATAAACTGTAAATATTGTGATGTGTGATATTTTTGTGGATGCGATGAATTTCATAACAAAAATATACAGAATTTCAAATCTGAGTATACGAGTTTTTATGTTTTTTTGTTTGAAGAAGGGTTAAACATGGCTGAAAGGGATTGGGTAGCAAAAATACAGCAAGGGTTGAGTCGGGTCCCACCCCTGTGCTATGTAATTCCACCTCTAATCACCCTCCACCTTTCCTCCTTATCCACTCCTCTTTCCCACATCCGATGACCCTTATCTAGTTTCAGCCTCCCTGCAGTATTCAAACTTTATCATGAGGGGGGGAGGGGGGGGTCTGAAATGGGCGGTATCAATTACAACCCACTCCTCCATGTGTCAAACCCTCTCAATTTCACACCCCCTCTCTATTATCACTTACCACCTAATACACCCTCCGAAAATTTTTTTCATTGACCTCCAAACCACTGCCACATTCATTGGACCATTACCACTAATGTTGCGCCGCGTCCATCGTCATCCCTTCACATCCAGGCTTATGAGGTTTTTGTGCCATTGTATGAAGAAATAGGCCAAAACATGGCAAAATTTCTTGTAATAGAATAAGCTCTGAAAAGGTGTGCAAGCACAGGAAGTCGAGTTGGGCAAAGGGCGTTCATACCGAACACATCAGCATAATCGCCCAAATAATGAAAAGTAACCATCGCCACACCAGATTTAATTACCAAACGTTGGTTCTCTGACAGAGCCACCATTTTTTACCTCTTTGTGACCATCACAATCACCTCCAATATTATCTTTTGATCTTCTGAAGAGCCATCAAATCATTTGGATCCACAAAGAGTTGCCCAAAATTAATTCTAGAGGAAGTATTTTTGTCAGTGATTTTTTGTTCAGGCCTTGCATGGCCACACTTGCCCATTTTCTATTGAATTGTAATCAATGAAAGGTTTCCGAGTAAGGTAGGGAAACCGACTTAGTCTTTAGATAAATACTGCATGCCTTAGTAGTTTGAGGGGTTGGAAGGTTGGAAAATTAGACCCTGTTGAAACTTGAATTGTAAGAAGTATTGGAACACTGTAACTGTTTGAGTTGGGCATCAATAATAAGAGATCGTTCACAGGATTCTTGATCTATGTTAATGGTGATGTTATTTCCTTTGTGTTAATGTTTTTCCTCTATCTTTTCATGTTGTGCATCAATTTATTAAATTTCAAAACAAAAAATTTAGATTAAGATTTGCTAAGAGAGAACCTTAATTTTGTCTGTGTTTATTATCTTAATGTTTTCCTCTGAGACTTGAATGCAGAATTCAGAGACGATCTGCTTTTCATTTATGTTTAACCTTAATATCTTCCTCCTTTCCCATTTCACATTGCTAGTAAGATACAATATGCATAGTTAGCTTTCCCTGTGAAAGCCCTTGAAAATTTTATGCACAATTCAGCCTTTCATGACTCCATAGCCCAATGGATTAATTCTCACAGCTCCATGTGTCCAACCACACAATCAATCAAACAAACAACCCTCATTATTTCTATAACCATCCTAATATAAGCATTTATAATCATCAAGCTAACTCATAAGAACAGATAAATCCCTCTCTAAGTCTAAGAAGGCTACGTCCTGGACTCCAAAGTGGTTTGATGTTGTCCTCTGTCATTTTTTTTTTCCAATCTTATAAATTACAGGGTGATAACATAATGGCGACCATACTGGGGATGAGTTATTGAAAAATCTTAATGTTTCATCAGAAATAAGAAACCCCAGTCAAAATATTGTATGATTCAAGTATGTTCCAATATTGGTACCTGGTTGTTGATGGTGGACAACAACTAGACACAAGAAAGTTGAAATAATCCACCTGGTGACTCAACAGTTTTCATTTGACCTAAAGACTCAACTAGTAGAAGAATCTAGATTGGTTGTGAATATATAGTGATCCCACTCTCTGACTGATTGGAAAGATGGATCCAAGAATACAACATAGATATGCTCCAATGAACAGAGATCACATTCTTGGATTCCCACACAAAATGCCTTAGGTAAATTGGCAAAGAAATATTCCTATTTTTCAAGATGAGAATGTTGATGATGCTTTGTTACATCTCATTAAATTTTATATAAATTCATGGAAGTTGAAGGTCAAATGGCATGAGGGCTACCTCATGAAGATGTTCATGGCAACATTAGAAGGGAAAGCAAGGGAATTGTATGAAGGTTTGAACCCTGGTAGTTTTTTTTCCTTAAATTATTTCCACAAGGTGTTTTATGAGCATTATAAATAAAATTATCCATCTTTAGCATTCGCTGAAAATTGTTGTGATCAGTCTGAGGATCTCATACAATACCTTGTAAATATTGATGAAGAGCTAGGAAATTGGAATCCCAAGGATCTCTTAGAAGCAATTCATGAATTTAATTCTCAAGTTATCTGTCATGATAACCAAGAGAAGTTAGTTGAAAATGAAAGCCATCAGGAAATGAGAATAGATCCATAGGATCTCTCTGTGGAGACAAATTATAATTCATTTTCTCTTTGTGTAAGGCTAAAGAAGACATTCAGCCTCATGATCAGTCTTCATGGGAGAAATAAAACAATTGTTGTTAAATCCAAAAAGACAAAGACTCCCTCCTTTAGCTGAAGAAAAAATCAATCAGATTATAAGAATATAGACAACCTCTCAAGTTTTATGGAATGAGAAGATTATTTTTTTTTTTTCTACTATTGATTTATGTACTGAAGAATTTCCTCATGAAGAAATAGAAGAAAAGATTGATATTGATGCTATTCTACCTTCTCAGGGCTTATTTCCAGAAAGTGCTCCTATTCATCAAAATGATGGCCTTCAAACAGAATGCATCCAACTCAGTCAAGACCTACCAGGTTTTCTTAAGGATAGCATAGTGGTATATAATGAGGATGCCATGTTAGATGACCATGAATAATGTGCAGATATTCTTTTTTAGAAAGATCCTGAGCATCACAAAGTGGAATAGGGAGAAGCCCTAGATGAAGTTTGTTATTTAAATCCTCAAGGGACAGGTATTGTTCCAAGATCCTTTTGCTGGTTTCTTAGAATCATCTAAAGAAGGAGTATGTTATGCCAGGAATGTGTTTTTGCAGAGTTTAAGGAAAATTTTGAGCACTTCTGTTCAAAGGCAAGTAAGATGGGAGTGGCCCTTTTGTTTTTTCAGCCTACTAAAAAATGTGAACAAGAATCAATCATGTAGTCATTTACTTTATTGGCTACATTGGATAAAGAAGTTCACTTAGTGTATATATCATATACAAGCTATATTAGGCTAGGTAGGTGTGCAAATAAGCTCGATATGCTGAGCATATTTCAAATTTTAATTTTATATTGCTTTTAATTTCCAGATCAATATGTTTCATAATTTAGTTTCAACTTAGTTCTAGTTTCACCATTCAATTTTTCAAGGTGCAACAGTATGTTCGTCTTGACGGATTGCAATGGATAAAGTGCAATTGTAGTTTTAGTTGAGATTTAAGTATGCTAATAAGCTGGCTGGCCAAGCATGTAGTCTATCTTTATCAGTCAAAATCTGGAGGAACAATCAGCATGTTTTTAGCTACAAAGATTGAAGCAAATCAGGTTGTAGGGTTGGGATCAACCCAATGGATCATGCCACTAGCCTACGGTGTTCTTGACACCTCCTGAAGGAGCTACCATCCCCAACTAGAGCCACTATTAGAATCATGTATTTCATAGTATCACCAAGTGACTGATTATTTCTTAGATTTGTCATTTCTGAAAATAATATTCCATGGCTAGCATTTATTTCAGGAAAAAATGGGAAATCCTGACTGTCAAGAGCTTCAAAATAATCTATGTGCCTTTCGGTTTAGTCGAAGGGGAAAATGTTGCTCATAAGGCAATAATGAAGTAAGAAAAGCATAAAAGAGAGGCAGAGAAGCAACAATGAAACAGTTAAGGCAGAAAACAACAAAGGAAAAGTCGTGAACATGTTTGGGTCAAGTCGTGAACGCTAAGCAGGTAAAGTCATGAACGTGGGGCAAGTCCTAAATGCGGGAAAAGTAGTGAAAGAGTCAATTATTCCATGAACAATTGAGAAATGAACGGGCACAACCAAATAAAAAAAGTCGGAAAACCACAACAAGGGAGTAGTCAGGATTGTTGGATCTGAGCATCGATCAATGACGGAGACTAAATCATAGATCACAATTTTAAAGGATGGGCACAAAGGGTAAATTTTAGTTAGAAAAGTTCAATATGCAATGCCGGTGGGACCCATTCACCCACCACAATTCCTTTTCATTCCATTTCCCTTAAAAATCATTAAACTTTACCCTTTTCTTCCTTCCGGCTTTATGTTTCTACTTTCCCTTTTTCATCACTATATCATTGTTTTACCTCCATCTTCCCATTTCTCCGATTGCGATTAAAGTGGGGCCATTCTCCCTAAAATGTCACCCTTTCCCTGACTATCCATCACATTTCACAAATTATAACTTTTCACATCGCAACAAAACCTTAAAACTTGCGATCGCTGATTTGACATATATCACATCGCACATTTTATAACTTACCGTTAAGCGGCCGCATTGTATTTTGTTTAAGTTGTGATGCGGTTGGCCCTACAGCAGCTCTGTCCCCCACTTTAGGTCACTTACAATACATATCATATAATAGGAAACATCATACACCTTACCTTACCGCAAAAACCTTACGACTTGCAATTGCGATGTGGGTGGGTCCCCCTCCCCACACATCGCAAGTTTTATAATTTTACCCTCGTTGTTACACCATTTTTTGGTCATCTAACCTATTATCATTAGATGGACCCAAGTACATCATGTAAGACCAGTTTTACCCTAAGTAAAACTGCTTTCACTATGTTAAAACAGGAAACCCCAAAAGGAAATATTAAACAAACCCATATTTGTTTGATTTTCCTCATGGAATAATTAATTAAACTATAATTTAATTATTATTCCCAGTCATGTTTAACCCAAAATCAAAGAAATTAATTAGATAAACCTTTATTTATCTTATTATTTTCTAGGAATAATCATTTAAACCTTATTTAGATGATATTCCTTGTTAAATATAACCAAATCACCCACAAATAATTAAATAAATCATTATTTATTTAATTATCTTTCAACCACTTCCTTAAATAATTAAATAAATCATTATTTATTTGATTATCTTCTAACAACTTCCTTAAAAAGATAAATAAATCATTTATTTATTTATTTTTGACAAATTAAGGGATTTGACCCAAGTCAAATACCTTTTCCCTCCAACAAATATAATAAAATATTCCATAAAAGTGGATCTAGATCTGGTTAACCCATGCACCAAGATCTAGAATGACCCAATATTTTGTTATAAATAGGAGGGTTTTTCCTACCATTCTTCACCTTTTGTTTCCTATTAGATCACTCTGGATCTATACACTTGGTCACACATCTCCATCATTTTCTCCCATTGAGCTCTACTCTTTGCATTGGGTTTTCTACATCAACTAGAGAGAGAAATCTTAGATCTGAAGTGCTGAGGACTTCCAAGAACCCATCCCACTGAGGGGAATTGGATACTCCTTCTGGTTTTCCTCCCAGGTGCCCCATTAATACAAAAATTCTTTCAAAAATCGTTCTTGTCTTGTCTATTGGTATATGGAGCAAACCCTTATTTTTACTACTTAATGTCTTTCCATGCATAGATCTGGTGTTTTGTAGCTCTTTTCTTGTCTAACTAATCGCAGATCTGAAGATATTGGCAGCCACTTTTGTTGTTAGGGCTATTAGTTATGCGTAGATAAAGTGGTCCTTTTTCATACACTTCGACAAAGGATTCATACTAACATTCATGGTTATAGATAAAAATTAATATTTTTGATTTGCAATGCAATTGCTCCCAGCTTCCCCCCACGCCACTGCCCTCCCCACACTTCTCATTTCGTAGGATTTAGAGTTTACCTATTGTGAAACCAGCTCCAAAAATAGAAGAAAAGAGATATCAATGCCTTAGAAATAAGCCACTTCGAGAGGGTCCTCCAATACATTACATGAATGAAAAATTCTTGGATGATACAAATGACAAAACCTCCTTTCTATATATAGGAGTCCATGGGGCCACAATGTAATCCTAGTGGGGCCACAATGTAATCCTAGCCTACCTAACAATAATAATGTAAGGGCACAATAATAACAATATGGGGGTTACTAGGGTACAAAAATAACAATAAAGGGGGCTACACTAACATAATAAGGGACTACACTATTAATATAGGGACTTAACATGCCCCTCTCCTTCAAACAAGTGTTGTCCTCAATGCTTGATTATTTATTGATGCTTCTATATAAAATTATCATCCTCCCATGTGGAATATTCTACAAGAAAGTTCTTCCACTTGCTGAGATACTATGAAATTGATCGTACTTGTTGAGTTCTTTTTTCTGTGACTACTTCAGAACTTCTTTCGATGTGATATTGATATTCCTGTTGTTTCATTAGATTCTGCACCAAAGTTAGGTTATCCCTTGAGAGTTGGAGAACTTGTTTTTGATGCTCGATGTGATCTTGCACAAATTTATCATCTATATTATCTGTTATTTGATCCTTAAAACCATCCAACTTAGCCTCCATTTCTTCTTTTAAACCATCTATGTCATATTCGTTTGCTCTTCGTAAGATCGAAATTTTTTGCGCTTGGTACCATAATTTTCATATCTCATACTTTAATTCTTCCTCTTCATGTGTCATAGTATAGCTTTTTTAGGGCTTAAAGGGTATGGAGTTATTTTTTGGAGGCATTATAGAACCCAATACTGATAAAAATTCGAAAATATGCCCTTGGAATCACTTCAAATTGCTTTTTCAAACAAACGTTATGAAATTTTAAAAAACAAACACACACCTTTTTCTTGCTTTTTAGGAGCTCGATATTGAAATTGAATTATCTATGTGATTGCAGATCCTCAATATCTAAAATTCGACCTTGTAGTATCCCTCTGAAGCTTCTTTCAAATTTCACAGGTCTGACCTGATTTGGATTCTTCAAGGAAAAGTTATGTCCAATCTCCCACAATGACCCAATTATGGACTGGTTTAGTAGAGCGAACTTCTATGACCTGCCACGTGTCACAGTTTCCTCCTTTGGCTCTAAAACTTATAACTAAAACTTAAGATTTGGGATGTGTGACGTGGTCGATCCCACCTTACCTGCCATGCCTCCTCCCTCTTCCTCCACTTTGCACTTTGCAGTATTTAGAGTTTACCTCCTCTGCTTATAGCTAAAACTTAATATTTGTGATTTGTGATGTGATCGGGTCCCACCTTACCTTCCACGTCAACTCCCTCTTCGCATCGCATTTCCAATTCCTTTTCTCTTATCATAAACTATAAATATTGAGATGTGCGATATTTCTGTCAATGAGATGAATTTCATCAGTAAAATCTACAAAATTTCAAATTCGGGTATACAATGTTTTATGTTGTTTTGTTTGAAAAAGGGTGAAACACGACCGAAAGGGCTTAGGTAGCAAAAATACACCAAGGGTCGAGTCGGGTCCCACCGGTGTACTATGTCATTCCACCTCTAATCGACCTCCACATTTCCTCCTTCTCCACTCCTCTTTCCCACATCTGATGGCCCTTATCTAGTTTCGGCCTCCCCATTGCATTTCAACTTTATCATGAGGGAGGGGGGGGATATGAAATGGGCGATATCTATTACCACCAACTCCTCCATATGTCGGACCCTATCAATTTCGAACCCCTCTCTCTATTACCACTTACCACCTAAGACCCCCTCCAAAAATATGTTTTCGCTGGCCTCCAAACCGTTGTTGCATTCATTTGACCATTACCACTATTGTTGTGCCACGTCATCCCTTCATGCATGAGCTTATGAGGTTTTTTCACCACTGTTTGAAGAAATAGGCCAAAACATGGCATAAGGACTTGTAATAGAATAAGCCCCGACAAGGTGTGCAAGAACAGGAGGTCGAGTCGGGAAAAGGACGTTCATACAGAACACATCAGCATAATCACCCAAATAATGAAAAGTAACCAGCGTCGCACCAGATTTAATTACCAAATGATAGTTCTGTGAAAATCAGGGCTAGATGTCACAGCCACTATTGGTTACCTATTTGTGACCATCACAGTCACCTCCAATCTTATCGTTTGATCTTTCGAAGAGCCATCGAAGCATATGGATCCATGAAAAGTTGCCCATAATTAATTCTAGATGCAGTGTTTTTGTCAGTGATTTTCTATTCAGGCCTTTCATGGACACACTTTTCCATTTTCTGTTGAAATGTAATCAATGAAAGGTTGTAGAGTAAGGTAGGGAAACTGACTTATTCTTTAGATAAACATGGCATGCCTTATCAGTATGAGGGGTTGGAAGGTTGGAAAATTGGACCTTGTTGAAACTTGCATTGTAAGAAGTACTAGAACACCATAACTGTTTGAGTTGTGCATCAATAATAAGAGACCATTCACAGGATTATTGAGCTATGTTAATGGTGATGTTGTTTCCTTTGATTTAGTATTTTTCCTCTTTCTTTTCTTTTTGTGCATCAATTTACCTAATTTCAAAATAGAAAATTTAGATTAAGATTTGCTAAGAGAGAACCTTAATTATGTCTGTGTTTGTTATCTTAATGTTTTCCTCTGAGACCTGAATGCAAAATTCAGAAACTGTCTTCTTTGCATTTATGTTGAACCTTAGTCTCCTCCTCCTTTCCCATTTCACACTACTAGTAAGATCCAGTCTGCATAGTTAGCTTGCCCAATGAAATCCCTTGAAAATTTGATGCATAATTCAGCCTTTTATGACTCCATATCCCAATGGATTAAGTCTCATAGCTCCATCTGTCCATCCACACAATCAATCAACAACATTATTTCTATAACTAGCCTAATATCAACATTTAGAATCATCAACCTAAATCATACAAAAAGTGAGAGCCCTCTCTGAGTCTAGGAAGGCTAGGTTCTGGACTCCAAAGTGGTTTGATGTTGTCCTTCGTCATTTTTTTTTTTCCAATATTACAAACTACAGGGTGATAACATCTCCAATTTGGGAAAAGTCCTTAGAATATGCATTTAGATGCATCTCTCCGTGAGCCCAGAAAAGTGTGAATTCTTGAAAAGAGTAGGAGTTGTATTTGGGAACTCAATCTCCCAAGAAAGAATCCAATTGGACCCGAAGAAAATCACCATCATCAAAATGGTACCTGGTCCTAAATAACAGAGAGATGTTAGGAGTTTCTTGGGTTTAGATAGCTATTATCGAAGGTTCATCAAATATTTTAGCAAGTTGGCTTGGCCACTATTTGGTTTGTTGGCCAAATATTCTGATTTTACTTGGTCCAGTCTCTGTCAATAATATTTTGAGCTCATTAACGAAAAGTTAAATACCACCCAAATTTTCCAAGGTCCAAATTGGACTCTTCATTTCAACATCCACACAGATGCATCAGAGAAAATTAGAAGACAACCTTGGGGTAGTTAGAATACAAATTACCTTATGCAATCTATTTCATCAGTAAGAACTTGTCCAAGGCCGAACTCAATTATACTGTCACGGAGAGGGAAATGCTAGCCATTCTCCATTCTTTAAAAAAATTAGACATTATGTTACTCATTATCAAACCTTTGTACACACTTACCATGCATTCATAAAATATTTAATGAAAAACCCAAATGTTGATGCTAGAATAATTAGATGGTTCTTACTATTAGAGCGGTTTGACCTAACCATTGTTGATCAACCTGGAAAGGAGAATGTTGTTGCAAATTTTTTATCCAAGTTAGCTCTATCTCTAGATGAAGAAGGAATGGTGGATGACCAGCTTCCATATGAACATCCCTTCGCTATCTCATCACTCTCACCATGGTTTGATTACATAGCTAACTACTTGGTTGATGAAAATTTCCCTGCTAGCCTCTCATTCAAGGAGAAAAGCAAGATCATTAGAAAAAGTGCCCCTTTCACATGGATTGGGGGAAATCTCTTCAATCTAGGGCTTGACCAAATTCTCAAAATATGTGTGATGGAGGAAGGATTTTTTTATATCCTCTCTACATGTCATGATAGCACTTGTGGAGACCACTTTGATGCAAAAAGGATTGCCTTCAAAGATTTGGAGGAAAGTTACTATTGGCCTACCCTTTACCAGGATGCTACAAGATACACTAGAAGGTGTGACCAATGCCAAAGGATGGGGAAATATACACAGAGGGATGAGATGCCTTTTCACCCTCAAGTGTCTCTTTAGCCATTTTAAAAGTGGCTCATGGACTTCATTGGACCTATTGATCCACCATTTAGTTAGAAAACATATATCATAGTCTGCACTGAAAGCCTCTCAAAGTGTGCAGAAACAAAAGATCTAAAGTTAGCAACTGAGGAGAAGGTAGCAGAATTTCTGAGAGAGAATTTGTCTTACAAATTTGGATACCACAGAGAGGTAATCACTGATCAGGGGCACAATTCACATCTCATCTCACTGAGAATATTATGAGGAGGCATAAGATAAAGCATAAGACTTCCATTGCCTACCACCCTCAAGAAAATGGCCAAGTGACCAATAGAGCCTTGCAGAATATCCTCACCAAGGTTGTGAGCAGCCATAGAAAATATTGGGCGGGAATATTGCTAGAAGCTACTTGGGCCTACAACACTACTTGGAAAATAACAACAAGGTTCACTCCTTATGACGTGGTCTATGTCAAGAAAGCTCTAATTTCAATTGAATTTGATTTCATAAGGATGGGAGCTGAGTTATACCTAGATATATCAAAAGCCCAACAAGAGATTTTGTTGCAATTAAATGGATTGGATGAGTTCAAGATCCAAGCACTCCTTCACACAAAAGTGATTCAACTGCAAAGGAAGGCCTGGCATGGAAATTATATTAAAGAAAAGACCTTTCAAGAAGGAGATTGGGGGATGCTTTATGACTCAAGGTTTAAGGATTTCGAAGGAAAAATAAAGAAAAGATGGTTGGGACCATACAAAGTGGAAAAATGTTATGATAATGGCGCAATTTATATTAGAACCGTAAATGAGGAAGGAATTCCCCTACTTTTCAATGGTTATATTCTTAAAGTTTACAAAAAGCCTTGATCTAGGGCAGAATTTATAAATTCAATAAACAGGGAGGTGTATGTCATAGGAGACTCCATGTTTTCCAGCACCTCCCCCTCCTAGAAATAAAAAATAAAAAATAAAATAAAGAGGTGTAGGTGAAAACGTCTCCGAGGTAGCCCCACGGGGGTAGGCGAGTTGGTAATCGAAATGCGGTGAAGTTCGTTTGTAAGGCGAGCCCGACAGGAGGTCACGAATTCAAATCCCACGGACTAAAGCAGAGCGTGTGGAGAGGGGCGGGCGCATGTTCCCAGTGGGTATAGTGGTAGTGGTCAGAATCGACCCCATGTAACGCGAGTTGCGAGGCTGCCCCAGTTGCTGATCCCACTATTAAAAAAAAGAAACGTGTCCGAGGCACCCAAGGCCAACTCCATGATTGAAAACCTCCGTGAGGCAATCTTGGAGAAAAAAATAGAAAATAAAAGATCCTTGGGTGAAAACCTCCCTAAGGTGCCCAAGGGAGGCATGTGGGTTGAAAACCTCTGTGGAGGCATCCAAATTTCCTTCAAAAAAAAAAAAAGAGAGAGAAAAAGAAAAAGAAAAAAAGAAACAAAAAAAAGGAAAAAGACAGAAAAATACCTATGCACTTATTTGTTTTTCTGTTTTGCAGGTTATTGATAAAATATCGGTTGTAGGATCAGAGGAGTAGTTTTTCTTCATTTCTCCTTCTCATCTTATTACGCACTCCATGGACCACTCCAACATACACCCATTCATTCATTACACCCCTCAGATAGGAAAAAAATTCATTTTTTTCTCCTAATTGTAATTTCTACAGGCAAATGTAGAAGTTATAGGATTCCTGTATCACTACAAGAAACTCCTGTAAGTACTACAAGAAAATAATTCATGAAGGAATAATCTCTCTTAATGATTTATAAAATTCAAGGAGAGCGTGATAATTTTTTTTTCCTGTACCTACCATTCCCAACCCATTATTTCACTCCATGCACAAGGATTCACTTTCTAAACCCTATGTTGCACCATTAGCAGATCTATCATCTAAAGCTTGGCATGAGACCTCTTTACTCTCCTATCCACCAATCCATTAATTCCATGAATCCATTACTAGAATACATAAACCATTTACCTCCATTTATGAGTCAACTAAATCAAGAAGAGGCAAGAAGAAGACTTCTACAAGAATTGGAAACTTTCCTGTAGCAAATATGTGTGTGGAACCACAAGGCCAAAAGGTGAAGAAACGTTGATGTGGATGACTACAAAATACCACCAGCAAACTTTAAGAGAGAAATCACACTAACCATGGCACCTGAAGACCTCCATGCAACACCTACAAGAAGAAAAATAAATAAAAAATATTAAGCAACTCACATAGAAAAACAAGCATCCCATGCAGAAAAAGTGGCTTACTCAAAAAATAAAAAATAAAGTAAAAATAAAACAAAAAAAAGATCATGGATGCAACCACCTACTCCAGATCTTCACCAAATAATTCAACACCACACCAGGACTAGGTATGCTCAGGTATGGACCTTCATCTCTCGCTATGCATTCATAAAGACCAAAATGGTTTGATGTCGAGTTTTAGAAATTTAAAAGGAAAAAAAGGTGGCCAGCTAACTTGGCCACCTTCGTAAAGTTAAAATGCAGGAAAATAAAAAGTAGTTGCCACCTGGGAAAGTCAAATAAAGTTAAGAGGGAGTGAAAGAGTATGAATAAGGTGATCACAAGGCTAAGCAATCATTAACTGGAGTGTGACCAACGGTCTCAAAGAGGAAAACTCGTGTTAAGTACGAGTCGACACAACGCTCCAAATTTAGTTTAAAATGCCATAAAGATGAGTTCTATCTCATTTTCTCCATTTTGATAATAATTTCAAAGAGAAGAAAAATCAAGAGAGAATTTGGATCCATCAGGGAGAGCAACACCAATATCAGAGCTTGCATCCACCATCCTGCTACAAGAAACAAATATTTTCTACATGCAACTTCAGAGGCAGATCAACAAGGGTAAAAAGGGAAACACAAAGTCACCTGTGGTTGAAATTGATTCTTAAGGCAACCATATACCAAAAACAAAAACACCAGAGGACAAAGGTAAGTGGTTTCCATCCTCCAGTAGTGAGATTTCTCCATGAAATTTACACACAACAAGTTAAACTTGGCAATTAAAGGGTAAAAAAAAATTCATTTGTTTAATACCTCCATCTCCAAAAAATCCTTACATAAATCTCAAACATCTCAACACATTCCTATCACAACCATCAGAATGGGAGGGGGATTCAATAGAAGGGATCCCACTCACATTAAAAGAATTAGGCATCATCCTCAAGTCATGGAATTTTTCAGAAATCACTAATGGGTAGGGTTCTTCCAGCTTTTGAAAGGTTTTGATTAAGATATATCTCAAGAATTTGCAATGGCTCTACAATCACATTCAGAAGAGAGAGCCACCATTGTGATTGGGGGCCTAGACATCACACTATCACCTGAACTCATAAGCAGAGTCTAATGCAGGAGCATCCGGACTTAGCTAGCAATGTGATTGTATGTTCACATGTTGTGGCTAACATGAGGTGGATAAACATTGGCCATTAATATTCTACTTAGTTTTAAATGAGAGAAGTTAGTTTGTTTGGGTTTGTTAAATTAATTAGGAAATAAAATAGCAATTGGTTTCTCCCTGTGAGGAGATTTAGCCAAGTAGGATAAGAGCTTAAAAATAGGGTAGAATTTGTTTGTTAGGAGTGGTTCAACGTGAATATATTTTAGGCGAGAAGGATTGCTTCAGATAGATATTTATATGTATAAGATAGGTGTGAGAGAGAGAGCATAATTTGGAAAAGAGTGAGACAAGTGTGAAATAGGTGTACGAGAGGAGAGAGCAGAGAGAGCATAAACAATTTTAATAACCAGCCGATCAAGGGCTTGGCTCTGTAAATTCCTTTATTATTAATTTTCAAGTGTTTTGATATTGATCGAGCTCTCTATTCGAATTATTGGTTTAAAACTCTATTGAATCATATATATATATATATATATATATATATATATATATAGATATAGATATAGATATAGATATAGATATAGATATAGATATAGATATAGATATAGATATATATATATATATATATATATATATATATATATATATATATATATATATATATATATATATATATATATATATATATATATATATATATATATATATATATATATATATATATATATATATATATATATATTAGGTTATACAGCAGGAGGACAACCAGATTGTAGGCACGATGAGGGCCATAGATCTGAACCCGATCAATGGGAGAGATCTCATCACAAGTGAAAACCATCGCACATCGCACAGAAATGGGTTTAAAGTTTAAGAGTCGCAAGTTAAATTGTTTTATCGGCGATGCGAGGTGAGAAGTGGAGAGATAACGAGGATCATTGGATCCGAGACTAATCCAACGGTGGAGATCATAGCACTGAGAAGTGACTTTGTGCTTCGCAAGATTTAGGAGATATGCATTAAGACATCACAAAATAAACAAATTTATTTGCGATGTGAAAAGGAGGAGGACACATGTTGGCTCAGCAAAGTTTCGCAATTCACAAGGATTAAAGTTTAATTATTAAAGTTAACTACAAGTTGTGCGATTTGCGATCATAGGGGATTGGTCAAGCTTATCGTGGGACCCTCTGGTAAGAACTCCGCCCATATAAATTATTTTTTGTTATATGTGTTTTTTATGATAACATTGTCGATCGCACCGTATGTATGTTTAACGAGCCCCGAAGTTAAAATAAACCCTCTGCAGGTCGTGTAAAGTGTAAACTCTATAGTTTCCACGCATACTCTGATATTTTTGCAACTAGTCTGCATCATTTGGTATTGGAGCAGACTTGATTCTGTTCTTGAAATTTGAAGTAAAGATGCCAGCCAGGAAAGGAGCTAGCATAGGTCTTGGAAGACCGGAAGCTAATGCAATTCTTAATTAGTAGAAATTCTTTCGGTAATAATCACATGCACTGGAACGTGGTCGACGCGTTTCGAACCAACCAGTGTGGTTCATCATCAGGGCTATGTGAGAGATCAGATCCAGAAATTAAGTATAAATAGATGTAGAAATGGCTCAACTAGCCGTTAGGATAACGGCTATTTTGACTTTGAAAAAGTAAATATTCCATCATTTATTTATTTAATTAATTGTTATTTACTTATTTATTATTATTATTTTATTTATTTATAAAATCTTTAATATATTTATACAACTAATTAACCAATTAATTAATATAATGGTAAGTAATTTAACAAATCGTGGTGTATATGTGTATATTTTTCTTATTAATTTAATTATATAATAATCAATTATTATTATTAATTAATTAATATAATTAATTCTTATTCATATAATTTAATTATAACAAAGGACCTATCAAATAATCAAACATTGAGTCAAAAAATAAATAAATAAATAAAATAAAATAAAAAATAAATAAATAAAAACTAAATAAAATAAATAATAAATAAAAAATAAAAAAAAACAAAAAACAAAAAATAAATAAATTAATTAATTAATTATTTATTTATTATTATTATTATTATTATTATTATTATTATTATTATTATTATTATTTTAAATAAATAAATTAGAACGAAAATAAAAATATAATCAATAAAAATAAATAAAAAGCTGAATAAATTAATAATAATAATAATAATAATTAATTAATTTTTATTTATTTATTTATTTATATTATTATTTTATTTTATTTTATTTTATTTATTTATTTATTTATTTATTATTATTTTTTTAGCTATTTTATTTTTATTTTTATTTTTTTTAATTAATTAATTAATTTATTTATTTTTTGACTCAATGTTTGATTATTTGATAGGTAGTTTGTTATAATTAAATTATATGAATAAGAATTAATTATATTTATTAATGAATAATAATAATTGATTATTATATAATTAAATTAATAAGAAAAATATACATATATACACCACGATTTGTTAAATTACTTACCATTATATTAATTAATTGGTTAATTAGTTGTATAAATATATTAAAGATTTTATAAATAAATAAACTAATAATAATAAATAAATAAATAAAAATTAAATAAATAAATAAATGATGGAATATTTACATTTTCAAAGTCAAAATAGTCATTATCCTAACAGCTAGTTGAGCCATTTCTACATCTATTTACACTTAATGTCTGGATCTGATCTCTCACATAGTCCTGATGATGAACCACACTGGTTGGTTCGAAACGCGTTGACCACATTCCAGTGCATGCGATTATTACTGAAAGAATTTCTACTAATTTATATGATGGATCACAGAAGCTTAGATTCCAAAAATAATGCAATTCTGTTGAATGAAATTCGACATCTTCATACAAGAATGGAGACAGAAGAGGTTGCTCAGAGGAGAGCACCTGAAGAAGGAGATGTCAGCGCAATAGAGGAAACTTCTGAGGAAGAAGAATAAGCAGAAGATGATGCAACTAAAATGCTAAAAATGTTGATTAAGGCAACTAGAAGAACAAAGGGGGATGTTCCTTTGTATGAGGTAAATCTCAATATGGAGGAGTTAATGGACTGGATTAGTTCATTAGACAAGTGCTTTGAATTTGAAGAAGTTGAAGACAAAAGAAAAGTGAAGTTTGCAGCTACCAGACTAAAGGGTCATGTAGCTATCTGGTGGGAGGAGTTACAAGTATCCAGATAGAGAAGAGGAAAACCCAAAATCAAGTGATGGGACAAAATGGTAAGAAAATTAAAAAGTAAGTTCCTGCCCAAGGATTATCAATTAAATATTTTTAAGAAATTACAAATTTTAAACAAAAAAGAATGATAATGAAATAATATACATAGGAGTTTTACAAACTAAATATTAGAGCTGGACATGTAGAGGATGATGTTGATAAAGTAGGCAGGTATATAAATGGCTTGAGGTATGATATCCAGGATGAGATCATTCTATTAAATCTGAAGACAATTGAAGAAACTTACTAGGCATCCTTAAAACAGTAATAGAAGATATGGAGAAACCAAAGTCAGAGGAATCAGGGAAAGAGTTCAACAAGAGGAAGAGGACCATTCAAACCCAGATTTCAACATTCCCATAATGAGGCAGGAGGTTCTAGTAGTAGATCACCACAAAGAGGAGACTCTCGTCGAGGAAGGTTTGTACCCAAAGGTAGAGGTCCAGGAAGAGATATTCGATGCTTTACATGTGGTGAATGGGGGTATGGGTCATGGGACTATTAAGTCAACAACCCAGAGAAATGTGAATGTTGCTGAAACAAAAAAGGAAATTCCTCAGGTTGCAGATAAAGAGGAACTACTTGAAGTAGGAGAATCTTTGTTATTGAAAAGGGTATTGCTTAAAGTAGAAGAAGAAGCAGGAGAACCATCTCAGAGGAAGAATCTATTCAGGACTATATTTAAGTCCAAAGGTAAATGTTGCAAAGTGGTAATTGACAGTGGAAGCACTGATAACCTTGTTTCTACAGAGATGGTGGATAAGTTGAGATTGGTAAAAATAGTACACCCTACTCCTTATAAGTTATCATGGCTACAAAAAGGACATCAAATTATTGTGACAGAACAATCTAAGGTAGAGATCCAGATTGGTACTTACAAGGATGTTATATTATGTGATGTAATGCTGATGGATGTATGTCACATATCGCTAGGAAGACCTTGGAAGTTTGATCGGAAAGCCATACATGATGGCAGAAGAAACAATTATACTCTGAAGAAATATGGAAACAAACACACACTACTTCCATTGAAGGATGAAGCTGACAAAGAAACACCCGGAAACAGTGTTATGCTGATGAATGGGAACGAACTGTTGCAAGAAATCAAGAAGGATGAGGAGATGCATTTTGTTGTTGTAGGAAGACCCAAGGTAATTCTAACTTCCACAAATTTAGAAGATTTATCTGAAGAAATTCGAAATCTATTGAATGATTTTGCTGATATTATTATGGATGAGTTACCAAATGAATTACCACCAATTAGGAATATTAGTCATCATATTGATCGAATACTTGGGACAAGTTTTCCGAATAAAGCAGCATACAGGTTAACTCCTCAGGAAAATGCAAAAGTTGGAAGACAAGTACAAGAGTTTATGGATAAGGGGTTGATAAGAGAAAGCCTTATTCCATGTGTTGCACCAACAATACTCAGTCCAAAGAAAGGAGGTGAATGGCACATGTGCACAGATTCCAGAGACATAAATAAATTCACCATCACGTATTGTTTTCCTTTACCACAAATGGATGATTTAATGGATTGATTGAGTGGATAAAAATATTTTACTAAGATATATTTCAAGAGTGGTTATCATTAGATACAGATTAGAGAACAGGATGAGTGGAAGACTTCATTCAAAACAAACAATGGTTTGTATGAATGGTTAGTGATGCCTTTTGGGCTCACTAATGCACCCAATACATTCATGAGATTAATATGTGAGAAAGTTTGTAATTTTTTATCTTGATGATATTCTAATTTTCAGTCAAAGTAAAGAAGAGCATCTGGAGCACCTTAAATTGGTTCTAAAAAAATTTGCAGAAAGAGAAGCTGCTAATAAATTTGAAGAAATGCATTTTTATGAAGGAAGAGCTAGTCTATTTGGGATTTTTAGTTTCTAAGGAAGGCTTGAAAATGGATCCGGAAAAATTCCAAGCAATTTTGAATTGGTCGACTTCAAGAAACATATTTAAGGTAAGAAGATTTCATGGTCTTGCAAGTTTCTATAGAAAATTTATCAAAATATTTACTCAGATTTGTGGACCCATTATTGAAACAATCAAGGAAACAAACCAGCCATTCAAGGGGACAGAAGCAGCAGACCAAAACTTTTAGTTGTTGAAGAAGAAAATTATAGAAAAACCAATTTTAGCTTTACCAGATTTGAAAAAGATAGGACCATGTAGAATTTTAAGGAATTTTTCTTCAAATGCATATGAGATTGAATTTCCAGAAGGAATTGGAATATCCCCTATATTTAATGTTGCGGATTTGTACCTATACAAAGGAACAGAGGAAGAGCTACAAGAAGACACTACGGAAGAGGAAGACCAGACTTCGAATTGGAAGGAGCATATGCCAAAGGCTAAAAAGAAAGAAGTGGAAGCCATTTTGGAGAAAAGAGCAGCAAAGAAGACCAGAGGAAAAACTTACTATCAATATCTAGTCAAATGGAAAGGACACCCTATAGAAGATGTTAGTTGGATGACAACAACAAGGTTACAGAAGTTTATTACAAATCATGAAGCATTGATGGATCAATATTTTATTCCCCGAGAGTTTGATACAGGAGCATCTAGACTTAGCCAACTATGTGATTGTATTTTCACATGTTGTGGCTAACATTAGGTGGATAAACATTGTCCATTAATATTTTACTTAGTTTTAAATGAGAGAAGTTAGTTTCTTTGGGTTTGTTAAATTAATTACAAAATAAAATAGAAATTGGTTTCTCCCTGTGAGGATATTGAGCCAAGTAGGATAAGAGCTTAGAAATAGGGTAGCATTTGTTTGTTAGGAGTGGTTCAACAAGAATATTCTTTAGGAGAAAAGGATGAATTCAGATATATATATATATATATATATATATATATATATATATATATATATATATATACAATGAGGGGATGTTTCACTCCCTAGGATAGGGTCCAATTCTTTCTCTCGTCTTTCTTCCTCCTCCTCAAATTTCTTTTTGTCTCTACTTTCTGTTTTATTATTCAACTTCCACCTCCTTCTCTCTCCTCCTCTTCTCTCTTCTCTCTCTTCTACCTCCTCTCTCGCAAGACTAGAGGTAGAGGTTTATCTATTTAAAGGGGCTATGAAGATTTCAATATCTCAAGTCTATGAAAGAGACCAAGATGTGAGGTTTAATCTTTCAAGCACATCACTTCAAATTTTATAACATTATGGGGTAAATGTCGGGTATTTTTTCACCTATGTATTAGGTCATTTTATGGTTTATGAGGAATAAGGATAATTAATCTCCACTTAAAGGGATTTATACTTTGAAATGTAATATTATTCAAAAATATGAAATGATACATAGTATGGCTCACAAAAATTTATGGTAGGCCAGAGTGGCGGGGAAGGTTTTCCTCTCATTTTCTAAATTATTTTTCGCAGCTTTCTTCTATATGTTTGAATCATCTCTTTAACCAATTTAATCTCCACTAGTCGCACGGCAAAACTATAGAGTTTACACTACACACCTTATTATTTGTATGGTTTTTTGGCTTAAACATATATATGGTGCATCAATGTTATCATAGCAAACACATATAACATAAATCAATATATGATTTAATTTTTACCATAGTCTATTTTGACCAATCACTGTAGATCGCAAATCACGATTGCGCTAACTTGATACTTAAATTCCTCGAATTTAAACGAACACTCCTCCTCCTTTTACCGCAAATAATTTTTTGACTTTGTGACGCTGCATCTCCTAAATCTTGTGAGCCGGTCGCCGGCCAGTGATCTGATCTTTAGTCCGATCCCGCATCCTCACCGATCGCCGAACAAAAAATTAAATTGTGACTCTTAAACTTTAAACTAGTTTCTGTGCAATGTGCGATGGTTTTCACTTGAGATGAGATCTCTCTCATTGATTGCGTTCATATCTACAGCCCTCATCGTGCCTGCAATGTGATTGTCCTCTCATTGTCCTCAATGTGAGAGGACAATCACATTGCAGGCACGACGAGGGCTGTAGATATGAACGCAATCAACGAGAGAGATCTCATCTCAAGTGAAAACCATCGCACATCGCACAGAAACTAGTTTAAAGTTTAAGAGTCACAATTTAATTTTTTGTATCGACGATGCGAAGTGAGAAGTGGAGAGATAACGAGGATTGTTGGATCTGGGACTAATCCAACAGTGGAGATCATAGCGCCGGAAAGCGACTTCGCGCTTCACAAGATTTAGGAGATACGCGTTAAGATATCACAAAGTCAAAAAAATTATTTGCGATGCAAAAAGGAGGAGGACACTTGTTGGCTCAGCGCAGTTTCGCAATTCGAAAGGATTAAAGTTTAAGTATCAAAGTTAACTGCAAATTGTGTGATTTGCGATCTCTGATGATTGGTCAAGCTTATCGTGGGACCCTATGGTAAAAAATTCGCCCATATGTATTGATTTATGTTATATGTGTTTGCTTATGATAACATTTTTTATTGCACCATATATATGTTTAACGAGCCCCGAAGTTAAAACAAACCCGCTACAAGTAATAAGGTTGTGTAGAGTATAAACTCTATAGTTTTCGCGCATACTCTGATATTTCTGCAGCTAGTCTACATCAGAGTCACAACTTTTCCCTAAGGAGTTAAATGGGTTAAAGAGATGATGCCAAGCACTATAGCCAAGAAAAGCTTCTTTCTGCCAGGAAAATAATACATTGAAGACAAGAATGGAGTGAGGAGAGAAAGCCTTCCATACCCCTCGGATGAAGTAGCCTTCCATACCATGAAATTTATTTCTTGTGAAGCCATACTTAGTGTAGTATATAGGTATCATTTCATATTTTTGAATAAGATTACATTTCAAGTATAAATCCCTTTAGAGTGGAGATTAATTATCCCTTATTTCCTCATAAACTCCATAAATGACCTAATACATAAGGTGAGGCAAAGAAAATACCAGCATTTGCCCCATCATGGCCTTATAAATTTGATAGTGAATGATGCTTTGAGAAGATTAAACCTCCCTGTATCTTGGTCCTCTTTCATAGACTTGGATATTGAGGCCTTCATAGCCACCCAAATAGGATAAACCTCTACCTCTAGTCTTATAGAGAGGGAGGTAGAAGAAGAAGAGGAGGAGGCTGAAGAGGAGGTAGAAGAATAAGAAGAAGAGGAGTTAGAATATGAGGAAGAAGAAGGGATGGAGATTGAATAATAAAACACAAAGATAGTAGAGACAAAGAAAGAAAAAGTTGAGGGGAAGGAGGAAGAAAAGACAGAGGAAAAGAAAGAATTGGACCCTATCCTAGGCAGTGAAACATCCCCTCAAGACATCAACATGTCACCAGAAATTATAGATAAGGAAGTGGAAGCTATCCTAGCCACTTTGAGCGCACCTATAAAAACAAAAAGGAAGAGGAAAAAAACTATGTATCTCAGGACTAGGAAGAGTCAAAGGGTGAGGCAATGGAAACCACAGACTCTCACCAAGAACCCTATTTCCATTGAGGAATCACCAAAGAAATATGATGAAATAAGGTTAGAAGAAGGAATGGTGCGAGAGGTGACCTCACCTGTGAGGTTCCCTATGACCTACATCAGAAGACAACTAGCAAGTTTGTCATCCCATACACCTCATGAAACCCCCACAGACCTTCAAAGATTCAAAAAAGAGAAAAATAAAAAGAAAAGGAGGATCTTCAGCAAGAAAACCCAATTTTTCTACAAGAAACTCTGTATTTGATACAAGAAACTCCAACAAACCCATAATTCGATAAAAATACCTTGGTTGAGGAAGAAAATACATCCATATATGGGCAAGAGGTCAAAGAAGTTGAGGAAAAGGTACAAGGTGAAGGAAAATATGAAAAAGAGGGAGAAAAGGATGACATGGAGGGTCCCACCTCACCAAAACTGGTCCTCAAAGATGTAATAGTAGTGCCAAACCCTAGCCCTCAACCCAATCCAATCTCCTACTACACATACATTGAAGTGGTAAGATTGATTCCTCAGAATTTCAAAGTGCCTTTATTCTATCAGCTGGAAGAGGAGAGGGTACACACTCATCATTGGATGAAGCTTGCCACATCTAAAGGTGTGCATGACACAACATTCATGGAGGGCAAAGTGGTTGAGTTAGGGAACTATTTTTCCGATGTTAGGCTCAAAGAATCCATGTTGAAAGAGAAGCTTCAGAAGGCCCAAGCAGATAATGTAGCATTGTAGGAGCAGCTTCAACAAAAGGAAAAATAAATTGCCACCATGGAAGATTTGTGCATGGAGGCCATTAAACACATATATCCATCATATTCCTATGCACTTTACCTCAAGGAGCAGTGGCTCCTATTCCAAATCAAAAAACTAGCCTCTTATGGATCCTTACCTTTTTAGAAATGTAAACAATTCATTGAGTTTTGCAACCATTCAAGTATGGAAGATAAGGCAAAAATGGTAGAATTCTACATGCGCAACCTTGTGTTGATAGACTTGAACATTTCGTACCCCAATCCTAGGATGGGAGACATGCAGTTAATGGAATTGGGATCATAGATGGTTAATGAAGATACCAGAGCACAAGAAGTAAGATGGGTTATGAGGAGATAAAATAGAGTACCCTTACACATTAGGGAAGGACTATTTAGCCCTAGGGAAGTCATCAACAACCATATTAAGATAGAAAAGTATCCTGCACTTGCATAAAAGTACCTCCACACACACGCTCAACCCATGGCCCACTTTGATGATGTTTCTAGGTTGTTGGGAGATGAGTGCATAATGGCTAGTCAATGGAGATGGAATAGCCTTCGTCATAGCCTTAGAAGCATGGAGTACCACATACCAAAGAAATTGAGAGGTTCCTTAGAAATAGCACCATTATATAGGAGGGCCATGTAGGCCAGAAATATTCAGTGGCTTGGTTTGAAGCTCAGCCCACCCTTGTTGCTGAGGTTGAGTGATGGAAAAGACAAATATGAGTAGAAGAGAGAGTGGGAAGAAGAAGAAAAGAATGATGGATTTTACCCTCCTGAAGGGACTCCCACACTTATTCCCTAGGAAGTCAGAATGTCCATCAAAGCTTTGAAATAAATGAAGAAGGAGGACTAAGTTTCTTAGAAGATGATAAAAAATTTGGTAGGGGGGTGATGATGAGCTCCATCATTAGTTGTCACCTTTTTGCCTTATTAAGTCTTTTTTTATCACTTTTTAACTATATTATGCTCTTATGTTGCCAGTGTAGATGGTGATTAAGGCTTTTCATACTTCGAATGCCTAACATGAGTTAAATGCTAGAAAATTACAAAGATATGAATATTTTTCCATTCAATTTTAGATTAGACAGTAAGAAGATATTCTAGGGGAATTTTCCACCTCCTTAACTCCCAAAGGAAGCCAAGGGATCCTCAATATTCCCTCCAACATCTTGACATCACTAACAGCCAAGAAAAATCAAGATCAAGTGGAGAAAATCTACACTTCACTTGCAGTGAAAGTGGACATATCACCTACTTTTTAGGGAGTTGTTCGTAGCTACCCTCTAGGTTAAATATAGCTGAGCAAGAGTTCATTAGGATTCGAACTTTCAAGGAAGCGAATAGAATATTACCTCTTGTAATAAGTTTTTGAGACTTTCATGTTGATGTAATGAGACTCTTTTCTACAATAAAATGAGTATTCATATTGTGCTTCACTGATCTAGCTTTAGAGGGATAGGCTTGTGGGTTAGGGCCCAATCCATTGGCCTTAGTCTCACTTGTGTATTCATTATTTAATTTTATGTCATTGTAGCTAGTTTTATTATGAGTGTTTAGCTAGTTTTCTTACTTATTAAATTTACTCTTTTTATTTTTCTTCCATTTGTCTTTTGTGGTAGATTAAGCTTGCTTACAAGTTGGTAGAATAGTTTATAAACTCAAAAACTTGTGTGTAAATCCTGCCTCTCTCATCTATTTCATTGGACCTTCAGGAGTGTAGACCTTCTCCACTGCCCAAAATTTATTTTTATTTTATTATTTATTTGAATGAATATTTAGGTTGTTCTGGTGACATGGATATGTTTATAACGCTATGCTAGATTTATATTTGCAAGCTAAAGTAGGTTTTATTTCCAAATTCAACTCATCTTTTCCATTTCCTTCATCATGAACCTATCAATATTTGTTGCATGAATAGGTATTTTTCTTTCAGGTTCAAGTATCAAATTAAAGGAGGGCTTCAGCAGCACCTTTAGCTTCATCTCTCACCCTTCATCAGCCTTTTGTTCATCAAAATTGTCATCAGCCTTGTTTTCATATTTTTCAACTTCAGTCAGTGAGAAAAACCTAGAGGTGAAAGAGATGCTTCTCAAGAGGTCCTGAGCTTGGAAAAGGGGTTGGCCAACTTCCACTCATACAAACACACCTCCACTCCACCTTCCTTATACTTTTCGCACCAATTTTTTTCCTTGAATTTCCCTCAAAATTTTTCTTGTAACAATTCAGGAGTTTCCTATAGCACTACAGGAAACTTGTAGCAGCACTTGCAACAACACTAGTTGGCACCTCTGTTGGAGAGGTAAATACCCTCTGCAGACAAAGGCGATCCATACTAGCCCAAATCGGGTCTAGCAACAACCGAGTCACGCTAAGATGCAGGTTCCTAGTTACAAAAGTCCAATATGCGACAAGAGGCCTACCTTAAGTCCTACGCTACTGTTTCTTGCAGAGAAGATGGTGCTTTTTTCCTTCGCTTTGGCAGATCACAATTCTCCTGCTTAGCATGTTCGAACACTTGCACGTACACGAAGAAACAACACACAATGTAAAACCTAATACATGAAACCATATATCAGTAAGAGAAGATATAATTCATAACATAAGACATGAACATATGAATGGAGCCATAATCGAAGTCGTTTATAATTAATCACAATGAAAGAAAGATACAACCTAAGATCTAACGCTGGATCTTCCTTCATCGGGTCAACAGCGGAGCACATCTCGATGAAGCTTATTGGGATGGGACAAGGCTCTCTCTCTTCGGTTGTCTAACGATAGTCTCCTTACTACTGATTCAACTCTATTCAGGCTAGCTTGCAAAGGGAAAATGGCAAGCTTATATAGATGGTGGAAGGGGATTTGGGATCCCTATAAAGGTGGGATTGGCCCTATCCTCAAGGAAGCTTCCATGATAGGTGGAAAACCACTTCCCCTACATGGAGATCCGGAGCCAAACCTCCCAACTCATTTTAGAGACTCGTTCAGGAGTTGGTTGGACTCAAACTTCCGCCATTTATTTTTTAAAAACAATCCTTATTAAGCTTGGCACAAGTAATACATTGGGACAGAGCGCCAGTTGGCATGCCCTCTTTAGTGGATTTCCCCCATGGCACGAGGGCTGAACTAGCTAGTCACGCCAAGGCCAAAAGGTCTATTTTTAGTGCTTCTTACAGGAAACTATCTTCAGAGGAATGTTTTTCCTTTTCAAGTGGGATTCCATGAAATTGGTTTCAAGTCATGTCACTACTCACAGGTCATGGAATAGGCCCTCCAATGTGTGGGATGGGGGATTGCAGGGATGGTGAAAAATTACTATGTAACAACCTCCTTAAGCCTAGAAACCACCATCCACCTCATCCAGACCTGCCAAAACCCCCATACACCTTCAACCTTGCACCCATGAGTTCAAGCCCTTCATAAGCCACCTTAGCGCTCGCTTTCTCCTCCTAACTACAAGACAATGCATTTACAAGCATAGTTAGGTCATGATTAGCTGCATGATTAAACTCATGATAGATAGAACATAGAGTAGAGAGAGTGTGCTTAGCCATTTGGCCCAGAAAATTGTGATTAGGTTATATTCCCTTATGCAATTTCAATTCATCAATTTACTACATGCAATATGCCTAGTTTTCTTCCATTTCTTATCATAGCTTAATGTGTAGATTTATTTAGATGTACTTTATTGTTGTAGAATAGTTATTTTCTCATTGATAGAGTAATGGATTTGAATCATTTGTATCCCTAGGTATAAATTCAGAAGTGTGACACACTTCATCCATAAACCCTAGAAATAGCACCCTTTCAAAGAGCTTTGAAGAGGATGACATGAGTATAATGCATCTTCTATCTATATAGAACTAACACCTCAAAGTTTATACGAACATCGGGTTGATAAAGTAAAGTAGGGAAGGCTCTTAGAGTTGCAACATTATTGTTAAAATACCAGGGCTCACAAGCTACAATGAAGTAATCTATGTCTCTATACTCAATTCCATTCCTGACATTTTTCGGTGACATTTCTCTTGATGTTCATGATGCTGCTTGGTGACACTTCTTATGGTGATCGTTGATGTTGTTTAGTGACATCTCTCTTCGTGATCAGTGATGCTACTTGGTGACACTCGTTATAGTAATCAATGATAATTCTCAATGATATTTCTCATTATGATAAGTGATGTTGCTCGCACTATGATGATGCTCTGTAATATGTCATTATGGTACTTGGTGCTATGTTTCTATCTCAACTTCAGTCAAGATAAAGAGAATGAAGTTTTGGTGAAATAAAGGGAGATATTAATGTCATGGAGATCTTTGTGTTGACACAATGAAGGGAAGACTTGATGGAGTAATACTATAGTCTAAGGGTCTTGGTCATCTCATCTTTAACCTATTGAAGAAATAATTTTGACTAGGTTTTCCCCAAAGAGTGAGGATTTTCATTGGCAACATGACTACATATTGTGTCCTCTTCTATTTTCTTGGAATTAGTCTTGATGATAAAATATCAAACACAAGAACACATAATAATAATCACAATATAATGTCATGATAATAGAAACTAATTAATTGTCATTTATCTAAAAAAAACTAGCCACAAACTCGGCCACTTCATTCTTCAGTTTTGGCCAATAGTAGAACTTATTTACCACCTTCAATGTCTTATGATATCCTAGGTGACCCGATTATGGCTTGACGTGAAATTCCATCAAGATAATATTATTTCTCTCACAGTCATCTGACACATAGATCTTGTCCCTAAATCTCACCAAATCATCTACCATTAGGTGATAATTTTCATCCTCATCACCTATGGCTGCACCTATACCTAAACATGTACCTTTACACTTCTATAAATTGTTGTTGCGATCCATATACCTGTCATCTCGCTGACCTGCCTGCAAGATCCTATCCTATAGATATGTCCCATATGAGCTCATAGCTACTATATGATTCACTTGTACCTTCCTTGTAAGAGAATCTGTGGCCTAATTCTCCTTTCCCTTTATGTATGTGATCTCAAAATAAAACTCAATAAGGGTATCCAACCATATAGATTTCTAGATATTCAAATCTGTTTGACAAAACAAATATCTCAACCCACTTTGATTGCTTATCAATACAAATATCCTAGTAAGAAGATAATTTCTCCACATCTCCAAGTCGTGAATAATAGTTACCAACTCAAGATCACGAGTCACATAGTTCTGCTCATGCTCATTAAATTGCATTGACTAATAGCATACCACCTATTCCTCCTACATAAGCACTCCACCAAGTCCTCTTTTACAATCATCTATACACACCGCGAACCCTTTATCTAGATATACAAGATTAATAACTAGAGCATTGGTCAACAACTGCTTCTTCTACGCAAAATTATTTTCACATTCTCCTGTCCATTCAAAATTGTTACCTTTCCTCTGCAAGTATGTAATCGAATATTAAATGCATGAGAATTTCTTGATGAACCTTTTGTTGTAACCTATTATTCCCATAAATGATCTGAGTTCCTCCAAATTATTAAGAGTTTCACACTCCATGATGGCTATTATCTTTTCTCAATCTACTACTATGCCATCCTTAGAGAAAACATGTCCAAAGTAATGCACCTTTATCTAAAAGAAGTTTCACTTCCTAAGCTTTGCATAAGACTGATTATCCATTATCAATCTCAACAATGTTGCTAAATGATCATCATTCTCTTCCAAATAAGGACACAACACATTATTCATCAAACACATAAAAGTAGCTGGAGAATTACTCAAACCAAAAGGAAAGACAACAAAAGGTAGTCTTGTAGATGTCCTCTTCTTTGATGCATACCTAGTGGTATCCTGATCTCAAGTTGATCTTAGAGAACAATGTTGTTCCGTTAAACTAATCAAACAAATCAATAATCCATGACAATGTGTACCTGTTCTTTATTTTCACCTTGCTCAGCTACATATAATTAAACTTAAAAAATGAGAGTACCATCTTTATTATTTACGAACAACACTGGTGCAACCCAAGGGGATACACTTGGCCTAATGTATCCGTTGTCAAGAATTTCATTCAACTGTAATTTCAATTCTACTAACTATGGTGTGCTCATCCTATAAGGTGCCTTTGATGTTGGTGCTACCCCTAGTACCAATTCAATAGAAAAATCTATGTCCGTGTGAGAAGGTAATTGTGGAATCTCTATTGGAAACACATCCTAAAACTACTGTAATACATGGTACCTTTTGTATATTTTTGTGTCCTCACCATCCTTACCCTTGTCACTAGAGATATGCATAGCAAAAATCACAAAATATTTTCTGCTACTGCTCTTATCCTGCATAGAAGTAACCATCTTCACGAATGTAGGCTTCTTATTTCCTTGCAAAATTCTCTTTTCCCCAATATCATCCAAGAACTCAATGGCCTTGTCAAAAAAATACACTTTGTGTTAGGTCCCTATATTACTAGTATAATACCTTATTGTTGTTAGTGTAACCCCATTATTGTTATTATTGTACCCCTATAACCCCCATATTGTTATTATTGTGCCCTTAAATTATTATTGTTAGGTCGGCTAGGATTACATTGTGGCCCCATGGACTCCTATATATAGAAAGGAGGTTTTGTAATCTATATCATCCAATAATTGTTCATTAATGTAATGTATTGGAGGTTGCTCCCTCAAAGTGGTTTATTTATAAGGTGTTGATATCTCTTTCCTTCTATTTTTGGAGCTGGTTTCACAACATTTGGTATCAAAGCTTTTGATTCTAGGGTTTTGCTGCTCCAAATAGGTCATCGTGGAATTTTTTCTATAACATTTTTTCTACAATGGTTCAAGAGCTGAAATTTTTAGAGTGGGAAGCAGAAATCCTGAGGAACATTTTCAAAACATTTTAGAGCTTGGTTCGCAACATTTTCAGAGATATGATCTATGGCGGTTAGGGCTTTTTGTAGGCTCCTGAATTTCACTTAAAAAGTTCATCGCAAAATTTTCAAGTTATAACATATTTCTACAAAGGACTAGAAGCTAAAATTTTTAGATCATGACACTGAAATCTTGAGGAACATCATTGCAAAATTTTAGAGCTTGGTTCATAACGTTTTCGAAGATATGATTTGTGGAAGTTAGGTCTTTTTCAGGCTCCCGAATTTCATCTGAAAGAGGTGATCATGGGAACATATTCATAAATATCTCTCTAAGCATCGGGTTGGAATTCTATAAAAAGTGACTAGAAGTACATGGACTGTAGTTCCCTTTCTATAAATTTCAGAGCCAAAGGAGCCAATAGTGACACGTGGCAAGTCGTACAAGTTCACTCTACTGAACCAGTCCATAATTAGATCATTGTGGGAGATTCGATATAACTTTCCCTTGAAGAATCCAAATCAAGTCAGACCTATGGCATTTGAAAGACACTTCAGAGGAATACTACAGGGCCAAATTTTAGATATTTATGATCTATAAGAATAGAGATAAGTTAATTTCAATATCGAGCTCCTCAAAAGCAAGTAAAAGGTGTGTATTTTTTTTCAAAATTGCATAAGTCTTGTTTGAAGAATCAAGTTGAATTGATTCCAAGGACATATTGTAGAATAGATATCAGTATTGGATTCTAAAATGGCCCCTAAAAATAATTCAACACGCATTAAGCCTTTATAAGGCTCTACTATGACTCATGAAGACGAAGAATGACAACATGACATATCAAAATTACAAGAGCAAGTGCAACAAATTTCGCTCTAGCAAAGAGCAACAAAAAAAGACATGGAAGTTTTGAAGAAAGGCGTGGAAACTAAGATGGATGGTTTGAATAAAGGCATGGAATCTAAGATGGATGGTTTGAAGAATGGCATGGAAGCTAAGATCGATGGCACGGAAGCTGGCATGGAATCTAAGATGGATGACATGGAAGCTAAGATGGAAAACATGAATAATGATATAAAAGCAAACATGGAATGTTTGAAAAATTTGATACAAGAAATGTTTCCTAATGGTGAAAATATAGTAGAGGAAACTCATGATGAGAACAAAATAAATGTTAATCGTGATTTCGTAAACTCTAATGTTGGAGGGAAGAATCACCATATTCCAAAAATGGATATGAGGAAGTTTGGTGGAAAGGATCCTGTAACATGGATACTATATATGGAGAAATATTTTGATCTCAATAATGTGAAAAACACACAAAAGGTACGCATTGCAACTTTACATTTAGAAAAAAATACATTTGTATGGTATCGATGGCTTTGCTCCCGTAAAAAAATTGTCGCTTGGTCAATTTTTACGGAGGAAATGATAGCACATTATGAGGATACACAGAGAAACATTTTCTTTAGCCAATTGATAAATGTCAAACAAAAGTGTTCAGTGGGCGAGCAAATTGAGGACTTCCAAAAATTGAATATAAGGGTAACTGATATTCTAGAGGAACACAGGATTGATCTCTTCATAGGTACTTTAAAGGACAACATCCAACATGAAGTTTGCATTTTGGAACCTGATTCATTGGAGAAGGCATTTATGTTGGCAAGAAAAATTGAATGTAAAATTATGGTGACAAGGAACCCTACCACTCACTTCTATAAAGATGGAAGTGTTGTTACTCCTAGATTTCCACAACCTACAAGGTTGACACTAGAACAATTGGAAGAAAAAAGAGAAAAAGGGCTTTGCTACAGTTGTGATAGAAATTACACTAAAGGTCATAAGTGTGCTGAGAAGAAATTATTTTACATAGATTGTGAAGAGGAAGAAGAAAATGAACAAGAATCTTCAAAAGAAGAGGATGTACACCAGGAACCAGCCCTAGAAGAGGAAGAAATCAGTCCGAACATATCGTGTAATGCATTAGCAAGAATTACCACTCCTAAAACTCTCAAGATAGAAGGACATATCAAGAAGAAAAAGGTAATAGTGTTGATTGATTCAGGTAGAACCCATAATTTTATTCATTTTAAGGTAGCCAAGGAATTGAATTGTTTCCTATACCTAACACCATAATGTCAAGTGATGGTTGCAAATGGAGGAACTATAAATTGCTCTAGAAAATGCCATAATATCAAGCTAACCATGGGGTAATATATATTGAATAGTCCAATGCTTTCCATTCCTATGGGAGGTGCTAATGTTGTACTAGGAGTACAATGGTTACAATCTTTGGGGACAATAGCTTTTAATTTTCAAGAACCTTTCTTGAAAATTTTTTTAGAAGGAAAGGAAGTCAAATTATGGGGTATTGAAGGGAAGCCAGGAAAGATAATAAGCTCTAATGTCATGAAAAAGATTCTAAATAAATAAAAACAAGGCGTAATTGTACAATTATGCTCACTAGAAGTTCCAACATCAAAATCATCTATTTTTGCAGATCTCCAAAAAGTCTTGGACAATCATTCCAAGTTGTTTGAAACTCCCAAAGGACTCCCACCTATTCATAATCATGATCATGTTATTCATTTGATTCCAGGAAGTGTTCCTCCAAACATCAGGCCTTATAGATATCCTTATGTCCAAAAGAGCGAAATTGAACGTATCATTGCAGAAATGTTAGAGGCAAGTATAATTCAACCTAGTCAAAGTTCTTTCTCTGCTCCTATAGTATTGGTACACAAGAAGGATGGATCATGGTGCATGTGTCTGGATTATAGGAAGCTCAATAAGCTCACCATTAAAGATAAATTTCCTATTCCTGTGATTGATGAATTATTGGATGACTTACATGGAGCAATTTATTTTACCAAGTTGGATCTTTGTTCAGGATATCATCAAATTAGAATGAAGACTGAAGATATTCCGAAAATAGCATTTCGAACTCATGAGGGTCATTATGAATTTTTGGTCATGCCTTTTGGCGTTACCAATGCACCTTCTACATTTCAAGGGTTTATGAATTCCATTTTCAAACCCTTCCTTGGAAAATTCGTGCTAGTATTTTTTTATAATATACTAATCTACAGCAGGTCTTGGAAGGATCATGTTCAACATGTTGACAAGGTACTCAAACTATTGCAGGAGAAATAATTATATGCAAAAATATCCAAATGTTTTTTTGGAGTACAAGAGGTGGAATATCTGGGTCATATTATATCTCACGAGGGTGTTAAGGTAGACCCTCACAAAATTAAATCCATTAAGGAATGGAAAGTCCCCACAACCATAAAGCAGTTGCGAGGATTTCTTGGGTTAACAGGGTATTATCGCAAGTTTAATAAGAATTATGGGAGAATGGAAGCACCTCTAACAACATTATAGAATAAAGATGCATTTTCATGGACTCCTGAAGCAACTAAGGCCTTTGAACATATTAAAGAGGCAACGTGCCTACCACTGGTCTTAGCTATGCCAGACTTAAAAAAAAAAATTATTGTGGAATGTGATGCCTCAGGAAATGGAATTGGTATTGTTTTAATGCAAGAAGGAAGACCCATTTCTTTTGAAAGTCATCCAATCAAAGGAAATATTTACATAAACATATTTATGAGAAGGAAATGTTAGCAATACTGCATGCACTAAAGAAATGACGAACTTACCTAATGGGAAGACACTTGAAGGTAAAAACTGATCATGATAGTCTTAAATTTTTTTTGGAACAAAGACTATTTTCATAAGAGAAACAAAAATGGGTCACAAAGATGTTGGGTTATGACTTTGAAATAATCTAAAAAAAATGGAAGCTAAATGTTGTTGCAAATTCACTCTCAAGAAATAATGAAGAGGTGGAAGCAAGAGATGAATGGAATAAGGACGAAGAAGTGTGGACACTCATTCAAAAGTTGCAGCAAGATCCTATTACATCTGATACATTTAGGGAAAAATGATTCCTTATGGTACAAAGATCACTTATATCTTTGTAATAATTCCCAACTAAAAAAAATATTCTTTTGGAATTGCACACTTCTCCTTTAGGAGGACACTCAGGATTTTTAAAAGCTTATCACAGGGTGAAGAAAGAATTTTTTTGCGATGGCCTTAAATTTGATGTTCAAAAGTTTGTGGCAGAATGTTTGGTTTGCTAGCAGAATAAATTTGAGACAATTAATACCCCGGGTCTTCTACAACCTTTATCCATTCCAAGTTAACGTTGGGAGGAGATTTCAATGGATTTTATCACAGGTTTACCTAAGTCGAAAGGAAAGAGTGTCATCATGGTGGTAGTTGATAGACTTACCAAGTATGCACACTTTTGTGCATTATCTCATCCATTTAAAGCAAGTACAGTTGCTACTACATTTATGGACACAATTCAAAAGCTACATGGAAACCCAAGGGTTATTGTGAGCGACAGAGATCCCATTTTTACTAGAAATTTTTGGACAGAGTTATTTTCTTGTTTCGGTACTCAATTAGCTCATAGCTCATCTTATCATCCTCAATCTGATGGTCAAACTGAGATAGTAAATAAATGTTTGGAAGGATATCTTCGTTGTTTTGTATCTGATAAACAAACACAATGGGTCAAGTGGTTACTTCTTGCTGAATGGTGGTATAACACTTCCTTCCATACTGCAGCAAAAATGACCCCATTTATGGCACTTTATGGATATCATCCACTATCCATCACATCATATTTAAGAGAAAATTCTAAGGTTCAAGCAGTGGAAGATCACATCGAGCATCAACAAGAAGTTCTCCAACTCTTAAAGGATAACCTAAATTTGGCACAAAATCGAATGAAACAATAGGAAGATCAACATCGCAGCGAGAGAAGTTTTGATGTAGGAGACTGGGTATTTTTATGGCTAAAACCATACAAACAAATGTCCCTCAAGCAAGATAATAAGGATAATAAATTATCGCCAAAGTATTATGGTCCTTACAAGGTGTTGCAAAAGATTGGTACTATGGCATACAAATTGGAGCTTCCTGCTTCTTCGCGAGTACATCCAGTTTTCCATGTTTCATGCTTAAAGAAGGTTATAGGTGAAAATCTTCCAGTTCAAACAATATTGCCAGAACTTGATGAGGAAGGAAATATCATATTGGAACCAGAAGCGGTCATGGAAACAAGAACTCGACAACTACGGAATCGATCAATTTCAGAGTATCTCATCAAGTGGAAGAACTTACCCACTGAAGATTCTACATGGGAGGATGAGAATTTTATACAGAAGCACCCATAGCTACTCAAGCATTGAGGACAACACTTTTTTGAAGGAGAGGGGCATGTTAGGTCCCTATATTACTAGTATAGTCCCTTATTGTTGTTAGTGTAACCCCCTTATTGTTATTATTGTACCCCTGTAACCCCCATATTGTTATTATTGTGCCTTAAATTATTATTGTTAGGTAGGCTAGGATTACATTGTGGCCCCACCAGGATTACATTATGGCCCCATGGACTCCTATATATAGAAAGGAGGTTTTGTAATTTGTATCATCCAAGAATTTTTCATTCATGTAATGTATCGGAGGTTGCCCCCTCGAAGTGGATTATTTATAAGGCATTGATATTTCTTTTCTTCTATTTTTGGAGCTGGTTTCATAACACTTTGGTCTTGTGAAGGTACAACCAATCCATACCCAAAATATTTTTTTATGATCCCAATGGAAGTACATTCAAATGTGCTGTTGTATGAATACCATTTAATTCAAATGCAGAAGCTCTTACCCAATGGTGAACTATTTTATTTGTAATTTCAGCCAACGTACATCTCAATGATAGATGACTGGTGATTCGCCTGCCTATTTTCCACAACTGCATAAATTTGAGGAATTCTATGACGAACATCCCTAACAATATGCACCTCTTGATTTCTATAGATCTATGGTCTATCGCCATGATACTGCAAGCAATCCCTCTTGCAATGATTTTTGCCACATATCCAACACTACAACGGTCCAATATCACCACCTTCAATTTGATGCTCTTTAGGCTGCGATCCATGTCCCTTCTCAATTGTGTCTGAACTGCATTGAACTTCTTGTAAGGAACCACATTTTATTTCTCAGCTATATCTTGAGTTCTTCACCATTTTGGTGGCCATATTACTTTATTTTTTCATTTTATTTCGAGTTACACTCAAGCTCAACTTTGAAAATTCACTGCACATAACAATGGTTCATGTTTCAGATGGCCTCCTCCAATGATCTATGCCCATAAAACTTAATTTGGTCTTTGTATGATATTTTCAATCCACTAATGAATCTCTAAATCTTATCCTTCTCCTCCTTCATGTAAGACACATATCTTAACCACTCTAAGAACATGGAGGATGAAGAAGATGAAGTATGCAACACTACCCCCATTTGTACCATAGATGTTGTTCTTAGAGGAGGGAAACTTTATGAATATGAACTAATCGACCAGGTCATTCAAAGCCAATTCCCCACTAACAACCCGCTTGAAAACCTAGTGAAAGAATCTGAAAGCCACCCTTGGATGGAACTGCACTCAGTTGAGTTAACCTCTGATACCACCAAGGCTGTGGAGTTTGGCCCGTCTTAATATTTCATAATTAACTCAAACCTCTGAGATGAAGAAGAAAATTAGCTATGCCATATTTTGAAAGAAAACCTAGATGCATTTTCTTGGGATTACAAGGACATGAGATGGGTCCATCCATCGGTATGAAGACATCATGTTTACATTATGGAAGGATGCAAGCATGTGCACCAACCCCAAAGGTGGATGAAACCAGCTCTAAAAGACATATTCAAGGAAGAACCTCTAAAATTGTTGGATGTAGGTTTCATTTATTCTATATTAGGCAATGATTGGGTATCTCCTCTTGTCCTAGTCCCAAAGAAGAATGGAAAATGGTGAATCTGTGTTGATTATCGAGAACTCAACAAAGCCACCAAGAAGGATCATTTCCCTTTTCCATTTATAGATCAACTCCTGGATGGCCTTGCAAGAAATAAGTTATTTTCATTCTTAGATGGGTTTATTAGGTAGAACCAAATCGAAATCATTCCTACAGACCAGGAAAATATTATTTTCACATGTCTTTGGGGTACCTTCACTTACAGAGTCCTACCCTTTGGATTGTGAAATGCCTAAACTACCTTCCAAAGGGCTGTCTTGAGGATTTTCTCTGAGCTACTACATGAATTAGTTGAAATATACATGGATGATTTCATAGCATATGGGGATGCCTTCTAGGAAGCTCTCTCCAATTTCCGAAAAGTGCGGATAAAATGCATTGAGATGCATCTCTCCCTAAGCCTAGAAAAGTGTGAATTCTTGAAAAGAGCCGGAGTTGTATTGGGGCACTCAATATCCCAAGCAGGAATAAAGGTGGACACGGAAAAAATCACCATTATTAAAATTGTACCTTCTCCTAAGAAGAAGAGATATGTCATTAGTTTCTTGTGTTTAACTGGTTATTATAGAAGGATCATCAAAATTTTCAGCAAGTTGGCTTCACCACTATTTGGTTTGTTGGCCAAATATTCTGAGTTTACTTGGTCCACTCTCTGTCAAGAATACTTTGATCGCATTAAGGGAAAGTTAACTACTTTCCCCATTCTTTGAGGTCCAAATTTGACTCTTCCTTTCCACATCCACACAGATGCATCAGACAAAGATGTGAGGGCAACCTTGGGGAAGTTAGAATACAATTTACCTTATGCAATCTATTTCATCAGTAAGAAATTGTCCAAGGACGAACTCAATTATACTCACATAAAGAAGGAAATATGATCCATTTTCCATGATTTAAACAAATTTAGACATTATTTCACTGTTTATCAAACCTTTGTACACACTTACCATGAAACTGTCAAATATTTAATGAACACGCGAGATGTTAATGCTAGAATAACTAGATGGTTGTTACTGTTACAACAGTTGGACCTCACCATTGTTGACAAACCTGGAAAGGAGAGGGTTGTTGCAATTTTTTTATCTAGGTTAGCTCTATCTGCAGATGACTCAAGGAATGGTGGATGACCAACTACCACATGAAAATATCTTCGCTATCTCAGCACTCTCACCATGGTTTGTTGACATATCTGACTACTTGGTTGTTAAATAGTTCCCTGCTAACCTCTCATTCAAAGTGAAAAGAAATATCATTAGAAAGAATTCCTCTTTCACATGGGTTTGGGGAAATATCTTCAAGCTAGGCCCCGACCAAATTCTCAGAATATGTCAGAGGAGGAAGAAGTTTTTGATATCCTCTGTGCATGTCATGATATCCCTCGTGGAAGCCACTTTTCTACAAAAAGGGCTTCCTTAAAATATTTGCAGACAGGTTACTATTGGCCTACCCTTCACTAGGATGCCAGAAGATACACTACCAGGTGTGACCAATGCCAAAGGATGGGGAAACCTACACAAAGGGATGATATGCCTTTGCACCCTCAAGTGGCTCTTGAGCCATTTAACAAGTGGGCAATGGAATTCATTGGCCGTATTGATCCACCATCTCACTAGAAAACGTATATCATAGTTTGTAATAACTACCTGACAAAGTGGGTTGAAACAAAAGCTATAAAGGTATCAAATGAGGATAAGGTAGCATATTTTCTCAAAGAGAATGTGTTTTAAAAATTTAGATACCCAAGAGAGGTAGTCATCGATCAGGGAGCACAATTCACATCTCATCTCATTGAGAATATTCTGAGGAGGCATAATATAAATAATAAGACTTCCACAACCTACCACCCTCAAGAAAATGGCCAGGTGAAAGTGACCAATAGAGCCTTGGAGAGTATCCTCACCAAGGTTGTGAGTAGCAGCAGAAACGATTGGGGAGACATATTGGTAGAAGTTACTTGGACCTACAACACTACTCGGAAAACAATAATAGGGTTCACTCCTTATGACCTGGTCTATGGAAAGAAAGCTCTACTTTCAATTTAATTTAAGACTTTGAGTTAAACACCTTAAGCATGGCACCTGGGTTATCCCTAGATGTATCAAATGCCCAATAAGAGAGGTTGCTGCAATTAAATGGATTGGATGAGTTCAGGATGCAAGCACTCCTTCACACATAAGTGATTTAGCTGCAAAGGAAGGTCTGGCATGAGAAGTACATTAAGGAAAAGACCTTTCAAGAAGGAGATTGGGCGTTGTTATATGACTCAAGGTTTAAGGATTTCAAAGGAAAAATAAAGACAAGATGGTTGGGACCCTACAAAGTGGAAAAATGTTATGATAATGGCACATTTTAGATTAGAAGTATAGATGAGGAAGGAATCCCCCTCCTTGTTAATGGTTACAGGATTAAGATTTAAAAAAATCCCTTGTCTAGGGAAGAATTTATAAATTCAATAAATAGGGAGGTGTGTATCATAGGAGAATCTATAGTTTCGAGCGCCTCCCCCATTGGTAACACTGAGAGGGGGGGTGAATCAATATGTCATATCAATTAGAACTTAAATATTTTCAGAGCATTATTTAATATTAAAAATATTCTTGATGTTTATCTAATAAGAACAATAAACAATAGAACATAATAGGCACATGAATTTTAGGTGGAAAACCCCCTCTGGATCAAAAACCACCGAACTATTTTTCTAATAAATTCTTTAACCTTCAACCCTAAATGAAATGAAAGGTACCACTTCATAGAACTCTAGAAAATCATTCTTCTCCAACTCCCACTAGAAGGATTCCCTAACGCCCTATTTTCTTCAGTAGTCAACTGAGTGGAGGTCTCGACATCCTAGAATAACCTACCACCCTGAAGTGTTCACAAGCTCCAACCTGTAGGTGATTTCATGCACCAACCTAGCACCTCCCTGCCACCATATAATGATCAAAAATAAGAGAAGAGTGTGGAATCCCGTACCAGGAACAATGATCCATGATATAATATGATTCAAAATGATTTTCTTGAACTAGACCAATCACCCAATCGCACTATGACTTGCAACCCAACCATAAAATTATCCAAAAATTACAATTATACCTCCCAAAAATTCCTCTCTAAATCTATGCATATTGACACTTTTACAATTTTAAAATGATTATTTGTACAATATTGACTTTTGACACGGCCTGATACTTGACTTGACACTCCTTCTTTGAACACTAACACCTACTGACATATTTTTTTTCTTGCTTCAAGTAATGGTATTTTGGTGTTGCATTTTCCTTCTAATATGTGTCTGAGTTGTCTTATTGTGTCCTCCTTCCTACACATGCATTAGTGAAGAAGACCCAAACCAATATACAAAAAAAATACTTACATTGTCCTTTAAACCATATGTCAGAGAAATATTCAAAATTCAAATGTAAATACATTCAAAATTTATGAACAAAGCCCAATAAAACATGCATACAAAATACTTACACTGTCCTGCAAAAACACATGTCAGAGATGATATTCAAATTAAAACTCAAACACCAATCATACATACCTTTTTTTAGCAGGCTTACACTTGACTGTTGATGTGTTGTCCTTACTTCAATGATCCTTTAATGCATATTTTTCCTTGCCTTCTAGAAGCTTGATATTGAATCTATTGTATCTATTTTTTTTCAGATCTCTAAGGTCTGAAATTGTGCCATGTGGTGGCCCTCAGAGACCTATTTCGAAGCTCATAGGTATGATCAATATTGGATTCTTTAAGAAATAGTTATGTGCAATCTCCTGCGATGACTTGATTATAGACTGTTTTAGTAGAGTGAACTTTTACGAAGTACAACATTTCATTGTTTCAACCTTTGGTCCTAAAAACGATACCCAACAAACTACAACCCATCCTCTTTCTATCACTTTTTATGAAATTTGGATTCAATGCTCAAAGAAAAATTCATGACGATTTTCCCAAGGTCACCTGTTTGACACAAAATTCAGAAGCCTGCGAAAACCCTAACTTCCTCAGATCATATCTCCAAAACCATAGAAAGCCAATATTTGAAATTCGGACATGCACTTCATCTAAATTTCAGCTCAAACAGTTTCTTTTCCAGAATCTGAAGTTTCACATAAAAATAAAGATATAGTGAAAATGTCACGATGACATGTTTTAAGTAGCGAAATCCTTACATGAGGAGGATATGAGGGTTGAAATTTATATAAATTCTTAGGCTGAGAGGGTCTTCAACAAGTGAACGTTGGAGGGATTTTAGGAGTTTAAAAAATTATTAATTATTGACTATACAATGACCACAACTAATGATTAGTTTCATGCCACAAACCCATGGGGTTTTAGCCCACCAATTGGGTTTACTAAATTCAAACATGAATATCTCTCAAAACATTAATAATTGTTTTTTCTGCCATATATAAATGGAAAAATATCGACGGGTATAAACCATCCAAAATATCATTGACTCGGACTAGAGTAAGTTGTCGAGGCAAAATTATCATGCAAGATTAGGGTAGCCCCTGGTGCTGCTTGGGTTGACATTAATGACAACCATTGATAAAAAATATCCCCCTCTGTCATTGATGGAAACACAAGTACTCCCTGTGCAATTGTGACACCTCTTCCTACAACATTCTCTACTCCTTTGTCATCAATGGAAAAGAATAACTCACCCCGACAAATGTCATCCTGCAGACCTGTACACAGCTCAAATCCCGTTTTTTTACTTAGCTAGATAAGAGAAAGATTCTAATGAGAACTTGGTAGAATCCCAAGCTTTAGGTGAAGATGCTCAAATTCTTCAGGAGGTAATCATTTGGTAAAGATGTCAGCAATTTGTTCCTTTGTGCCCACATATTCAAGCTTGATATTATTTTTGGTGACCTGCTCTCTAACGAAATTATATTTGATCAGAATGTGCCTTTTTTTGGAATGCATCATAGGATTCTTGGAGATACTCATGGCACTGGTGTTATTGAAAAATATGGAAATACGCTCATAAAACTTGGCTTGAAGACCTTGCAAAGTTTGCTTCATCTAGAGAGCTTGAGTACAACAAGATGTTATCGTGATATATTGTGCTTCTGTTGTGGATAATGAGATTGAAGTTTGCTTTTTACTTAACCATGAAATAATACAACCACCTAGATATAATGCATCTCCACTGGTACTCTTTCGATCATCAACACTTCTTGCCCAATTTGCATCTATATAAGCTTGGATAACTAGATTATTTCCTTTGGGATACCATAAACTATATTCTGTTGTGCCCTTAATATATCAAAGAATTATTTTGACTAATAATATGAGATTCTTTTGGTGCTGCTTGGAATATTGCTACTTGTCTAACTACCTACATTACTTTCGGACGAGAAGCTATCACATATAGAATACTACCAATCATAGATCTATACAATCTCTAGTCCACATCCTTTGATGAATCATCTAAACTTAACTTGCAACTTGTTACCATTAGCGTAAGGACAATATTGTAATCTTTCATCTTGAATTTCTTGAGCATTTCCTTGATGTACTTGGTTTGATATATAAATATTCCTTTATCATGCTGAGATATCTAAAGCCCTAAAAATTATGTCAACTTACCAAGTAGAGACATTTCAAACTCACTTTGCATCTTTGTGGTAATTGTTTTGCTTAATATTTCATCATTGCTTCCAAAAATTATATCATTTACATATACCTCAATAATTGTTATGTTATCTTGATCCATTTTCACATAGAGATTGTTGTCAGTGCTTCCTTTCTTAATTCCTTGTTGATGTAGATATCCATCAAGATGAGCATACCAAGCTCTAGAGGCTCGCTTGAGACCATATAATTCCATGTTTAATCTAAAGACAGAGTCTTCCTTTTCAAAGAGAAGAAAACCTTCGGGTTGTTCAATGTAAACTTATTCTTCCAACTCACCATTTAGAAATGTTGACTTAACATCCATTTGGTAGACCTTGATTTTTCTCGATCAAGCATAAGACATAAACATTCTGATAGCTTTCATTCTCGCAATGTGAGAAAATGTTTCTTCAAAATCAATTATTTAAACTTGTGCATATCCTTTGCAGACTAATCTTGCCTTATTCCTCATAACCTATCCATCCTCATTCAATTTTTTTATGAAGACCCATTTAGTTCCAATAAAAATTTTATCCTTAAGTCGTGGAACCAATTCCCAAGTATCTTTCTTCTTAATTTGATCCAATACTTCATTCAAGTTGCTACCTAGTGTTCATATTGACTAACTTCCTCAAAATTTTGAGGCTCAAAAGTTGCTAAAAAGCAAGGTTGGCTTGTTCTGATGAACGAAGTTGTCGACTTATTCTGGTTCCAATTACTTCATTTATGTTTCTAATGATTTGATTTGACAAATGATTCTTTTGATATCATTATTTTAAAGATTTTGGATAATTTTCTTGTACATCGTGTTGATCATTTCTTATTTCCTCTTGGTCGACTATTGTTTCCTTATTTGATTGGTCTTTTTCTGGAGCTTCTTCTTCATTATTCATAGATTCTCCCTAAGGTCCCTTATATTTTATTTAAGGGACAATCTCATCGTCATCCTTTGTAATACAATCTTCATCCAAAGTAACATTTATTCTTTACAGTATTTGTTTTTGCCTCAGATTGTATCATCTATAAGCCTTCCTTTTGCGTGAATAACCAATGAAAATACCTTCATCGACACGAGAATCGAACTTGCCCAATTTTTTATCTTCTCTTTTCATGTAGCATTTTCTTCCAAATATTTTAAAGTATTTTATGTTACCTGGTCTTCCTTTCCATAATTCGTATGGAGTCATGTTACAATTGTTCCTTAGCAAACCTCTGTTTATAATGAATACAACTGTATCAATTGCTTGAAACTAGAATTTATCATCTAATTCAGTCATTTAACATTGTTTTGGCCATTTCTTGTAGAGTTCTATTTTTTCTTTCAACAACTCCATTTTGATGCAGTGTTCTAGCTGTTGAGAATTGCCTTTTTATTCCATTTTCATCACAATACTGCTGAAATAACTTGGAAGTGAATTCTCCTCCATTATATGATCTCATTTGATCTTCAAATCAGTTTCATTTTCAACCAATTCATTATAGATTCTAACACACTCGAATGCCTCATTATTTTTCTTTAATAAGTTGGGGACTTTCATTTTTGTGTAATAATTTAACATTAGCATAAAATATAATTCTCCAGATAAACCTTTTGTTCTCATAGGACCACATAGATCAGTATTTACTAATTCCAATGGATGTGATGCAAAGTTTTATTTTGTCACGAACTCAAATTTTGTCTAATTGTCATGCCAAGAAGATTCACATATCGTATTGGTAGGTTTTGAAATTTTAGGCATTTATCTTACTACTTCCTTCTTTCTGATTCTCACCAAATTGTTGCAATTTATATGTCCCATTCATTTGTGCCATAACCAACTTTCGTCTTCTTTCACAAAAAAGTTCCCTTTAGGTGTCTCATCCAAAATATATATGTCATTTGGAGCTCTGATTACTATAGCCAAAATTTTACCAAACTTGCCTTTCCTGATTTCACATTTCTTAGAGTTAAATAGCGTCGTGTGTCCTTGATTGCACATTTTTCCAACACTCAGCAAATTGTGATTCATATTTTCAACCAACAACACATCTTTCGCTAATATATTCTTGCTTCTAAGTGTGAATGTACCTACTTCTATGACGTTTGAAGACCCGTCATTTCCAAAAGACATTGTTTCGTCCTTCTTTCCCTTCAAGGATATGAACATATTCCTATTTCTAGTCATATGAGTTGAGCAACCACTATCAACATACCAAGAGTTTCTGTTGCTTTGAGCCTTGAGAGAGATAGCACATTTTTCAGTCTTCTTTTCCCATATTTGTTCATTGTAATTTTTTTATAATAATTCCTTTGAATAAATTCCAAGTCTGGAATCTTTAGCGAGGTTTCCAAAATTTTTACATTTGTAACATTCGACATCATCTCTCAAAAGATAAAATTTGTTAATATTTTTCTGAGTTCTAAAATATCCCTTTCTGAAAGATCTCCCGAAACTGTATTTATTCCAAAAATACGTGCGAAATTCTATAGCTCTATGTCCAAACCTTCCACATGAACTGCAATGACCATACAATATAGGTTGATACCTGGGAGGAAATTTTCTTCAAGGAATTTCCTTCCATGGTTCTTCCTGCGAGTTCCAATCTCTTGAGTTGGCTGGGAGGTCTTCCTGCTTGTTATATTTTGCATATCCATGTTCTTTTGTTGTCATAGAAGGACTTGGCTCATTTTCATATTTTTATTTTTAACCAAGACCAGTCTTGTCACTGTTTGATCACTTATTATTGATGATTTCTTCCAATGCCTTGGAGCTATTGGTGTAGTTTTGAAGAGCTTTTCCATTTTTTACTTGCTTTCGTAGAGAAACTATTTCAGCTTCCAATGCTTCTCTTTCTTTGTTTCTTTCCTTTAATTCTTCCCTGAGAGATTCTTCAACTCGTTTGTTTTCTTCAACCTTGATTTTAAGATTTAGGACCTGTTCCATTTCTATATTTAATTCATCTTCAAGAGTGTTGACATGCTTCTTCTCGACCTTGAGCTCTTTGATAACCCTGATCACTTAATTTTGAAATTCAACCTCAGTTATCTCTTCTTCTTCATCAAATGCTTCTTTCATATTATGCTTGGCCATAAAAAATACTCTTTCGTTAATTTCTTATTCGTTATCACTATCTTCATCATATGAGGAGCTATCTTCTTTGGAGAAGAAACTCTTCTTAAACCATTTCTTCTTTCCTTTATTGTTGAACTTCCTTAGACCTTTCATTCCTTTTGTAACGACCTCATTTTTGTGAGGACACTTGGCTACAAAATTCCCAACCTCGCCATAATCAAAACATATCAATGGAAGTTTAACTTTGAATTTCCCTGTACCTGTTCTCATTTTTCACATGAATTAGGAAAATTATTTATCTGAAAATCTTCCTCATCTTCTTACTTTTCTTCTTCCTTACAACTACAAGTTTTCACTTTCGGAGTATGGTTGTCCTTACTAGTTTTCTTGGATGCGGAGAATGTTTTTTCTAGGTGAGACGTGTTGTAATATTATTCAATCCTCATTTCATATGCCATAATAACTCCATGCAATTCATATTTACTGAGATTGGCTATATCTGAACTATATTCCAAGATAGATAAATTTGGATGGAATCTTACTGGAAAGTTTCTAAGGATCTTTCGCACAACAATTTTCGTGTTGATAGGTTCTCCCAACCTTCCAATGCATTTTTTATTTCATCAACACGCTGTAAGTATGCATCAATATTTTCATCTTCCTTCTGTTTGAGTTTCTCAAATTTTTCCCTGTAAATTTGAAGCTTTGCTTCTTTCACGTTTGAATCACCTGAATATATATTCTTGCCCCATACTTCTTTAGCAGTTTTTCAACTCATTACCTTAAGATAGACAAATTCGATAAGCCCATTGATAATGAGATATTTATCCTTTGCATCATATACCATATTTATCCTACCTTGTTCATCCTGGGTCGTTGTAAAGCCTTTTTCAATGATTTCCCATAATTCGTATCCTTGTGCCAGAAATTAACCTGCATTATTCCACTTTAAATTTAGTAGTTATTTCCATTGAACATAGGAAATATATTATTATTATAATCCATGATATCCTTCCAATTTTTAGACTACTATTAAAGGAACCAAGCCTTGGTACCAATTGTTGGAAATACTGAGAGGGTGGAGGCGAATCTATATTTCTTATCAATTAACACTTATAATTATTTTCAGAGAATTAGTTAATCTTCAATTATTCTTGATGTTTATCGAGAAACAATAGTAAACAATAGAACACAACAGGCACACGAATTTTAGGTGGAAAACCCCCTCCGTGTCAAAATCCACCGAACGTTTTTCTAATAAATTCTTTAATATTTAGCACCAAATGGAATGAAAGGTACAACTTCATAGAATTATAGAAAAGAATTATTCTCCAGCGCCCACTTGAAGGACGACCCAACACCCTAGTTTCTTCAGTATTCAACTAAATGGATGCCCCTACATCCTAGACCAACTTTCCATCCTAAAGGATTCACAAGCTCCAACCTGTAGGTCACTTCATGCACCAACTTAGCACCTCCTTGCCACCCATAAGAAAAGTGTGTGGAATCCCGTACCAGGGACAATGATCCATGATACAATATGATTCACAATGATTTTCTGAACTAGAAAAATCACCCAATCACACTATGACCTACAACCCAACCATAACATTATCCAACAATGACACTTATACCTCCTAACAATGCCTCTCCAACTCTAGGCAGATTGACTATTTTACAATTTTACAATGATGATTTTTACAATACTAACTTTTGACACAACTTGATACTTGACTTGACATTGCTTCTTTAAACACTAGCACCTATTGATGTATTATTGTGCTTGCTTCAAGTAATGTATTTTGGAATTTCATTGTCCTTCTAGTATGTGTCTGATTTGTTGGGTATGTGTTATATTCTTTCCACGACTAGCTCCACGCGCTGTACATTGCGTCGGGCACAGTATGGGGGTCACAAGGGGGGAGGCAGCCCCCACTATTGGGGTCTGGGGCAATGCCTCGACGAAAATTGTTTTGGTGTGCGGACCCACTCATAGGTGGACCCACCCATGTTTTGTGCATGAGTTTTCACATGGTTTTGGGGTACGATGGTTTTCTGCCCCTGGTATTTTGTACATCCAGTCAAGGGAACTACGGTTATGTTCTAATCCAGGGTTAATGGATTGGGGTTTATGTATGCTTTGGCAGGTATATATATGTGTTGTAACACTAAAAGGAAAATAATGAAAAATCAAGCTGGTCATCCCGATCTGGGATCCAGGGGAAAATCTCTGCGTTTATCTGTTTTATGTTTTATGCTCTCGCTATTGTTTATTTTCTGTTATAAGATTCGTGTGTAGATAATTTATGTTCAAGGTTAAAACCTACATTTGGTATCAGAGTTGTTTCGGCTTCAAGGGGACGCCTTTGCTGCTGAGGGTTTTTTTGCTCGGGCCTGAGGTAGACCCTATTCAGTGGGAGATCTGCGGGATCAATTCTAGCGGTGAAAGAAGATGGCGATCGGTGGAAAGATAGAGATTGAGAAATTTAATGGTCATAGTTTTGAGTTGTGGAAGCTCAAGATGGCGGATCTGCTAGTGGATAAAGATCAGTGGATTTTGGTAGATCCAGGTACTAAACCAACGGCTATGTTAGATGAAGACTGGAAGAAACTGGATCAAAAGGCTAAAAGCACAATACGACTGTGTGTCTCAGATTCAGTATTGTTGAATGTATCTGGGGAAGCTACGGTGAAGAATTTGTGGGAAAAACTTGGGAAGTTGTACCAATCTAATTCTCTGGTGAATAAGTTGTTCCTACGGAAAAAGCTGTATAACCTGAGGATGAAGGATGGAGACTCGGTGACAGAGCATCTGAACGCCTTCAATACTGTGGTAAGTCAGCTGTCATCTATTGATATTAAAATCTCAGATGAAGATAAGTGCATCAGTTTGTTGTGTTCTCTACCAAACTCGTGGGACAGTCTGGTTATTGCAATAGGTAGCAATACAACTACCTTGAATTTTGATGACATTGTCTTAGCCTTGCTGTTGGAGGAAATGAGACGGAGAAATATGGAGGGCCAGAATGGAGATGCCTTATCTGTACGAGGAAGGTCCCAAAATAGAAACAAGAATAAGGTTTCAAGTGGGAGATCCAAATCTAGAGGGAGATCTAAATCTCCTAGAAAGTTTGTAAAGGTGTGCTGGAAATGCGGAAAGGAAGGGCACTACAAAAAGGACTGTAGATCTAAAGCTCCTGAGAAAGGAAAGGGATCTGATGATGCTCCTTCTGCAGAGGCAAAAACCACCTCGGATGAAGGTGGGGATGTGTATTTGGCTTCTTCTTCAAATACACATGTAGATCATGAGTCATGGTTGATTGACTCAGGTGCATCCTTTCACTTCACTCCCCATAGGGAGTGGTTGTGCGAGTATGAGAAATATGATGGTGGTGATGTCTTCCTAGGGGATGATAGGAGGGCCAGAATCATCGGACATGGAAAGGTCAAGCTGAAGCTTCAAGGTGGAAGGATTAGAACACTTCCTGGTGTTCTGCATATTCCTGCATTGGCCAGAAATCTGATTTCTGTAAGCAAGATGGATGATGCAGGTGTAAAAACAGTGTTCGAGAAAGATGCCTGCAAGATGGTTCAGGGAGCACTGGTATTAATGCGAGGAGTTCGGACTGGAACTCTGTACAAGCTACAAGGTAGCACTGTTATTGATGGGTGTAACAGTTCTATGGTTCCTGAAAGTGGAGCGGAAAGCCTAGTTGTCTCTGGAGAAAAGACCATGCTATGGCATCAAAGGCTTGGACATATTGGAGAGAAGGGCCTTCGGATACTGCATAGAAATGGTATGGTAGAAGGTATGTCTAATTTCTCTCTAGATTTTGATTTCTGCGAACATTTTGTATATGGGAAGTATAATCGGGTGAGTTTTCCTTCTGGTGCTAAGAGGGCGAACAAGATATTAGAACTTGTGCACGGTGATGTGTTTGGACCTGTGTCAGTTCCATCACTGGGAAAGTCTGTGTACTATGTTTCATTCATAGATGACTTCTCAAGGAATACATGGATATATTTCTTGAGGAAGAAATATGAAGCTTTTGACAGATTTAAATAATTTAAGGCTCTGGTGGAAAACCAGACAGAGAAGAAGATAAAGGTGCCGAGGACAGATAATGGTGGGGAGTTCTGCAAGAAATAATTTGAAGAGTTCTGTAAGAAGTGTGGCATAGCACGACAGAAGACTACTCCATACACACCTCAGCAAAATGGAGTTGCAGAAAGAATGAACAGAACACTGATGGAAAAGGAAAGAAGCCTGCTCAGTGGTACTGGGTTAGGACAAGAATTCTGGGTAGAGGCAGTGGAGACTGCATGCTATATAGTTAACAGATCACCTTCATCAGTGTTGGAGGATAAGACTCCACATGAGGTATGGACTGGTAAGAAACCCTCTCTTTCACATCTAAGGGTATTTGGATGTGATGCATATGTACATGTTGCAAAGGATAAAAGGACCAAGTTGGATAATAAATCTGAAAGGTGCATCTTTATTGGCAACAAGGATGGTTTAAAAGGTTACAAAATTTGGAACCCGGAAACAAGGAAGGTTGTGTATAGCCAAGATGTGGTGTTTAGAGAGGCGAAATATGTTGTTAAACATGAAATCATACCAAAGGAACCTGAGAAGATAGATTTTTAGCTAAAGGAGTATGAATCAGACTCTACAACAGAAGAAGATTTAGAAGAGGAAGAGCCACAAACTCCAGCTTTGAGAAGATCAGTTCGAGAAAGAAGGCAACCAGAAAGGTATAGTCCATCTACTTTCTATTCAAGTTTTTCCTTAACTATAACTAATGATGATCCCAGAACTGTCAGGGAGGCAGTAGATTCAGAGGATGGAAAACTCTAGAAGGAGGCCATGGTTGATGAAATGGCATCCTTGCACAAAAATGAGGCATGGGATCTGGTGGAGTTGTCGGTTGGAAGGAAGCCCATCGGGAGAAAATGGGTGTTTAAGAAGAAGATGAATGTAGAAGGCAAGGTGGAGAAATACAAAGCTCGGTTGGTAGCAAAAGGTTATTCCCAAGTGCTAGGAATTGATTTTGGTGATATTTTTTCTCCTGTTGCCAAAGTTACTTCTATTAGATTACTTTTATCTGTTGCTGCTGCATTTGATTTTGAGATAGAACAGATGGATGTGAAGACAACATTTCTTCACGAGGATCTAGAAGAAGAGATCTACATGAAGCAACCTGAAGGCTTTATGGTGAAGGGTAAGAAAGAACTAGTATGCAGGTTGAAGAAGTCTCTGTATGGGTTAAAACAGTCACCAAGGATGTGGTATCGGAAATTTGATACCTATATACGGGGACTTGGCTTCACCAGAAGCAAGGAGGATCACTGTGTTTATTTTAAATTAATTGGTGACCGTGTTATTTATTTGTTCTTGTATGTGGATGATATGTTGTTGATTGGAAATGACAAAGAAATTATCCAAGATTTGAAGACCCAACTGTTCTCCAAATTCGACATGAAGGATCTTGGTGCTGCAAACTATATTTTGGGCATGGAAATTAAGAGAGATCGGGCAAAGAGGAAGCTCTGGTTAAACCAGAGGAAGTATGTCGAGACTATATTGCGGAGGTTCAATATGCAGGATAGTAAACCGGTGAATGTTCCTATTCCTGTAGGTGTAAAGCTGTCTGCTGAACAGTGTCCCAAGACACAAGAAGAAGAGGAGTATATGTTCCGTGTTCCATATGCAAGTGCAGTGGGTAGCCTGATGTATGCAATGGTCTGTACTAGACCAGACATTGCACATGCAGTGGGAGTATTGAGCAGGTTTATGTCAAACCCAGGGAAGGAGCATTGGACAGCAGTGAAGCGGGTTTTAAGATATTTACGTGGCACTAGTGATTATGGCTTGTGCTACCAGGGAAGACCAGGATTGGAAAGAATGTTGGACATTCGTGGTTTTGTTGATGCGGACTGGGCTGGAGATCTGGACCAAAGAAGATCTACAAGTGGGTATGTGTTTAGCCTATTTGGAGGCGCAGTCAGTTGGATGAGTAAAAGACAGTCTGTAGTGGCTCTTTCAACTACAGAGGCAGAATACATAGCAGCCACTCATGCAAGCAAGGAAGCAATTTGGTTGTAGATATTGTGTTCAAGTATGGGGTTGGTACAGCAAGCTATAAGGATAGACTGTGATAGCCAAAGTGCAATTTTCTTGGCTAAGAACCCTGCTTATCATTCAAAGACAAAGCACATTGATGTTCAATATCACTTTGTTAGAGATATGGTTGAGGCTAAAAGGGTGTTGCTGGTAAAGGTGGACACTTTGAAGAATGTTGCAGATGCATTGACGAAGTATGTGAGCACTTAGAAGTTCTCTTGGTGTAGAGAAACAATGGGTGTTGAAGAATTGGCCCAATGACTAAGCTCTCCTGTGGCCCCCTGTGTGAAGAAAACAACAACTGGGAGAATGTTGGGTATGTGTTACATTCTTTCCGCGACTAGCCCCATGTGCTGTACGTTGCGCCGGGCGCAGCAGGGGGGTCACAAGGGAGGAGGCAACCCCCATTGTTGGGGTCCGGGGTAGCGCCCCGGTGAAAATTGTTTTGGTGTGCGGACCCACTCATAGGCAGACCCACCCATGTTTTGTGCATGAGTTTGCACATGGTTTTTGGGTATGATGGTTTTCGTCCCCTGGTATTTTGTAGATCTAGTCAAGGGAACTACGGTTATGTTCTAATCCAGGGTTAATGGATTGGGGTTTATGTATGCTTTGGCATGTATATATATGTGTTGTAACACTAAAAGGAAAATAATGAAAAATCAAGCTAGTCATCCCGATTTGGGATCCAAGGGAAAATCTCTGTGTTTATCTGTTTTATGTTTTATGCTCTCGCTATTGTTTATTTTCTGTTATAAGATTCGTGTGTAGATAATTTCTGTTCAGGGTTAAAACCTACATGATTTTTCCTATTTTTTCCTCCTTTCTACACATGTATTAATGAACAAGACCCAAACCAATATACAAAAAAAATACTTACATTTTCCTACAAGCATTATGTCAGAGAAATATTCAAAATTCAAATGTAAATACGTTCAACATTTATGAACAAAACCCAATCAAACATACACATAAAATACTAACATTTTCGTGCAAAACCACATGTTAGAGATGATATTCAAATTAAAATTCAAACACTAATCATACATACCTTGTTGTATCAGACCTAGCCTTAACTGTTGATGTGATCTCCTTACTGCAGTGATCCTTGAATGCATATTTTTTTTTTCCTTCTAGAATCTCAATATTGAATCTATTATATCTATGTAATTTTAGATCTCCAAGGTCTGAAATTGCATATTATGGTAGCGATCTGAGTCCTCTTTCCAACCCCACAGGTTTGATCAATATTGGATTCTTCAAGAAAAATTTATGTTCAATCTCCTACGATGAACTGATTATATATTGATTCAGTAGAGCGAATTTGTACGAAGTGCCACGTATTACTATTTCAACCTTTGGTCCTGAAAATAATACTCAACAAACTACAACCTGTCCTATTTCTGTCACTTTTTACTAAATTTTAATTCAATGCTCAGAGAAAAAGTTATGAATATTTTCCCAAGGTCACTTGATTGACATGAAATTCACGAGCATGCAAAAACCCTAAATTCCCTAGATCATATCTCCAAAAATATAGAGAACCAATATCTAAAATTTAGACACGTGCTTCCTCAATATTGCAGCTCAAATGGTTTTTTTTTAGCATCTGACGCTTTACATAAAAAAATTTATAGAGAAAATTCCACGATGACATGTTTTAAGTAGAGAAATGCTTACATGAGGAGGATATGAGGGTTACAATTTATATAAATTATTAGGTTGAGAGGGTCTTCAACAAGTGAACATTGGAGGGCTTTTAGGAGCTTAAAAAAATATTAACTATTGACTATTCAATGACCACAACAAATGATTAGTGCCATGCCACAACCCCATGGGGTTTTATCCCACTAACTGTGGTTACTAACTTCAAACATGAATATCTCTCGAACCATGAATAATTACGTGGTATGCCATATATCAACGAAAACATTTGGACAAGTAGAAACCATCCAAAATATCCTTGACTTAGAATAGTGTAAGTTTTCAAGTCAAAATTCCCATGCAAGATCTGCACAGCCCCTGGTGCAACTTGGGTTAACATCAATGACAACCATTAATCAAAAATCTCCCCCATTGGGAATGAAGGAAACACAAGTACTCCCCCTGTGACCTTGACACTTATTCCTACAACATTATATTCCGCTTTGTCATCAATGGAAAATGGTAACTCACCCTGAAAAACATCATCCTACGGACATGTACACAACTCAACTCCATTTTGTTTTACTTATTTAGATAAGAGAAAGAGTCCACTGAGATCTTGGGATAATCCCAAGATTTAGGTGAAGATAATCAAATTCTTCATGAGGTAATGGTTTGGTAAATATGTTAGCAATTTGTTCCTTTGTGCCAACATATTCAAGCTTGGTATTATTTTCAGTAAACTTCTCTCTAGCGAAATGATATTTTATCAGAATTTGATTTGTTTTGGAATGAATCACAAGATTCTTGGAGATACTGATGGCACTGGTTTTATCGCAAAATATGGGAATGGGATCATAAAACTTGACTTGAAGATCTTGTAAATTTTGCTTCATCCAGAGAACTTGAGTACAAAAAATTGTTGTCATGATATATTCTACTTCTTTTGTGGATAGCGATATTGAAGACTGCTTTTTACTTAACTATGAAACAAGGAAACCACCTAGATAGAATGCAGCTCCATTGGTACTCTTTCGATCATCAACACTTCCTTCCCAATCTGCATCTTTATAAAATTGGATAACTAGATTATTTCCTTTAGGATACCATAAACCATATTCTGTTATGCCCCTAAGATATCAGAGAATTGTTTTGGTTGAAATAAAATGAGTTTCTTTTGGTGTTTCTTAGAATCTTGCTACTTGTCCAACTACCTGCATTACGTCTAGTCGTGAAGTTTTCACATATAGAAGACTGTAAATCATAGATCTATAAAACCTCTTGCTCCACATCCTTTGACGAATCATCTAAACTTAACTTGCAACCTGTTACCATTGGGGTAAGGATAGGCTTGCAATCTTCCATATTGAATTTCTTGAGAGTTTCCTTGATGTACTTGGTTCGATATATAAATATTCCTTTATCGTGTTGATATATCTGAAGCCCTAAAAATTATGTTAGCTTGCCAAGTAGAGACATTTCAAACTCACTTTGCATATTTTTTGAGTTTTTTTTGCTTAATATATCATCATTTCTTCCTATAGTTAATTTACAACTTGAGATTACCATCTTTATTATTTCCAAACAACACTAGTGCACCCCAAGGTTATACACTTGGCCTAATGTATCCCTTGTCAACAATTTCACTCAACTCCAATTTCAACTCTACTAACAATGATGTGCTCATCGTGTAAGGTTGCTTTGATGTTGGTGGTACCCCTAGTACCAATTCAATATAAAAATCCACTTCCCTGTGAGGAGTTAACAGTGGAATCTTTGCTGGAAACAAATCCTAAAACTACTGCAATACATGGTACCTTTTGAATATTTTTGCATCCTAAACATCCTTACCCTTTTGACTAGAGATATGCAATACAAACATCACACAATATTTTTTGCAACTACTCTTAGCCTGCATATTACTAACCATCCTCACAAATGTAGGCTTCTTATTTCCTTGAAAATTTCTCTTTTCCCCAATATCATCCAAGAACTCAATGGCTCTATCAAAACAATCCACTTTGGTCCTGTGAAGGTACAACCAATCCATACCCAAACTAACGTTGTACAATTCCAATGGAAGTACATTAAAATGTGTTTTTATAGGAATACCATTTAACTCAAATGCACAAGTTGCTACCCAATAGTGAACTCTTTTCTTTGTACCTTTAGCCAACATGGATATCAATGATAGATTTGTGGTGATCTGCCTACCTATTGTCCAAAAATGCATAAATTTGAGGAATGATATGACCAACAACCTTAACAGTATGCACCTCTTGATAACTAGAGATATAGCATCTACCACCCTGATACTGTAGATAATCCCTCTTGCAATGATCTTTTCCACATATCCAAAACTGCACCGGTGCAATATCATCACCTTCAGTCTATTGATATCTAGGCTGCAATCCATGTCCCTTCTCAACTACGTCTCAAATGTATTGAACTTATTGTAAGGAACCACATTTTCTTTCTCACCTACATCTTGAGTTCTTCCCCACTTTGGTGGCCTTCCTTTGAGTTTCTCATTTTCTTTCAAGTCGCGCTTAGGCTCAACTTTGCACTTTCACTACTCATAACAATGGTTCAAGTTTCAAATGGCCTTCTCTAACAATATAGGCCCATGAAACTCAATTTGGTAGTTGTATGCTATTGGAAGTCCACTGATGAATCTTTGAACCTTAGCCTTCTCCTCCTTCAGGTAAGACAAATATATCAACCGCTCCAAGAACATGCTACTATACTCATCATATGTCATGGAACCCTTTTGTAACTCATAAAACTCCTTAGCTATGTTATCAAAGTACCTCGCCAACAAGTACTTTTTCTTGAAGGGTCTCTCAAACTAATGAAAAATAAAGTCATCCTCCCAAATTCCCTTAACATTCTTCACATCCTCCCATTAGATATCGTCTTTCCCTTTAAGACTAAAAGTGGTTATCTTAGCTTTCATGTTATCTCTATAGTTGTGAAATATGAATAATTTCTTCATCCCAAGAAACCATGCCTTTGCATCTTCTGACTTCATCTCTCCATCAAATGTAGGCGGCTTGACTTTCTTGAAGTCGTCAGGAAAGTACTCACTCCTCCTGTAAGGATGATGATGATGATGACTATGATGATGTCTCCTAGAATATGAACCATAATGATACCCATACATAGCATTCCTCTTGTTAGGTGTGTCCAAATATCTTCCACCTCTAACTGTGTCCCCTCTATCCAACCTATGTTTGAATCAAGACCTACTACCATAGGCTCGATTATTATATTTTTCCTACTCTTGACTGATCCAGATAGGTCCCTTTTTCTCCAATTATGACAAGCTCTGAAGAATCACAACATTTACCTATATCTACTTTTCCTTAGCCCTTAAAAGTCTTTCCTAAACCTCAACCAACCTATAATTATCTTCCTTAAAACTTCTTACCTCTTCCCTTAAGCTCCTCAATCTATCTGCCACACTAAGAGAATACTCATATCCTTTCTACCCAACTTATCTGAAAGGAGAGTCACAAGAGCTATAGTCTACCATTTTTCTCGTCATCCTCGATTCTCTTCTTCCTCCAAGAAAATCATTTTAGATAAACCAAATATATACCAAAATAAAATCCATACCTTATTGATGTTCAGGGGAGGCTTATCTCATCTGCAAGTTTTGTACACATTAGCATGCACATGTATAAGCATAAACATATCTAGATAATAAGCATATCAACATATACAATCATGCATGACCATACCAATAGCTATATTCTCTGGTCCCATGCATGAAAAGAATAACCTTCACAACATGATACTTTTCCCAAAAGAGAGCAAAACCAAGGAAAATTTTAGGGGCTAATATTCGTAGGTGGGATAATTTTCTATGCTTTTTCCAAAAGAATGATTCACCAATTTCTAGTTTTTTGAAAATCGATTCGTCTAAATTTTATAGTATAAAATTATTTTACCCTAAAAATCATGAAAAATTTATATATGCTAATATAAACTAATTAGAAACCTAAATACTTGTACAAAAATATCGTCAAAAATTTTACAATTTACATATTTGGGATTAGTAATATTCACCAACATTTCTAAAATTTAAGATAAATGTCCATCCTTAAAATTTTCCCTGAGCATAACCCGCTTTGATACCAATTGTAACCACACCTCCCCTCATATATAGCCAATTTCACCATCTCACTCGGGGTAAACATGAGATTAGGGGCTACTATGAGAAGACTCAACCTCATAGGTGACGTTAAGAAATTGGAGTCAACATAATAGACCTTACTGACTTCCCTAGGCTACCTTAGGACCTTTCAGGGGGATCCCAACCTCTCTAGGTTTCTATCCCCTGAGCACAATTGAATTTTCCATGATTTTAACCCCATTTTCTCCTTTTCCAAGGCATCAATGTGATTTTGGGTCCCAATTACTCCCATGATGCCTTCATGAGTGTGAGCGGAGCCTTTTTTTCCCAGTGTTGTGCTAGGGACTTCCGATTTTAAGGCTAGATTACAAGGTTGGGGTTAGGCCTCTGTACAAAAATCCCTGTAACTTCCAAGATTCATAAATTACAAAAGGAAAATTCTTGAAAACCAAATATTGACAGCAAGACTAAACCTGACCATCCCCAACTAAGACTGAAATTATGTCAAACACTTGGAAACATGCAACCTACAAGTCATGAATACAATATTGAGCATAAGGGAATAGAAACTAATATGATACATAGCAAGAAGGATCACCACCCTCTCTCTTTAGTTGTCTTAACATTAATTAGATCTTGCATCCATTATTCTTTCAGGCACAAGTAAAGATATGAAATGAGCCATGACTAGAACCAGTCACATAACCATGCTTATAACCATATAAGTAACAATAAGATAAAAACCATTAAAGCCACATAATAGAAATTAAAATAGAAATATAACTTATCTTTGATTAAACATAGGCAAAAGCCAACCAGGTACATGAATTCCATGAACCAGCCGACCATAGACATAGCTAAACCAAATCTCCCTTTCAGCCAACCAGCCTTGTTCCATATTCCAAGAATGAACATGGGATCTATAGGAAAAAAATGATCCAAAAAAATGAATGGAATCCAAATGTTAAAACACCTCCACCCTCACCATACTGTGATCTCACCAAAACCGACACCAAGATCACAAAACCAAACTGAGTTTTGAATTCCTTCGAATTCCTTTCTCCATCCTTGAGGAATTTTCCATATCCCTGTCTCTAGGATTTACTGCAATCCACACTGGATCATTATGCCCTTACAGAGACTCCACCCTAACGACCCGTGGGTATCCCCCTAAAACCGGTCAAAGGATTCCTAGGCCTTCTGGAATTTTCCTAAGACCACCTCTGCCTTGGATTCTGAAACCTTCCGGAAATTCCAAACCTCAAAACAAATAACAATCCCATCACACCATGGCTATTCACAAAAAGGTAAAGAAAGGTTGAAAACCATTTTCAACACCCAACAAAACCATGCCACCAACAACAACAGAACCAAATAACAACATTCATATGCCATGCATGTCAAAACTAGCAGGGAAATCACATATTTAATTTTTTATAACCTACAAGTATTCATGTTGAAGTTTTTTGATCCCTCTCTTCATTGCTTTATCTTTGCTTTCCTTTCCTTTTGTCTTTCCTTTGCTTGGTTTTCCTTTCCTTTTCTTGCTTTATCTTCTTCTCCTCTTGGTGCTCATCTCTTCTTTGAGTTTAATTCTGAAAATGAACTCACAAAAGGCTAGAAAATGATGCTCTGAGGTCTTTTATCATTCATGCCTCTAATTTCATCAAATTTCCATTATTTTCATTCAATTTCCTCCTCACATGGAACATGTGACCTTTCACCTTCCTTTTCTCCTAATTTCCTTTATTTTCATAAATAAATGTGGCAAAATATTTCTTTTTCTTTTTTAATTCCTTACACACTTCCTTTTCCAATTTCTCCTTAGCCATAAACACATCAAGTGATGCCCAATAGGATATCTTTGCCCAACATTCAGCATGGAATAAATCTCCCTTAACCATGGTATTATTTTTTCCTTTATTAACATTATCACATGAAATATTACCCCAAGTCTTTTACAATTATGTTATGAAAACATTTTGACACATTAAGATATAAAATTTAAAATTTAAAAAATAAAAATAAAAAATAGTAGATAGAAATATCTTGATAATTAAAAATATAAAATTAAATTAATAATTATAACTTCAACTGTAGAATTATAAATTTAAATAAAAATTATAAAACTCAGTAGGTTACATGCCCATGACATTGCATAGATCATGGTATTTATTATGAGGATGTCTATTGAGGAGATCCATAATGGAATGCAATAATAGTAACCTAAATCCATCTTAACTCTAAACATGGAACTAATTGAGTTTTTACTTTGAAATACTCTCTTTTCCTGCATTGAAATATTTCAGTATGGTTAACGTCAATATTTTTTCCTTTTACTGTATTTCCTTATATATATAAGGGATATTTTGCTTCACATAGATATCAAAGGGATATTTTGCTTCACATAGATATCAAAATATTTTATTCAGGGTTGAGAATGAAAATTAATTCCTCTTCTACTCCACACCAAATAAGTTTATTCACATAGATAGATGTCTTTCGGATTAATCACATCATTAGGATTTTTTCCTTTCAAACCATCTAATGTGGTTCATCCTCAGGATAAGGTATGATGCTATTAATCTGAAAGACATTTATCTAAATTATAAATCATAAAAGTCTTAGATCTAAGTTTATTCACTTTTTATTTTATTATAAGACACTTTTTTTTACTGAAATATATGTATTTTATTTTAAAAGCAACATGCATCATCTAGATTAAAAATTGTTATATATTACGCTATATAATACACACTTGGAAATAGTATTTGTCCCCATATTATAATAATAATAATTTATTTATTTTTTTATTATTAACATCACATTACATACCCCTATATACATAATTGTAATGTTTTATGTTAATTTAATATAATTTTTATTTATTTAGCTATTAAAGTTGTGTTTTATTTCTTATTAGACTTATATTACATCTTACTTATTTAAATTATTGTTTTTATTATATATTTTATAGTAACTAAATAATTTTTATTTTTAATTAAAATACATGTTTTATATTTGTTATTATATTTTATATTAATTAAGTATATTTTTTATTTTCTTAATTATTGAAATTGATTTTTTTTTAACTTTTATGATTGAGAAATTTGAAATCATATATAATTTTAAAAATTATTAAATTTGGAAATCAATTATTTCAATATATAAAATCATATTTGGAGCAAAGAGTATTAATTATTGTATATTTTTCATCTTATAGCAAGGGGTGCAAGATAAAATCATATTTGGAGCAAAGAGTATTAATTATTGTATATTTTTCATCTTATAGCAAGGGGTGCAAGATAACACTCTGTCACAATTGAATTTTTTTTTGGCTTTTAGAGTTTTTTTGGCATATTTCCAAACAAAATTATCTTGAGAAGGTGACAACTAATATTTAAGGATTCTTATTAAGGTTTTATATATATGAGGTGAAGATCCATACTTATTTTAAAGTGTAAATGGACAATTTAGAAGAAGCATAGTATTTATCATGTGCTATGAATATGTATCAAGACCATTTTTTAAAATGTAAATCTTAATAAAGTGTTATCATCTAGTGGTGTAACTCTCAATGTACTTGTTTAGAATTTTAATTTTACTTTATATTTAGACTATATATTTTCATTCTTATATAGCCTAAATAGGTACCTCAATCTTAGTATGAAAAATCTATTGAGCATCTTCTGAAGTTAAATTTCAAAAACTTTAATTTTGATGATGCAACTTTATTTCTCATGAAAATTGGAAAACTATTTATTCATGATAGGGAACAAAGGAAATTATATTTCATCCATAAAGAAATAATTGAAGAATTTATTTTAGATGATAGATTTCAGACACCTTCATTACTATTTGGGCATTGAAGTGACCCAACATCGAGGATATATATTGTTGTATCAAAAGAATAACATTGGAGAATTATTGAACAACTTTGGCTTGAATGAATGCAATTTGTTTTACACTCCAACGGAACGAAATCTAAATATCACATCCAAACAAGGAATTGAATTTAAGGATGAAAGTATCTATATACAATTTGGGTGACTTCTTATTTACATGTATTTTATTTATTATTGGAATCATTTCAAGGTTTATGAAAAATTCATTATTTTGTGACAGACATTCATATGCTACAAAGCAAAAGATCTAATGTACTTGAAAAAACTCAATACTTTGGACTAGAATGATCACAAGTAGATGCATTTAGCTTAATTGGATATTTAAATTCAGAGCTTCATTGAGATGACAAAAATAGAATGTGTGTTGGATGAGGAGATATCTTTGGGGGGTTAAGAAAATACTAATTTTTGGTATATTCCACAAGAGAGGAAGAATATGTGACAACTACAAAAGCAACCAAGAAGATTGTGTGGCTAGAGAAAATTATTTAAAATTTGTAGAAGAAACAAAGTAAACTATACTCATTTTCTATAGCCAATAATTTCACAATTAAATTGTCCATGAATACCAAATTACAAGATCGAACCAAACATATCAACAAAAAAATACCATTTTAGTCATGATCATGTAAAGGATAAGAATATTCACCTATGACATTGTTCAACAAATTAGCAAATTATAAACATCCCCACCAAAACACTTTGAAAAAAAATGATTAAAATACTCATAATGATACTTTGAATCATAAATGGTTATTGAAATTAACCACCCAATAAAAACAAAAAACTAATCCTCATCCATGGGTACATTACATGGGTCAAATATGTAAATAAGATATATAAAGTAATTTGAACAAACTCTGAAATTAAAATACCAAAAGCCACCACTCTAATATATAAAATGACGTTTAAATTAAACAAAATTCAAATTAGTAGTTCCCTTCTCCCTGACACACTGGTATCATAATTCCAAGCAACATCTATAATAACCTTATCCTTTAATTTTCCAAAAATGAGATATTTGGATTTGTGCTAAATTAGGTTTTTACTTACTAATGCATTGAAATTTGTGCATAAAAGGGTCAATTTCGAAAGAAGCTTGAGTGATTATAGATAATAAGGCCTTGGAAAAAAACAACTTTTAAAGTTTATGAAAGTCATCTACACCACTCTATTTTATTTAGAACTAGCCATAAAACTTTAATTAGAGTTTTATGGAAAAGGCATGACTTGTATTGGACTTTTTCCATGAGATGACCTGTCTCTTAATATTCCATTGGATGGAAATTAATTTATTTTAGGAGCTATAGACGCATGTTTTTCTCACTAACGACCAATTATGGGTAGAAAGGCATTTTGGGTTGACAAAGTATTTATAGAAGTATCATGTGGGTTTTAAGTATTTTTAGCAGCATCATGTGGGTCTTATCGAAACACACTTTCGAAAGCTTTAAAAACTCATGTACGCTACTTGATTTAGTACGATGCATGAAAAATTTCTTAATGTATTTTTGGATGGTTTCACATTATTATTGTAAAATTTATGTGAAAACTAAATTTAGGAAGGTATACATATTCTATTTTTTTAGGGGCATACATACTTTATTTCTTACAGTTTTGAATACGTGATTTTTTAGGAGGAAATACATGCTCTTAACCATTAGGCTCACTCTACAACCATGTATGCCAAAAAAAATTAAATGTCATTAAGAAAGAAAATGTCAAACTTAAATTTAAAATTAAAACATATATAAAAATAAAATGTTAAATTAAAACTATAAAAGATAAAAAGTGGACTATAAAATGTAAAACTTAAAATTCATATAAATTAAAATAATGATTTGGTAAACATATTTAAATATAATTAATAAGCACATAAAATATAATACATACAATAAACCTTCAATATAACAGATTTTGAACCATTGATGGATATTATTAACTTTTAAATATATTTGTTACATTACCATGGCTTATCAATACTAGATTTCCAAAAACCATAACTCATTTCATAATCAAAATAATTGAATTTCATAAAAAAAATTAATTATATATAAAAAACAAATATTATAATTACTTTTGAGATATATTTAAATCCTCTATCCTAACTATTACTAAACATATTTTATAGATATTCCATAGAGATTAAATCATTTTTTTATAAAATTTGAAATGAGAATATTTTTATATAGAGTTGTGAAGGAGAGGAGAGAGAAAGGGAGAGAGTAGGAGGAGAGAAAGTGATACCTAGAGATAGAGGGGAGAGGGGAGAGAGAGGAGGAGGAAGGGAGATAATGACAAAGTTGGAGGGAAGAGAGAAAAACTTGAGTTTAGAGTGTTTAATCTATATAATTCGATTGCCTCATGGTTTTTCATGGTGTTGAATCTATTTATGCACTCAAAAATGTATTTAAACAAAAAGAATAAAAATAACATTCTTATTTGAAAGTGTATGGTTGAATTCTAGTAAATTCCAGTGAAAATGTTATTTCATCTATAAGCTAGACTAGGCCTATTAAAATTATTTCTTACTAGTACTTGAACCACATGTTGCAAAGGAAACACCATAATGCCATAACATAGGAAGAAATAACATAGAAAAATATTGAACCCTTTTAGATGCATGATCTTCCATTGATATATTTTGGACACTATTGAGAAGATTCCAACCCGCTCTAAAATTATCAGTTGAATTGCAGTTAGAAGGTCGTCATCATTCATGGAGTTGCCACAAATAGAGGGGAAATCTTACAAGAACGTAGGTTTATTAGATCAACAATTTGAGTAATAAATTATTGATTGATTGAGGGGATTGTTGGTAGGTTGGATAAGACATGGTCAAAGACGCCTACCCTAAAAGGATCATTGCACACCTTGGGTTGATTGATAGAAGCGGACTGCCTTAGGAAATTCTCCTAAATAAGTATAAATTATACTTTTCCCACATGCAAATAGAAAACCAACATCTATAAAAAAATGAACAGGTTAAAGAGAAATTGAAAAACATACAATGATATTATTTTGTTGCAATGGAAAATAATGTATCATTTTAAGTGAGCATCATAGACTCAAAATAATGAACTCATTTTGGAGATTTCAATCTCATAGGATGTGCATACTCACTTTGACACACTTGAAAATCACCCCAATGCATGCATAGAGACTTAGATGCAAACTAGGCTATGAAAATTTAAAATTTAGTGTGAAACCCCAAGTTTCATGGAATCAGACCCTGAATGTAAAATGATACGAGCCTAAACCTCAAGAACCCATATTTCTAACTTGATCAAGTCATTAACCGATCTAGACTATAATCGGTCAAATGTGCCACATAGTTTTTATCCACGAAAAAAATCTTGGATTTTAGGTTTCCATGAATCATGGGTGTTTTAATCCCAATGTGAAGGTGGGCAAGTCCTCTTGGTGCTCCAAGAAAAATCTTGTGCCAGCAAGCCCAACTCAAAGAGGGCCTCCCATCTTGAGCATCTATAAAAGAAATGATATTTTTGCATCAGTAAAATAAAGTAATTACCCAACCCATAGAACTACAATATGATGATTTAACTGAATGGAGGAGAGAGAAATGAAAAGACTTCACATTGAATCTAGATCCTAAATTATGTGTATGTGAGATGCAAAACTCTTTTGCATTTTTTTTTCTAAATATTTCGTTAGACCTTGGCCTCTTGAATCTTATCATACACACCTCAATTTTCAAGTGGAAGCATAATGTGGATACTTTCTAAATAAAGTGATAGTAATTACTACTTTGGTTATATCTTTGGGAGGATTACATTTATTTTTGAAGTGAAAATCATGTCTTGTTAACAATAGAGAAACTATAAAATGTAAATTTCAAAAATACTATGAGATATATCAATGTAATGGCCCATTTCATAGGGCCCTATGAATGTTGTTTTGTTGGTAATAGGATATAACCAACTTTCAATGGAAAAAATTATTTAAATATTTGTAATCTATGTACAATTGATAACCCATGAGAATGTACATTTATCAAGTTTCCTATTTTTGGAGCAAAATCAAAATACAATAGAGAAATTATTCCTTAGCCTTGGGTTTCAAAATGAAAACTTACCATGAAAAATTTCACTCAAGTTTCCTTTCTTTTGATAATCATATACAAGAAGCTTATTTATTATTCCTTCATAAAATTCCCTGAGAGGAGCTATTTTCATGTCGAGGCTGAGAAAAATCCTTAATTATAGGCAGAAAAATTGTTAATTACATGCAGTAGTTATTTTCAGTACTTGCAAGTGCCTTTGCTGAGAATCCTCATACTAATAGTTCCTCTAGAAAAGTTTCCTTTCTTATAATAATCCGATACAATAATATTATTTCTTGTTCCTTCCTAAATTCCTTAAGAGGAACTTTATTTTCATGTCGAAGCTGACCCAAATCATTAATTAGAGGTCGTAGTTATTTTTTTCCTTGCAAGTGCCCGATATCGTGGACCTCCACAAAAGAAATGGAAGAAACATGAAAACCCAAGAAGCATGGAATTACCAAGTTCATATTCATAAAGGTAGTTCAAAATTTTCTCCTTTGATTTAGAAAATTTTACATAGTATGTTGAGAGGTACGAGTAACTATAACTTCGTCAAACTTGTTCACAATATCTACAAACTCCTACATATTCACGTTATACTTCTTAGTGCTGAGATAACTGTAAAGTGTAACTTCCTCAAAGCTATTCACAAGGTCTATAAAATCCTACACATTAAAGTTGTACTATAATGAATAATGTGTAAAATAATGTGTAAAGTTGTCCTAGATAAAATAATGTGTAAACTTGTCCGAGATATTATGATTTTTTTTTTGGATATCTCATATTTGACCGAGCTCGATGAAAAAAAGGGATGATTGAATAGATGGGAATCCGTATTAAGACCCTCTAAGAAACATAATGAGAAATGTATTCCATCACCATCTGTTTAGTAATGTGGAAAGCTTCGACAAGAAGGGAAATCTTGTTTATCTGTTGGAGGATGAGATTGAAATCGTTGCAAAGGATGGAGATGATATTTACAGGGGATGCAAATGATGATGGTTGGAAAGAAGTGACCTTGTCCATGAAAGATCATGTATTCAAAAACTCCAAAGCTCCAAAGACGAAGCAAAGAAGTTATGCTCACTAAGTCATCAAGGTTTCAAGATTGTTCCTTCCAACTACCTTTTCCTGATGATCTAAGAATTCAACATCAATCAATCGTTTAATATATAATCCAAAGACACTGAGTGAAATGATAAGTGGCCACGAGGGAAATTCTTCTCAAAGGTAACACCTTACAGCATAGGGGTTAATAACCTTTAATTGAAAACAAATAAAAACAAACTATCAAAAAGTGTCCATGGTAATAATACAAAAAAAGGACATTCCTAGAGAGATGTTACATAAAATTATTATTTAATAAATTTTCATAACCTTTTTAATACATTATATATAGAACGTCAACAAGGTCTTGGAATGACGCTGATAGGTTGTTTTGTTAAGGAACTCCTTCATGTGAAGCCACTAGTTCAATTTGTTAAGGAACTCCTTCATGTAAAGTCACTAGTTCAATTCCCCGCCCCGATCGGGATGATATATTGGACATGATGAAGATGTACTCCCACAAAGCTTACAAAAATAAATACATGATATATAAAAAAATGTCTTATAGCTATTGTGATGGATCTCTATGCATATTTGAGTTTTTTTAACTATTTTATGTCTACAATAAAGTAATAGCTAGTCAATGGAAAAACTCAATTCTATGCTATATAGACTACCTAAGGAAAGTACAATAAAAAAATAACATACATTATGACATATATTTAAAAAGTAAAAAATTCACATCCACAACTTAAAACCAACCAAAAGGCAATATGTAACAGATTTATCCTTAAATAGATTCCATTTATTGATTACTACTTTTGGAATGGTAAAAAATTCTTGTATATGATATAAAAATCCTAAATCAAAGGATGAATCAATCATAATTTTTTATGGGTTACAAATTGATTAAAATAAGAAAACACATTTCAATAAATTAAGTTTTTTTAATAAAATAAAGTGAAAAATAAGCATTTCAAATCAATTAATTTTTTAATGAAATAAAATAGAATTAAAATAACATTTTAAATTATTTAGAATTAAATTAATAATAAAATAAAATTAATAATTATAAATAAGAATAAAATTTTAATAACACAGCAAAACACTTATAAATATTTATATTTAAATTTTATTTCTCCAAACAAAAATAATAAACCTATATTGTAAAACAAAAAACTTTGAATATTTCTAAATTAAACTTTTTCTATTTACTAAAGCTTATCCATATTTCTAAATTAGACATTTTCTATTTACTAAATATATGATAATATTACTTTTGTTTGAAATTGTAACTATTATTAATTTATAAATAAGTTTTAAAATGGCAACATGATTTTTGACCAGCAATATTTAGAAAACAAATGTTAAATTTTAAATTTGTAATATGAATTTTCACAAATAAATATTTAGAAAAATATTTTCATTTTCATAATCTTATGAATATTAAAATTAAACTAGTTATATAAAAGTAAAAGGTATATAAATATACACAATTTGAAATACGAGTTAAATTAAAAACTTAAAAATACTTGGAAACATAAAAATCATAATTAATCTATCTGTAGTTCATTGATCAATCACATTACATTTAATTATTACAAGAACTATAACCTAAAAAAACCAAAAAAAAAACAAAAAACAAAACTTAAAAATACCTCGAAACACCATTTAAAACAAAATGTTGTGGTGAACAATAATCACCATAGATATAAGAATCCCAGCAATCGATTTATTGATCAATCAACGTAAATCTAATTATCACCAGCCAAAAATATCTAAGGCTTAAACGAGGTTAGCATAAAGACACCAGGGCCTGGTTAAACCATTGGGAGATCGACTAGAATGTTACATTGCAAAACATCAATAGTTACTTCTAAGTTCAAAGAAAAAATGTGGTGTGAGAAAGATCTAGCAGCTAAAAGAAAATTAAGGTATTATAAGGAGGTCATCAACACCAGCTTAGAAAATCAAAATTATCTCTTTGTTTTAACTAGCTCAAAGAAGAAAATTAATATAGCCAAGATTATAACGAACTCTCATGAGCTCCATAGTGAAACAGGTCATTGGACAGTTCGATGTTCATATTCTCACAAGGATCTGCCATCCTTGTGAGAATATGAACATCGAGGATGAAAATCACTTCCTCTTAGAGTGCCCCGCGTACAACCACATTAGAGCTCAACTTCATAATCTTTGTTATAATACTGACCTTCCTAGCCTTTTAAGATGTCAAAATTATAGTGAGCTGGGGAGGCTTCTCTCCAAGCTTTTTGAGCATACGAATAAAATCTTAAATCAAATTAAATAACTCTTTTCTTTAGGTCTGAAAGACCAAATATTAGTTTCATTGAACAATAACCATCATCATCATCATCATCATCAATGGAGACTCAACTTAACAATATTTATTCTAATAAATAAAAGTCTTGAACAATCCATTGTTCCTATTTTTTATCACAATGTTTATTCTAATAAATAGAAGTCTTGAACAATCATCATCATCAATGAAGGCTCAACTTAACAATGTTTATTCTAATAAATAGAGGTTTTGAACAATCTATTGTTCCTATATTTTATAACAATGTTTATTCTAATAAATAGAGGTCTTGAACAATCTAGCGTTTCTATTTCAGTGGTTTTTTTTTAATAGAGGTCTTGAACAATTCAGTGCTTCTCGTAATAAATAGAGTTTTATTTCACACCAATGTTTTTTCCTAGAACTAATATTTCTGGTTGGGTTGAAATGCGTATTTTAGAATTCAGTGTGATCACGATGTGTAAGAAAGTTGGAAGTAAAAAAAAACTATATAAATAGACAATTAAAAATTCATTAAAAATAAATTTATTAAAATATGAAGAGGGCCAAATATCATGGAACAAATACCATGGCTCAAATACCATATTTATAAAAGAAGTATCCTAATAAATTAATATAAAAGAGGTATAAAGAGGTAAGGTAAATAAATAAAAATATATCAAATAGGATTAGAAATCAACATCTAATTATATATTAAGTCTATGGCCCAAATACCATGAACCAAATTATTATTAATAGCATGCAAAAAAAACATTATTAACACTAACATTAATATTAAATTATTAATATTAATATTAATATTAATAATATTGTTATTGTTAAATCTAATATTTATATTAATATATTATAATATTAATATTATTAAATTTAATAACTTTAGATTCATAAAATATTTAATTTTGTTATATTATACTCTCTCTCTCTCTCTCTCTCTCTATATATATATATATATACTTTAGATATATGTGGGAGGGAAGAACAAAGACATATGATAGAGGTGGAGAAATAGGGGGAGTGGCAAGGGAGAAGGGGAGAGGAGGAATGAAGAGTGAGAGAGGGAGAGGAGTGAGAGAGGTAGAGAAGGGTAACAGAGGGAGAGGGATTCATAAATATCTAGGTGGGAGAGAAAGAATGAGAGAGGATTGGAGGGTAGAGAGAGAGAGAGAGAGAGAAGGGGGAAGGGAGAGGGATGTAGGAGAGAAAGGGGGAGAGAAGGAGGAGAGGAGGAGGAGAGAGGGAGGGATAAAGAGATGGAGTTAGAGGGGGATATAGGAAGGGAAGAAGAAATTCATAGAGAGTGAGAAGTGGAGAGAGAGGGAGTGACAAGGGATAGATGGAGAGAGAGAGTGTATGTTTAAGGGTGAGATAAAGAGACATAGAAGGAATGATGGAGACAAGGGGGGAGAGAATGAGAGAGGAGGAGAAATGGAGGGATATAGTAACAATTTTGGAGAGAGAGATATAGTGATGTGGGAAGAGAGAGTATTGGAGGGTAGAGAGAGAGAGAGAGGATTGAAAGGAAAAGAGAGAGAGAGAGAGGGGGGGTGCACATAGAGGTAGGCGGAAGATAGAGGGAGAGAGAGGACTTGAGAGAGAGGAAGAGAGTGATGGGGGAAGAGAGAGCATTGTATGGGAGAGAGAGAGAGAGAGATGGGGGAAGAGAGAGGGAGATAGAAGAGAAAGGGAAAGAGAGGAAGGAAAATAGAGGGGACTTGAAAAAGAGGAGGAGAGAGGGAGGGATAGATAGATGTAGTTGGAGAGTGAGAGAGGGACGGATATTCAGATGGAGTTGGATGGGGAGAGAGGGAGGGAAGAATAAAGACATAAAGAGTGAGTTGTTGAGAGAGAGAGGGAGTGACAAGGGAGAGATGGAGAGAGAGTGTGTGTTTGAGGGTGAGATGAAGAAACAAAGAAGGAGAGAGAGGGAGGTAAGAATAAAGACAGAGTGAAAGGTGGAGAGAGAGAGAGAGAGGGAGTGATAAGGAAGATGGAGAGAGAGGGAGAGAGGATAGAAGGAGGGAGAGGAGGAGGGACTAAAAGATGGAGAGATTGAAGAAAGATAGTGTATTTTTTTGGGTTGATATATAGAAACAGATGGAGATAGAGATATAGATGGAAGGTGAAGATAAAGAAGAGATATATGGAGACTAGGGAGGGACGAATATATTGATAGATATGGAGTCAGAGAGCATGAGATAGAGATATAGATTGAAGGTGAAGATAAAGAAGAGATACATAGAGACAAGAAGGGAGGGACAAAAATATTGATAGATATGGAGTGAGAGAGCGTGTGAGTTTCGCGAAGTGTGATAAAGAGACAAATAAGGAGAGGTGGAGGGATATATAGATATAGATGGAGGGGGGAGAGAGGGAAGAAGATTTCTTGCATGATAAAGAGACAAAGAAGGAGAGGTGGAGGGAGATATAGAGATAGATGGAGGGGGGAGAGAGGGAAGAAGATAACTTGACAATATTGCTAGAACTTGATGAAAAAGAAAAAATCACATTGAAACCAGAAGCAGTCAGAAGAAAGAACTAGATAGACACAATATCCTAAAATAGTTGTATTATTCCTATTATATTACTGTGTTAATAAAAAAAAATTTAGACAATAATAACATGTTTTATACAGATAATCATCCGCCCAAATTTAATAAATTCAAATCTAAATAATTAATCTTTTTATAATTTTTATAATTTTTATTATAAGGTGAATGAGAATTTGTTGATTATTTTTTTAATTAATTAGGTAGACTCTCAAAAAATATATTAAACATATGTTTCATCTTTTATTAAGAAAGTTATATTTCAGCTACTTTAATTAGATAAATAGCTCTCTACAGATTTCCTAGAAATTTGCCATTAATTTAATACAAATAAATTACTACATATAAATTCCTTATTATTATTTTATAACTTTCATTTATACATAATCAATTTTTTATTTCTTTTTAATCAATATCTTGTTATGTACTGGAGAGTTAAATTGTATAGACAAACCATTCTAAACTTGGAAATTTTTATTGGATTTTATACAAAATTAATAAAAAGATATACTTCAAAATTACCAAAATGCAGAATAATATATAATTAGTTAAAATTTTCTTACATAAATGTCACAATTTTTTTTGGTTAGAAAACGAACGTATGTACACAAACATATTGAGAGAGAGATGATGCAGCTGGTTTAATGATTGGAAGGATCTGTGCGGTTGAAACGAGAACGAATTCTCTGGAATGCGTTCGGTGGCATTCCATTATGTTGTTTACGAAAGAATATGTCGGTGTAGTCCAACACCAGTTTTTCTATTGGGATCCTACCTAGAAAACGGTAGAACAAGTGATGCTCAATAATTTCAACCCCAGATCTATGCGACTCGACACAGTTCACCACTACAGGTGGACACAAACCTGGCCAATAGATGACAACCATATTCATCATCTCGCATTCTTCTAATTCATTGCAGATGCAATCGTAGTCAACTTCAATCTGTGCTCTTTCAGGGTTGCTCACATTCAAATTCCACCCGCACTTCCTATGTACCAACAGTTGCAATGCCAATTTCCTGGACGAATCCGAAGATTCTAGAAAGTCTGCTATTTCTGGATCACGCTCAGAGAAAAATGATGCCAATCTACATGTTATCCAAACCAACATTTTTAAAAATTATGGCACTCACACATAATCAATCATAATGCAAAAAAAAAGATTCAATTTATTTCACAGTTTCGTACCTTTTACGCCTCTCTTCCATTTCTTGATAGGTAATCTCAAGATTTCTATCTTCTCTTTCTTGATAGTAGTCTTCTAATTCTTGATAGGTGCTCTCAGGATTTCTGTCCTCCATTTCTTGATAGGAGTCTTGCAGTTCTTGATAGGTGTTCTCAGGATATGTGTAGCTGCTCTCAGGATTTGTGTCTTCTATTTCTTGATAGGAGCCTTCCAATTCTTGATAGGTAATCTCAGGATTTCTGTCTTCTCTTTCTTGATAGTAGTCTTCTAATTCTTGATAGGTGCTCTCAGGATTTCTGTCTTCTATTTCTTGATAGGAGTCTTGCAGTTCTTGATAGGTGTTCTCAGGATATGTGTAGCTGCTCTCAGGATTTGTGTCTTCTATTTCTTGAGAGGAGCCTTCCAATTCTTGATAGGTAATCTCAGGATTTCTGTCTTCTCTTTCTTGATAGTAGTCTTCTAATTCTTGACAGGTGCTCTCAGGATTTCTGTCTTCTATTTCTTGATAGGAGTCTTGCAGTTCTTGATAGGTGTTCTCAGGATATGTGTAGCTGCTCTCAGGATTTGTGTCTTCTATTTCTTGATAGGAGCCTTCCAATTCTTGATAGGTAATCTCAGGATTTCTGTCTTCTCTTTCTTGATAGTAGTCTTCTAATTCTTGATAGGTGCTCTCAGGATTTCTGTCCTCCATTTCTTGATAGAGGACTTCCAATTCTTGATAGGTTCTGTGAGGATTTGTGTCTTCTATTTCTTGATAGGAGTCTTCCAATTCTTGATAGGTGCTCTCAGGATTTGTGTCTTCTATTTCTTGATAGGAGTCTTCCACTTCTTGATACGTGCTCTCAGGATTTGTGTCCTCTATTTCTTGATAAGGGTCTTCCATTTCTTGATAGGTGCTCTCAAGATTTGAGTCCTCTATTTCTTGATAGGAGTCTTCCAATTCTTGATAGGTGCTCTCAGGATTTGTGTCCTCTATGTCTTGATAGGGGTCTTTCAATTCTTGATAGGTACTCTCAGGATTTGTGTCCTCTATTTCTTGATAGGGGTCTTTCAATTCTTGATAGGTGCTCTCAGGACTTGAGTCTTCTATTTCTTGATAGGAATCTTCCAATTCTTGATACGTGCTCTGAGGAGTTGTGTCTTCTATTTCTTGATAGGTGTCTTCCAATTCTTCATAGGTTGTCTCAGAATTTGTGCCTTCTATTTCTTGATAGGTGTCTTCCAATTCTTCATAGGTTGTTTCAGAATTTGTGCCTTCTATTTCTTGATAGGAGTCTTCCATTTCTTGATATGTGCTCTCAAGAGCCGTGTCTTCTATTTCTTGATAGGGGTCTTCCAATTCTTCATAGGTTGTTTCAGAATTTGTGTCTTCCATTTCTTGATAGGTGCTCTCAGGATTTCTTGATAGGTACTGCTTTCAGGATTGGTGCTAATGATGTCAATGTCTTCTTTACAAGAAAATGATGTCAATGTCTTCTTTATTTATATTAGGAGCATCGGCCGAGGAAATGAAGGAGATACCAAACGGTTCGAATGTATCGATCGTATCACTAATTTTATTTACATTTACGTCGAGTTGCTACCACTGATTTTGTTTAACTTGGTGTCACGTTGGAACACATATTTTGTTTACTCCACCGCTGGGTTGGTGACCTTGATTTTGTTTATGATCAAATAAATATCAACCCATATATATTAGCCAAATATTAAATTCTGAAATATGTTCTCGGGCTAGCACAGCCGACATTCCACCTGATCATATAGTTGTCTTGAGGCTAGGATAATAATTGATTCCTTATTACTTTGCACTACTTTAATTTATGTTATTGGTATGTTTATGTCAATTGAATATCTTTTTAATTTTTTTTAACTATTATTTATTAATTATGTTATTATTTTCTGTTTAATATTGACTTTACATTACTTATTTGTTTATTAGATATAAAGTAAATATATCATACTTATTAATTTATATTAATTAAATATATATTTTATTTCTTTAATTATTAAAATAGATTTTTGAAAAATTTGAAGTGTTGTTTCATGTGAAAATCTTTTAATTCGGAAATCAATTACTTTAATATATAGAATTATATTTGATGTTATGAGTATTAATCATATTTTGAATCTTTTAAAAAGAATTTGATTAGTTATTTCAATTGAAATTTCATAAAGTAGTAAACATTTTTTTTATAAATTTCAAAATATTTTTTTATTTTTGGACATCTTATTTTTAAATGACTTGACTCATGAGGTAAATATTTTGATGGAGAAAAAAATATTTTTGGTATTTGTCAACTCCGAACAAATCATTTTAAAATAAGGTCATTTCATTTCGGTGTGGATGAGGGGGGTTGAGCAAGTATGTGGAGGAGGTTTCTATATATTAATTTAATATCAAACTATTACTATTTTATTGCACAAAGAAAAAGTGTGTGGGAAGTGTGAGAGAAAATTTGATTCACGAAACTCTCTTCACTACATAAAGTGAAATATTCCTAACTTTTACATGGTGCAATATGCATTCATATATTAATTTTCAAAACACAAAGCTTGAAACAAGAAAGGATACCACTATATCACCCAAAGATGAATGCTCTTGTTGAAGAAAAAATTCCGTGGAGAGGCTCATTCTACGGTCCATTGTCAAGGTGATGTGTAAATATCTTTGTCCTCAAGTAGGAGTTCACACATGTTTCATTTAAAAATTCAATGCCTATTTTAATAAAAAAGAAAAAAAATATATGATATGCATGCTTAATTAGTTGTCCATAAGACCTAATATAATTTCATGTAAATTATTAAGAAATAAAAAATATATATGTAAGCAGGATGTTTAAACCTTATACTTTTCAAAAATATTTTCACAAGTTATTTAAATAAATTATTTGAAAATCTATTTTATGTCAATATCAATTTCATATATCTATATATAGAAAAAAAATGTTAAAATAAAATATTTTAATATTGTATATAATAAAATAATCTAATATACTTGATGAATAAATTAATTTAATAGAAATATATAACATTCAATAATACAATTTAAACAATAAAAAATTATACATTTTTTTTGCACTTAAAGAAATTTGATTTTTTTAGGTACATTTTAGTTCGCATTTACAGTTTAAACAATTAAAAACTATACATTTTTTTACACCTAAAGAAATTTGATCCTTTTAAGTGTATTTTAATTCGCACTTACAATTTAAACAATAAAAAATTATAAATTTTTTTACACCTAAAAAAAACTTGATCCTTCTAAATACATTTTAGTTCATACTTAATATTGATCTGTGATGATTATTATTATTTTATATTTAATATAAACTTTACCTTACTTATTTGTTTATTAAATGCGTTTATTAAATATGAATTAAATATATCTCATATTGACTCCAAAACCAACTTGTCATTTTAAGGACTCGAGAGTTCATGCATATTGACGAATGGGGCTTGCTCTCTACCTATTGAGTGAGCGGTCTCGGTCTTGCTTTCTAATATCTCCGCATAGTAGATTACATGAATTTGAGGTAGAAGGGATTCGATGGATTTTTTCTCTGAGGTTTGTTTCTTTGAGGAATTTTGACTCTTTGAATTGGGATTTGTTACAATAATTATTGTATTCAATGGCTCGAATGCTATATGGCTTGCAAGATGAGTTAGGATGGTCTAACGAAATTCTGTTGGTGGGTGGATATTAATTTCTATTAACCAGAATCAGGGTAGTTGCTCGTGAGTTAAAAAAAATTCTGACTAAAACACGTCCCAAGGTTGATTACATTGGCGATAGCCAATTAAGCAGACTAGAAGATGACATTGATAGTCCTATTTTAAGGCTACCCATTAGGGGTATTACTAATCCATACTATTATTTTTGGAGCTGTTGTTCATAATTTTATAAGGTACACGATATTTCCACTGTGCATGGACACTTCTCCGGACGTCCGGAACCTATAAGTGCTACAATTAAAATTCAGATCAATCACACATGTCTTTCAACACTGACTTTTCTATTTCGAGATAAAAAAAGATTTATGGTGCCGAGAGACTTATTCTACAGGCCAGCCTGATCTCAATGTATAAATATGTCTGAAGGTCGAAAAAAAAAACACTAAAAAAAAATTTAAAAAAAAAATCTAAATAATGTCTACTTAAAAAATAACTATTATAAATAAATAAATAATTAATTATTCATTAAAAAATAAATTTATTAAAATGTGAAAAAGATATGGAAAACAAATAAAAATATAAATAAACTAAATGTATGGTAAATAAATAAAACCTTTTTTTATACTTACTCCATAAACCTCTATATTTACAAAAACTCAAAAAAAAGGTTTTATTTAGATGAAACCTATGGGCTAAATACCATGGTACAAATTATTATTAATACATGAGACAAATACCATCGGCTAGATATCATATTTATAAAAGAAGTATGGTAAATAAATAAATATAAAAAAGGTATAAAGAGATAGGGTAGATAAATTAAAATATATAAAATAGGACTAGAAATCAACATCTAATTATATATGAAGTTTATGGACCAAATTATTGGTAATACCATGTCAAAAAAACATTATTAGCCCTAACATTAATATTAAATTATTAATATTAATATTAATATTAATAATATTGTTATTGTTTTAAATCTAATATTCATATGAATATATCATAATATGAATATTATTAAATTTAATAACTTTCAATTAATACAATATTAAATTGTTATATTATAATATATATTAATATATCTTGATATATATTTTAACTCTAGATATATATGGGAGGGAAGAACAAAGACATATGATAGAGGTGGAGAAATAGGGAGAGTGGCATGGGAGAGATTGAGATAAACTAAAGGAGAGGGGAGAGGAGGAATGAAGAGAGAGAGGGAGGGAGAGGAGTGAGAGAGGTAAAGAAGGGTAAGAGAGGGAGATAGAGACATAAAGATGGAGGTTGGAGAGAGAGAAGGAGAGAGGGAGGGAGAAGGAGAGAAGATTGGAGGGTAGAGAGAGAGAGAGAGGAAGAAGAGGGAAGGGAGACGGAGGTAGGAGAGAAAGGGGGAGAGAGGAAGGATGAGAGGAGGAGGACAGAAAGAGGGATAGAGATATGGAGTTGGAGGGGTAGAGAGGGAGGGAAGAAGAAAGGCATAGAGAGTGAAAAGTGGAAAGAGAGAGAGTGACAAGGGAGAGATGGAGAGAGAGTGTGTATGTTTAAGGGCGAGATAAATAGACATAGAAGGAATGATGGAGACAAGGGGGGAGAGAAGGAGAGAGAAGGAGAAATGGAGGGATATGTTAACATTGCTAGAGAGAGAGATAGAGTGATGTGGGAGGAGAGAGGATTGAATAGAAAAGACAAAGAGAGACAGAGAGTGAGTGGGGAGGGATGGGGGTAGGCACATAGAGGGAGGCCGAAGATAAAGGAGAGAGAGGAAGAGAGTGATGGGGGTAGAGAGAGGATTGTAGGGGAGAAAGAGAGAGAGAGAGAGATGGGGGAAGACAAAGGGAGGTAGAAGAGAAAGGGAGAGAGAGGAAGGAAAAGAGAGGGGACTTGAAAGAGATGAGGAGAGAGGGAGGGAGATGAGAGGAGAGAGGGAGGGTTAGAGAGATGGATTTGGAGGGGGAGAGAGGGAGGGAGATAGGAGGAGAGAGGTAGGGATAGAGAGATGGAGTTGGAGGGGGAGAGAGGGATGGATATAGAGATGGAGTTGGATGGGGAGAAAGGGAGGGAAGAAGAAATACATAAAGAGTGAGTAGTTGAGAGAGAGAGGGAGTCACAAGGGAGAGATGGAGAGAGAGTGTGTACGTTTGAGTGTGAGATAAAAAGACAAAAAATTAGAGATGGAGAGAGGGGGGAGCGAAGGAGAGATAGAGGAATATAGTAACAAAGTTGGAAGATGAAGAGAGAGAGAGAGAGAGAGAGAGAGAGGTGGAAGAGAAATGAAGAGAGAGAGTGAAGAGAGGTAAGGAAAGAGAGATGGAGATGTAGGGGGAGAGAGAGGGAGAGAAGATAGAAGGAGGGAGATGGAGAGGAGGAGGGACTAATAGATAGACAAATTGGAGAAAGAGAGTGTACTTTTTTGGGGTTGATGTAGAGAGATAGAGGGAGATAGAGTTATAGATGGAAGGTGAAGATAAAGAAGAGATAGATGGAGACAAGGAGGGAGGGACGAAGAGATTGATAGATATGGAGTGAGAGAGACTGTGTGTTTTGTGGGGTGTGATAAAGAGACAAAGAAGGAGAGATGGAGGGAGATACAGATATAGATGGAGGGGGGAGAGAGGGAAGAAGATTTATTGCACTAGATGCATTGATTTCAGTGTAGATGGTGATTTCTAATCCTATTTGATTCCTTGCACCAGATACATTGATTTAGTGTATATGTTGATTTATAATGATATTTGATTACTTGCACTAGATGCATTGATTTCAATGTAAATGATTTCTAATCCTATTTGGTTGTTTGTACTAAATGAATTGATTTCAATGTAGATGATTTATAATCCTATTTGATTGTTTGAACTAAATTCATTGATTTCAGTGTAGATGGTGATTCCTAATCCTATTTGATTGCTTGCACTAGATGCATTGATTTCAGTGTCAATGTTGGTTTTTAATCCTAGCATTAGATACATTGATTTGAGTGTAGATGTTGATTTATAATCCCATTTGATTACTTGCATTAGATGCATTAATTTCATTGTAGATGTTGTTTCCTAATCTTATTTCATTTCTTTCATTAGATTCATTGATTTCAGTGTATATGTTGATTTATGATTTGATGTAATTGGATGTATGATGGTACATTAATTTAAAAGTCATTGGACTAATAGCGTGCATTGATTTCAATGTAAGCACAAAAAATTATTGATAATGTATATTGCTTTTTGTGTTATAGTAATTAAACCTATTAATATTGGAGAGCAAGAGAGACAAAGTATGATGTTTATTACAACAACTTGAGCTAAATATTTAAATGGTTTACGATTCCAACTTTCGTTTTCATATAATCAACATGAAAAGATGACAAAACTAACAAGGGTGACAATAAGAATAGTAGAAAAAAATAGTTTGAGGTTGACCACAATGAAGAATATTTGTAATTCACTACATTCTCATTATTCACATTTTCTATCATTCAATATTATTTCATTGTCACTTTACATTCAAAATTTTTATTTCATCATTTTTCATCATTAAAGTTATTTTACAATATTTATCATCTCAACAAATGGAGGTAACTAAGCAGACTCGACAAATCTCAAACATATATAGCATATTTAAAATGGTTATATTAATATTAGATATATTTACATATCAAGATAAAATCAATCATATGTTCCTCATATTATCGATAGATTTTATTTGGTCACACATGATTGAAGCCAACCTAGATCCATGTTAACTCTGGATATATCAAGCGCCGAGAGGGTTCAAATCTTTTGAGGTGCAAACCTTACCTCAATTTTTGCACTCAAAAAAGAGGTTTGCACCTTGAGAGATTTGATCTCCTTCTCGACAATTAATAGATCCAGAGTTAAGATGGATCTAGGGTGGTAACATCATGTGAGCTATTCTATAATGTTTGATTATGATGTAATAGGTACAGAGAGGGACGATGGCAAGATGAGGTGGTATGCTCGAAAATCCAAACCAAACCAGTGAAGGTTTCCACCGAAATAAATAAAATGGTATTTTGTCAAACTTATTTTGAGACCATGTTCAAGGGATGAAAATGAGGGCATTGATTGGGAAATTAAAGTTTGCAAAAATGAATAATTGGGTTGGTAGGATGTGGCCTCCTATATTGACATATAGGCCAAAAGTTAGTGTTTTGATGAATAGTTGGTTCAATATCAACTTTTTGCATGAGGAGGATGTGGTTCATACTCTGAAGATACTTTTAGTGGATGGCCACAATTTTTTAAATATGTGTCATTGTGTTGAAGTGAAAGCTCAACAACCACATTTTTAACTTATTCATTTCAAATAATGGGGACCCTTTCCAAAATTTTTGGGTAGATCGCCTTTTAATATTTTTTTTGGTTAAGTGTCTTACAATTTTGCTAATTTTTTATTTTCTCATTGCCTCATTGCATTCAATTTTTCACTAGATTTCCATTAGTTCTCATTTCATCTCATTTAGATGAACGGTTTTCAAATGACACTCATCCAAGTAATTTTTATGTACAAAATATATATTATTTTAATTTTTGTAAATTAATTGTAAATATTGATTTTAATTAAATTTTATTAAATAATTCATTTTTCACTAATAATCCTACAAAATCACCAAAACCAAATTGCAAAATAATTATAATTATATAGTTTTAAGATCTTGGAAATCTATTCCAAATCTCAATTTCAAAAAATTAAAAATTAAAAAATCGTTGTTTTTGTTAAATTTTTAAATTATCAAGTAGCTGTAATTTTACTCTACGTGGCCCTCTTCTCCTCCCTTCATCTCTCTTGATCGTTCGGGATCTCAAGACCTCTTGTGATATCATAATATCAATTGAAAAAAGGGCTCTAACTATTTCCTCCGATTACAAAACTCAAATGCTAAATTTCCCTTGGTTTTGGATTGATTATTAAATATGTATTTTGTCTCATCCCAAGGTCCATCAAAACCTTGGACCTCAGCTTTTTTAAACTTACGATATGAAAATATCAAGTGGCCCCTCATCATCTCGGGACATCGATCCCACCTCATCTCATTAGAACTTATGTTTTTCAAAATTGAAGTGTCGATTCTCTAATCATGATACACCTCAAACAAACTTTGTCATATAAATCGGAACCTCGGCATTTTATTGACTTCGGGCTTTTCAAGCTCTATGTTCTCCCTCCTCCTATGACCTTATGCCTTAACACGTTGAGGACTTCTTCATTTTAGTTAAGAAATTTTGAATTGTTGTATTATATATAGTATTGTATAATATTTAAAAATGTATATTATTGTTAAATGATTTAATTAAATTAAATTTTAATTAATATGGTTTATAATTTAATTCACATGTAAATTATATTGTGTTTTGTAATAAATTTGTTTATTTTTAAATAGTTTGTAATTGAATTCAATGGTTTTAAATAAAAGTTTTATAATTAATTTAACAAATGAAGTTAATTAATTATAATTTTATAAATAATTAATATTGGATTTTCAATTAAATTTTCTGAATTTTTGTTCATATATTTATTTTTTCTAAAATTATGATATATTTGGCATTTTAATTTTGGAAAGGCATATCTCAAGGTTTACTCAACTAAGTAAGACTTGCAATAGCTTATTGGTAAAGTAAGATAGAGGAGAATAATCTTGGATGATCAATTTTTGAAGCTTCAATCATTTAATGACACAAAAATCTAGTAGAAGACAAAGTGACAACCAAAAATCAGTTTTTCTATTTTGATCTGGGAAATATTTATTGGCTTTAGAAAAATGTTGTCACAAATTCATTCACATAAATACTCAAAGAATGATCTGATCCATTTGTAGCGGTCATAGCACAAAAATTACTTTCGATTTTAGTTTATTAATTTGTTGAAGAATAATTTGATGTATGTTTTGTCCATTTTATTTGTTTTAATTTCCGAATTTGATTGGTTTTTGGCAGAAGAGAAGTTAGGGAGAGGAGGAAGAGAAGACTTGGAAGAATAGGGTTGCACCAATAAGAGAGAAAGAATAATTTTGGCCGATTAAAATTGTTTGGAGAAAAATTATTCTCCAACTGTTCTCTCATTGTGATTTTCTTTTGTAATTATAAATATGGTTTTTGTAGAATTGACAAGGGGTTCCACTTCTTTGCAAATAGAGGCTCTTAAAATACTATTGTATTAGGAGATTATAGTTGTAGGTGAGGGGAAAAATTCAGATCTAAGGTTTGGGAAAAACTCTTTATCTTGATGTGCATTTGCACTACTGTAATTTATCTTGAGTTAGATTACGAAGAGATGGAGAATTTTTAGTTCTGAAAGAGTAGCTTGTTTGGAACTACTGTTAGCAATTTCTCGAAGGAGCTAAAGCTTCTGAAGGACTATAAAACTTGTATTGAATTCTTGGTATGAGTTTAATAAATTTTCATTTCATATGCACTATTGTGTGATGTGTGAATTTATAATTTTGTTACTAGAATTTATGCAAAATGATATTAATTCATGTTCTAAATAGTGTATGACATTATGATGGTGAGACTTATTGTCATATCAATTGTTTTATGCCTTTGAAGTTATGTAGGAACTAACTATGAGGAACATAAAAATATTATAGTTATTGTGAATTCATTCAGATAATAATGAATTGAGTTGTAGCTATTTATTGTTTAATTACATTCTCATTTTGTTTTCTCTTTCTTTAATTAAATAAACTACTTCTTTAATTAATGAAAAATATAAAATGGATTCAATCATATAGACAATCATTTTCCCATGCTTATTTAGGTCATCTGCTCTTGAATCGAGGGAGGGATATCCTTTTCCCAATTCGAGATAGAATTAGTTTTACCTGCATATTAGAGTAAATTTACATTTAGATTAATTCTTGATTTTAAAAGTCCCCTCATATAGGGGAAGAAATTAATTGTAGTTATTCTATGCCATAGAGTCAGCTTAAGGAGCAGTCTCTTGTAGTAGCTACGCAAGAATATAATATTTGATGTCTATTTTCCTATTGCCGAGTACTAGGAATACTATAATCCATCGGAGAAAGAGAGAAGGTAAGTGGACCCAATCGAACCAGTGGGAACCACCATTCCAAATAGAAAATGAGTTTATTTACGGTCCCAACCAGGTGGTATCCCTTATATGTTGTTGAGGTCATTTTGGACCATCAACATTTTTGGCACTAGAAGGATGGTTTGACGACTTGTTTTCTTTTAAAGTTTTTGTATTTAAAATTTTATTTACTCACAATGGCTCCTCCCAAACTTTCAATTTGGAGTTTTATTTCTCGACGTGTTTCCTCCAATACTCCACCAGAAATAGTAAGACACTTATCAAAGGTAGAATTAAATGGTAAGTGTAATGTCTCTGCATTTTATCATGCCTTACATTTTATTCAAAAATTTTCAAATTATACTTTTCATGATATTGATGAAGGTATTTTATGCATGATTTTTACTCTTACATTTTGTAGAAAATCCAAAATATGGTGTCAATCTCTTCTAGTTTCCTCTATTCAAAGTTGGGATCAAATTATCACAACTTTCCTCTATGAGTATGACAATTATGATTATGAACATGTATGTGATGAATTTGAATATTTATGAACTTTTGAAAATGAATATTTCTTATATTTTACTCTTAGATTTCAATTGCATTTCTTAAGATTCAAGGTTGAAGGTAAACCTTCAGATATTGAACTGATGAAATGGTTTGAATGTGTTTGTTCTTTTCCACCCATTACAAATGAAAATGTAGTAAATTTAAGTTTTGATGAACCTTATTCAATATCTATTAAAATGATTGAGAATTCAAATACGGAGATGCATACCAATCATAATGAAGTTTCTTCACTTGTGTATGAAATTTTTTTTCATTTATTACACACTTATTATATTATTAATGATAACTTTGATGTTTTCCTACATGTTAGTGAACCGAAATCACAAAGTTTGAACAATATGCTAATCAAGTGCAAGAATATACTAGTAAAAAACTTGAAGAACCACCTTCCACAAAACACAAAAATCAGATTGAAGTAAATTCAGAAAATTAGTTAATAAATCAACAACTACAAGAAGAAATTGAAGATCACAATCATGTGTAATTAGCTGCAGAAATTTCTGAATTTGATCATGTTGATGAAATGAAAATTTCAACGCAGCAAAGAAACAATCTTCATAAAAGTTTAATTAGACAAATGAATGATTAAGAAGCTAAAATTTATAATGTAGAAGATGCAATTGAGTATGAAAATATACATATTTCCAAGTTCATTTCTTTAGACTCACATTTCTCTCTTTATCCCAATATTTTTTCTCATAGTAATTGATCCATTTTTTGTCTTAATATTGTTCCAGAAAAAAGGGAGGTCGATATAAACAAATTTCCTATTAGTTTTTATCAAGGTAAAGGGACAATTATTGATCATTTTTTCAATATTGATGAACATGTGGGCAATACTTCTTCTTATTTTGATAAATCATTTGGGAATGAAGAGAATCCTAGGGAATTTTGTGAAGTCATTTACAATCATTATTTTGAAATTAACGAAGTTGATTTATTCTAATCTTCATTAAAACCTCATTATCAAAGTAAAAACATATTTGAGAATGAAGAAAACTCTAATTTAGAAATTATTCCAATTAATAATCATTTTCAAACAAAAAAACATTTTTGTGATTTCAACATTTAAGAATCTATCTCAATTTATGATTCTGAGCATGATCAAGTTCTCACTCATATTCATAATCCTAAATCATTCTCTCTTCCACAAGTTGATGTTGATGATCATTATCATTGTATTATTGTGGCTAGTGCTTGTGAGAAGAAAATACTTTCAAATCAATCACAATTGTGTTGTAACATTATTTGTAACAATAGTGTAATGTATGAGTTGATTTCATTATTTTTCCTCCATCTATTTTGTTTGTATTCATATTTCATTTTTCAATTTTTAGATAGAATTTTTTGGCATATTGAACAATTAACTGAATTACTAGAATTTGAAAATGAATCTCAAGATTTAGATCATGACCATCAAGAGCTCTTGATCTTCCAAATCCTTCTAGAGTGCATCTTCAACATGAATCAACACTTATGATTGCATTGATCCAATATGAGCAGCTATCTACTCTAATTGAAAATCTCCTAGCATGCGTACTATGCCTCCATTCACTCTTAATTGATCCATTTCAAAGTTGTTTGGAAGCTTAATTTTCACAAAAGATTTCTAATAGTTTGTCTTATATATATATAACATTATTGGTTTTTCAACCTCTCTTTCATATAATTTCTTTGATTCTCTATGAAACATTCATCCATATTTTTATGATCCCATAGAGAATTGGTTAGAGAGAACTTTCCAAGGGAGAATGCTTGTAAATAAATTATTTCTTGTACATACTGCATTCAAATTTATTTATGTTGGTTGAATTATAATTATATTCTATTTACTGATGTGTCACTTGTACATACATGCATGTGATAGAATTCCTTCATGACTACATTGGATGTATGACTATACCTAGTCATGTTTCCTTTTGATGTACTTAGGATTAGGAATAGATTAAGTTAGATTTAGATACCTTTCCTGTTTGTATTTATTTCATTATTACATATTTTTAATAATAATATAATGAGCCTGTAATTATCTCTTGCATCTTCTTCATTTTCTAACAAAGAGTGTTTGAAAATTTCTAATTCTTTAATTACGCTTGTTAGCCATCTATGAAATTTTTGTCAAGAAAAGAGGTGCCTAAATTGTTTTATGAGCCTTCAGGAGATACATTTCCCATGAAAATATCTAATCCTTGAAGCCTATATGTGTCCATTGCCTTTAAAAAAGATCCTCACTGCTGCTTCCATCCAAAAAGCCTCACTGATTGTAAAAAAATGTGCTAAAAAAGGCCTTCATTTTCCCCTTGTATCCCTGCAGAATGTCCCATTTTAATCCTTTTTCCCCTTTGTCAAAGTCTCCCTTTTTACCCCCAAATCCCTTCCTAGACCCTCTAAATCATCTCCAATCCCCTTTAAACCTTGCAAACTCCCCTTGTTTTGCTTAATGACCCCTTTTTCCTCTCTACCGTTACCCCTTTCTGGCCTTAAAATGCACTGAAAATAGACCAAAAAACCCATTTTTTACTATACGCAGGTTAGCCCCCTTAGGCCCAGCTCCAAAAACCACTTCCCCACGTAACCTAGTGCCAAGACCAGGCACCAAAGCATAAGGCGCTTATCACAATCGGATAAGTGGTCGGAAGCGCATTCCTGTGTTAAAACAAAAACTCCGATGCGATGACGCTTTGTTCTATGGGTCTCGGGAGTGCTTTTCGTCGTTGATCTTATTAATATCTGACGGCCCATGCAAAATCGCTTCAATCACAATCGCAATTTTCAAACAGTGCCACCGTTTGCCCTTTGCGATTGCGATCCTTCGATTGCAATCTCCGCCGTCAATTTTCCTTTTAATCCGACGGCCCTCACTTCCCTGCTCCAATCGCAATCGCAATTTTCAAACAGTGCCACCCTTCGCCCTTTGCGATTGCGATCCTCCGACACAATATCCGTCGTCGATCTCACATAAATCCAACAGTGATAGGCCAATCGCTCCATCACTCATCGGAGTTTGACCCTCCTATCACTCTCCCTCCGATTTGATCGTAACCGTCCATTCTGTTCGATCTAATGGCCCATATCTAATTGCCCTGCGCCCGCGGCCGGGTCCTACCGTATCAACCCATTTCATATGTCTTCTTCGCATTTTCGTCTGTCCCCTTTGTATTTCATTCAAAGGTAAAATTTTAATGTTTGCATTAAAGTTTGTTACATTCCGCCAAACTTTCACCACACCATTTTCCCACTGTTTCGCTGAATTTTTCACCATCATCCTACATTATTCCACCATTTTCCATTCGCATCCACCATTTTCACCATGCTGCGCTGCCATTCTCGCAGTCCTCCATAGCATCCGAACCCATGCACGGGTTTCTTAACGTGTTTGTGTGTTTTTTGCAGGGTTACAGGCGGTGGAAACCTCCATGGTTCATAGTCACTGTTATAGTGGCACAGAGCACAGAGAAGAGCCTGAGGAGGTGCTTATAGTGTAAATTTTCATTAAAGGACAGAGTTCAACTCTGCAAAACCTCTCCGATGCCACTAAAGCTCAGATTTCACCGACAGAGACAATCATGAAGTGGCAAAGAGTATCAGTACATATTTAAGGAGTTCTAATGCACATTATTGAAGATGTTAAGCCTTAACTCAGTGTTTTAAAGGCAAGGTACTAGATTAAAGACCTCATGAATCACACAGAAGGCCTAGCGCGTAGAAAACAATATCATCAAGGTTTCACATCGGTAGAAGTCTCCTCCTGAGATAGGACACAATACTCATATTGTTTTAATCTACATTGTGTCCATGAGAAGTTTTCCTCCCTGACAACAGTCCTCATGCTACCAGAGCATTAGTTACGCAGTATGGTAGAACTCGCAGTCACTTATCTGCCTTATTGTTTATGCACCAGAGTACTCAGAGGTATTGTAGCAAAGTACATCAAAGAACATACCTGGAGTAAATTTCAGCCTGTCGAAGACCACTCTTTCTTCAAAAGAGTACTAAAGATTAATGCATAGATATTTAGACAGGATGGCCTCGAGCCCCTCTTCCTTCTCAGTTTTAATGTTTCATTTAGTGTTTCATCTACCTCCTCTGCCTCTCTTTCAGCTATAAAACTCATGAAGAAACTCATAGTAAGGTTGTTGATCAGATATCTGTGAATTGTAAGTTTTTTCTCTTGAGATATATTTCTCTATGTAAAGTTGTAAGATAGGCTAAGGAATATGTTTTCAGACTGAATGTCAAGCCGTTGGAAATGTTGTACATGAACGGTGTTGCTCTTTAATATAACAAGCACATTTATTTGGATCCTGATTTAAAGCAGCAGTGATGTTTTTCTATCTTTGTCTCCGTTTTCCTTTGTAGTTCATCACATTTCATTTCTTCTGGCATGCATCAGAAATCTGGCATAGGATTTACCCTTGCTTGGTGCCCTTTGTTTCTGCTCTCCCTACCTTCAATGTTTTCTATTGTATGTGTTATCTGAGGATTGATTCAAGATAATTTAACCAGTGTAGTAGCTAATATTTACTACTAGTTGATGTATGAATTAATGAATCTGTTCTTATATGTTCTTGTTAGGCTTTAATTGAATGAATTAGGATACTGGGATTTTATAACTTTGTCTCTATCTCACTAGGGTCCTTTTCAATTAATTGAACCTTTCTAAGTTCCCTTAAGTTGAATGCCAAAGCATTAAGAGTTCAAAGTATCTCTCTGATCTCAGGCTTTCACCTATTGTGTTTAAATCTTTAATGTTTCTTTGTCTGAAGAGTTAACCTTTAGGTTCTAGATCACAGGTTGTCCAACAGCATGTCCTGTCCCTAGATCTGATTCCTAAAGTTCACCTTGGAGGTTTTCTTTCCTTTTGCCTTCTTTCTTGCCATTTCATGCCACACTATCATCTTTAAGATCCAATGCTTTATATTACTAGCCTAACTGAAAGCCTGAACATTGAACAACAAGTAAACCCTTTCCTGACTCCATTGCCCAATGGTCTCGAGTGTTCTCTGAGTCATCTCTCCTTTGCCTAAAATCCTCTTTGCTCATCCTTGTATTATATTGAACCCTTCTTTCTTGATTCCCAACAACCAAACAAAAATCAAACAAACAAACCCCGCACCTATAACTAGCCTAATACTCTAAATTTCAATCTTCAAAGACATAAAACCTTTTCCTATATAGAGAGATCCCTCTCTGGACCCAGGAGGGCTAGATCCTGAGGTCTGAAATTGGTTCTGATGTTGTCTCATATTTTGGTACTGCCAAACTTGCCAAAACATGGGAACTCCAACATAATGGCGAATCCGCTGGGGAAAAAACTTTGAGTGCCCTTAACTGCTATATTTGGTCTTGTGTCCCATTGTAATCTCCAACATAATGGCAACTCCACTGGGGAAAAATCTAAGTGCCCTTAACTGCTATATCTGGTCTTGTGTCCCATTGTAGTCTCCAACATAATGGCGACTCCACTGGGGAAAAAGCTTTGAGTGCCCTTAACTGCTATATCTAGTCTTGTGTCCCATTGTAGTCTCCAACATAATGGTGACTCCAATGGGGAAACTTTGAGTAAAAAACACCTTTAAACACTTCACAGACTCGAAGAAGACCATAGTAGCCTTAGTTTGGTGGTTAATCATTGTGGTGGACAGTATACCATTCTTGAAACATTCTGAACCTTCCACTTGGCGACTCCATAGTTCCCTAACGACCAAAGACTCCACTGGTGATCAGTAGGCCTGCTGATTATCTTGGTTCACATAAGACTCCACTGGGAGACCAGCCTCCATAACAACATCAACCATAATAGAAGTAGAGAGTAGGATTAAGCTGATTGATTTAAAGACAACATTCTAGCTTCAAGAGCCATTCATACAAGAGCTTATCCCGACCCAAACCCACATGAAATAGTTGACAACCCCAAGAACATTCTCAGGAAATCTCCTACACTTAAAGGACCAACTATTTTCAGACACATCCATAGAGCTAACTCTGCAACAGAAGACTTTACAGCTCTATCAAACCCTCTTTTTGACCTAGACTCTCCAAGTAGATTACCTAGAACTAGGTCATTCGGCACTATAGACCAGTTAGACCTTGAGCTTCCTAGTTCACCACCTCACCGTGGTAAACACATTAGGCACAGAAAGACCCCTCTGTCTACATCTCCCGATATCCATTTCATTCAAAACATGGGGCTCTGTCATCCTAATTCTACTCAATGGACTTCTGCTGGTACTAGTATTCCTATCATCCACATACCAGCTGCTCAAACTAATCCTTTACCTCCTCAAAATACCATTATGAAAGCCTAGTATGCACCTCTGGTGTTACCTCAGCCCCTAGTGCCCTTACCCAATTATTATCAATCAAAGATCCCACATTTCGTTGCAAAGGAGTCTACAACAACGCAACATCATGTAGATAGGATGGAAGATTTGTTTGACTACATGGTGATAGACGATGAGACAGTCAAAATGAGAATCTTTTCCCAGAGTTTAGGAGGTGATGTGAAGAAATGGTTTAAGGGCCTGCCTCCTAATAGCATCCATGATATTCCCTCCTTATATGAGACCTTCATAAACAAATGGGAAGTTAAGGCTAACCCTCTCCAAATCCTAGCAGAATACAAGAACCTTAAAAGAAACGTAGGAGAGAGTGTTCATGACTACTCTACAAGGTTCAACAGCGTTTACAACTCTCTTCCCCCACACATGAAACCTCCTGAAGGTATGGATTTAGTAAAATACGATGAAGGCTTTGATGCTGATATGGCTTACGAGATTAGGGAGAGAGATTACAACACATTGGAAGATATGCAAAAAGGAGCAGTGAGTGTAGAGGCTAACCTGATTGAGAAGAAAGCCAGAATGAGGGCTGAGAAAAGGGTAACATATAGAGATGACACCGTAGCTTCCACATCTGACCCCAATTATGACCGTCTATCTAAAAATGTGGAAAAGCTACAACAAATGATGGAAAAAATGGTTGTCACAGTCAGTAACCAAAATAGGAACCAAAATCATAACCAGAACCAGAAATTTAGGAGAAACAATACCCCTCCCAATAGGCAAAGGGACTCAGATCAGCAAATTATTCCCCCATTTCAAGAGAAATTTCTTGACGAAGATGAGGGAATCATAGAAGAGTCTGAGGAGACCATAATAAATACATTTGAGACAGATAACTCAATCCACAATTGTTCCACAGAGGAAGGTCAATCCTCACCCTCATATTGGGATGAGGAAAGATTAGAATCTGAGGACTACAGGTGAGGATTTGAAAATGCCATCATGCAGGTCAGAGAACAGTATGAATTTAGAAGAAAAAAGAGCCTAGACACTTCTAAACCAAAGGATTCTGAGGTAACCATCAAGAAAAAGCCCGAGAAAACTTCTAAAGTGACTGCTGAAAGTAATAAATCAGCAGCTGAGAGTTCTGGGAAGGACAAAGAGAGAGACAACCCAAACACCGATAAACAAATTCAACCCACTAGTAGCATTAACACTGCAGTTAGTACTCTTGATAAAACAGTTCCTAACCCTGTACATAGTGAGAATCAACGCATTGATTCTGCCACTAAAGTGGTGACCAACAAAATAGAGTTGAGTGTCACAAAGAGTTAGTCCACTTTCAATTTGGAGAGTGAGATTGCAAAAATTAAAATATCTATCCCGCTCTCTTAGCTGGCCACTCAGGATGTATATAAAGGCCAAATCTTGAAAGCATTACATCTAGGGGAAAGCAGTGACACCGTCAATCTGAGTGATGATCAACCAGCCCTTCTATTTGGTCCGAAGATAGAGGGGAAGTTTCAGGAAGGGATAGTACCTCCTTTTTATATCAGTCTCAATATCCATGACAAGATCCTTCACAATGCAATGCATGACTCTGGGGCGTCACACAACTTCATGCCGAAGATAGTTATGGAGCGGGTTAGGCCTAGAGATAACCCGTCCTTATAAAGATCTATATTCATTTGACTCTAGCAGAGTAAAGTGCCTTTGCCTAATCAAAGACCTGTGTGTGAACTTGACCCAGATTCCAGCAAAATGTATGGTCATGGACGTTGTAGTGGCAGATGTGCCACCTAATTATGGCATGTTAATATCGAGATCATGGGGAGACAAGCTGCAAGGTACAATGTAGATGGATTGGGCGTATGCCACAATCCCTATGTTTAGCCAGCTTAGGAGGCTGTATAGAGAGGCACAAATGAAATTCCTGGACAGTAGCCCTAAAAAGCCTAAAAATTCTCCTCTGTAGTCTGTGCACATAGATCTGGACTCCTTTATCCTTTACAATGATGAATCCTTAGGAGAGCCCGAACCAGAAAACAGAGATACGAACAATGAGATAGCGCCCATAGGTTTCAACATAATGGCTACTCTAGACTTAGAATAAAATGAGGACGAATCCTCTGGACAGTGTACTGAAAAGGAAACCCAGAATGAACAAGAAACAGAATGCAAACAGCTGGCCAGTCATCTCTCCGAACCACATACACAGCACGAAGAGCGAAACTCTCCACAACCCAACGCAGACCCCTTAACACAACATACCAGTGAAACCCACATTAGGGAAGAAAACAATGATAAACACGAAAACGAATCCTTATGGGAAATGGATTTCAATGGGTCGTGCACCAGGAGAACTGCAGGAGCAGGAGTGTGGCTACATAACGCAGAGAGCGACTATGCAGAGATTCATGCCTTCAATTTGAACTTCAAATGTACTAACAATATCACAGAATATGAGGCTCTTATCCTAGGCTTGAATCTGTTGAAAAAACTAGGAGCCCGTAGGATAGTTGTACATGGGGACTCAGAGTTAATCATAAAACAAGTGAATGGTGAATACGCAGCGAACCACCCTAGGCTGAGAGCGTACAGGAATGACGCTATGGATTTATTGAAAACCTTTGTAGAATATGAACTGGTGTTTGTTCCTAGGAGTCAGAACATAATTGAAAACCGATTAGCCTGCATAGCTAGTTCGTACCATAAGACTCCCAGCGAAAAACAAATCTTCATTCAGACCAAATTCATACCTGCAGTGCCGGATAACGAAAAATATTGGCAGGTCTTTGAGGGCGATAAGCAGATTGAGGATTTCCTGATTGGAAGGAACGAGTTTGAATTCTCTGATTCAGACTCGAAATCTGATGATAGCTTCCTAAATGAAGAGCCCTCTGATGAAGAAGAATCACCCCGTAACATTGAAATAAACATGTTAACTGAAGGAATTGGAAATCCAACCGAAGAATATAAAAACGCAGATAAAGAGGAAGTAGAAGCGCTGTAGGTGAAAGATAAGAACATACCCCGAGGTTTGGCACCTTTAGAGGATCTTTTTGACTTTGATGATGTAGTGAAAAAACCCACCATAGAACACTCATACTCCGACATCGAGGAATGCAACATAGGCACTGAAGATAAGCCTAAGATGGTTAAACTAGCTAAGTCTTTACCCGCAGACATGAAAAAGAAATATATTGACTTATTCAGAGAGTTCATCGATGTGTTTTCCTGGAGCTACGAGGACTTAAAGGCCTACGACACAAACATCATACATCACAAAATACCTTTGAAAGAGAACCAGAAACCTTTCAGGGAGAAACTTCACAGAATTAACCCAAGACAATTTCCTGCAGTAGAAAAGGAAATAAAAATTATCTACAAGGCAAGAATAATAGTTTCTTTGAGGTTCTCTGATTGGGTCTCGAACCTAGTAGCTGTGAGAAAAAAGACGGGCAAGATCAGACTGTGTATTGATTTCAGGAACCTTAACAGAGCCTCACATAAAGACAATTACCCTTTGCCAAAAATGGAACACATTCTTCAGAGAGTAGTAGGCTAAAAAAGGATCTCCCTGTTAGATGGTTTCTCAGGTTACAACCAAGTTTTACCACTCCCAGAAGACCAACTCAAGACCGCTTTCACCACTCCATGGGGCACCTTTATGTACGTAAAAATGCCTTTTGGACTGATGAACGTTGGTGCAACCTTCCAACGAGCGATGGACATAGCCTTTTCGGAATAGATAGGGCACTTCATTATCATCTACCTAGATGACATAACAGTCTACTCCAAGACTGATGAGGAACACCTAAGACATCTGAGAAGAGTTTTTGAAAAATGTAGAAGGTTCGGTTTGTCGCTAAATCCCAAAAAGAATGTATTTGGACTGTAAGAAGGTAACCTCCTTGGCCACATTATATCAGAGAAGGGAATTAATATAGACCCACAAATATTTGAGGGAATACTACAAATCACACACCCGAGGAACATTAAAGACTTATAGTCCTTTATTGGGAAAATTAACTTCTTAAGGAGGTTTATTCCCAACTTATCTGAACACCTCAGGAATATGACTAACATGTTGAAGAAAGGTGTATGGGTTAAGTGGACTGTTGAGGCTAAAAAACCTTTTGAATCGGTTAAAATTGCACTCACTCGGGCACCTGTTATAATTAGCCTAGATTTCTCAAAGGATTTCCTGATATTTTCCTTTTCCTCCGAGCATACAGTGGTTGCAGTTCTACTGCAGAAAAATCCAGAGGGAATGGAACAACCTATTTCTTTCTTCAGCAAAGCTCTGAGGGATGCACCCTTGAAATAGAACATAATGGAAAAACAGGCCTATGCCTTGGTTAAGGCCTTGAAAGACTTTAGGGTTTACATACTGCATTCCCACACCACAACCTACATGCCAAACATGGTGGTTAAATACATTCAGTCCCAATAACCGAATGGGAAGAGGGGCAAATAGATTGCCGTGATTCTAGAGTATGACCTGGAAATAAAACTCACAAAACTGATCAAAGGTCAGGGCTTAGCTCAACTAATGGATGAATCAAATTTACAAGCCCTTGACATTAACATGATATATGCTTTGGATGAGTAGGAAGGATTACCTAATCCTACTATTGAAGAACAATTTCAAAATTCTCCTTGGTATTTTGATATCCTGTATGTGCTCACAAACCTCAATGCCCCTCCTGAACTATCAAAAACTAAGGCTAGATTCCTAAAGCTAAAAGCCAGAAACTATTGCATACTGAATGAATGTTTATACTGGAAAAATACAAATGGCCTATTGCTTAAATGTTTTCCTGAAACTGAAGCAGAGAGGATTAAACAGGAGTTCCATGCAGGAGAGTGTGGAGGCCACCTAAACTGGAAAGCCATTTCTAACAAAATAGTCAGAACCAGCTATTATTTTTTTACACTTTTAAATGACATCCATAACATGATAATGGCCTACCATAAATCCCAAATTTTCGAGCGCAAAATAAAGCTCCTTCCATTACCTTTACAACCCATTTCTGTTGAGGGTCCCTTTTTGCAATGGGGCCTAGATTTCATTGGGGAAATACACCCTGCTTCTTCTTCCCAACACAAGCGGATCCTTACAGCAACATACTACTTCAAAAAATGGATTGAGGCCATACCTTCCAGGAATGCCACAGATTCTGTTATCATTAGGTTCCTAGAAGACCACATCCTCTCTCAGTTTGGCTGCCCAAGAAAAATAATCACTGATAACGCTGCTACTTTTGGATCCAAGAGAATGATTGATTTTTGTCACAGGTATCAGATAGCACTCGGTCATTCAACTATTTATTACCCCCAAGGTAATGGGTTAGCTGAATCATCAAACAAGAGCTTGGTGACCATCATCAAAAAGCTGCTTGAAGAAAACAAGAAGTCATGGCATCAAAAGTTAGTGCATGCTTTGTGGGCTGACAGGCTTACAACAAAGAAATCCATTGGCTTGTCACCATATCAACTTGTTTATGGAACATAGGTAGTTTTTCCTACCAGCCTTGGGGTACCAGTGATTAAACTTTTCCAAGAGATTCAGACAGAAGAAGACACCATGGTAAGGAGGATAAATCAAAAAATTCATCTCCAACAAACGAGAGAAGAGGTCTATAACAGAGCTCTGAAGGTTCAGGAAAATATAAAGAAGTTATTTGATAAAAGAAAAAAAGCTTGTGACTTCAAAATTGGAGACAAAGTTTTGAAGTGGGACTCTAGGAGAGAAGACAAAGGAAAGCATGGCAAATTTGACAATTTGTGGCAGGGTCCTTACATCATACAGGCCACTGTGGGTCCAAATGCATTTTTTCTACAAGAACTAGATGGCACAAAGCTGTTTGGGGGTCCTATCAATGGCAGGATGCTCAAACACTACTACTGCTAATTTCCAATTTCCAGTTTCCATTTCCATTGTAAATACCATTGCTATGTTTGTTTTCAAAGAGAAAGAAAAAATGTTTCAAAAAAGAGAGAAAGAGGGGTTCAAACATGCTCAAAAAATGAACCTCTGAAGTGCAAATATTGACTCTAACACGATCAAAACCTGAGCTAAAAGAAGTGAAGACAGCTGGTTCTAACATGCCCAAGATCTGAACCAGCAAAGAAGAAACAAGAAGCAGCTCTAACAAGCCCAAAATCAGAGCTGAAATGAAGAAGAAAGTGACTCTAACAAGCTCAAAAATTGAGTCACAAAGAAAAGAAGGATGCTTCAATGTTTCAGATTTCAAGCCTTCAAGATTTTGTTTTCAAATTTCTGCAATTTCAGTCCATGTGCAAGTGTCTTTATGCCTTGGATCCACAGCAAACTAGACTGTCTAATCCTAGTTTGACTGTTTTTAAATTTCTGTTGTAGAATGTAGAGACGAAATCTACTGGACAGTTTAATCCCAGCATATATTAGATTAGGTAGAGAAACATGTGAGGCCAATAGTTTAATCTAGTCTCATGTAGTGATAAGGGTAGAATTAGATTAGTGTGTTTTTCGTTTTCTTTGAAAAAAAAATGATGAAGAAGGTTTGCAAATTCAAATGCATCTTCAAGAAAAAATTCTAGGATTGTAGGATGGGTAGGTAGATTGTTTGGGAATGTTTCAGCTGATTTATTATGTTTGTCACAACTGAAATCAAAGAAGAAAGATGGCTCAAAGATCAGGCATCTAGCCTGCTCCAAAGATTTATTTTCTGAATTCTTGACTCCTTCAAGAAGAAGCCATCCCCATGTGGAGCCATTGTTATCCACCTATGAAATTTTTGTCAAGAAAACAGGTGGCTAAATTGTTTTATGAGCCTTCAAGAGAAACATTTCCCATGAAAATCTCTCATCCTTGAAGCCTCTGTGTGTCCATTGCCTTTAAAAAATATCCTCACTGCTGCTTCGACCAAAAAGCCTCACTGATTGTAAAAAATTGTGCTAAAAAAGGCCTTCATTTACCCCTTGTATCCCTGCAGAATGTCCCATTTTAACCCCTTTTCCCCTTTGTCAAAGTCTCCCTTTTTACCCCCAAATACCTTCCTAAACCCTCTAAATCATCTCCATTCCCCTTTAAACCTGGAAAACACCCCTTGTTTGGCTTAATGACCCCTTTTTCCTCTCTACCATTATCCCTTTCTCGCCTTAAAATGCACTGAAAATAGACCAAAAAATGCATTTTTTACTATACGCAAGTCAGCCCCCTTCGGCCCAGCCCCGAAAACCACTTCCCCACGTAACCTAGTGCCAAGAACAAGCACCAAAGCATAAGGCGCTTATCGCAATCGGATAAGCGGTCGGGAGCGCATTCCTGTGTTAAAAAAAAACTCTGATGCGATGACGCTTTGTTCTATGGGTCTCGGGAGTGTTTTCTGCCATTGATCTTATTAAGATCTGACGACCCACGCAAACTCGCTCCAATCACAATCGTAATTTTAAAATGGTGCCACCCTCCGCCCTTTGCGATTGTGATCCTCCAATTGTAATCTCTGTCGTCGATTTCCCTTTTAATCCAACGACCCTCGCTTCCCTGCTCCAATCACAATCGTAATTTTCAAATAGTGCCACCCTCCGTCCTTTGCGATTGCGATCCTTCGACGCAATCTCTACCGTCGATCTCACATAAAATCCAATGGTCATAGGCCAATCGCTTCATCGCTCATCGGAGTTTGACCCTCCTATCACTCTCCCTCCGATTTGATCGTAACCATCCATTCCGTTCGATCTAATGGCCCATATCTAATCGCCCTCTGCCCACGGCTGGGTCCCACCATATGAACCCATTTCATATGTTTTCATCGCATTTTCATCTGTCCCCTTTGTATTTCTTTCAAAGGTCAAATTTTAATGTTTGCATTAAAGTTTGTTACATTCCGCCAAACTTTCACGAGACCATTTTCCAACTGTTTCGCTGCATTTTTCACCATCATCCTGCATTATTCCACCATTTTCCATTCGCATCCACCGTTTTCACCATGCTGCGCTGCCATTCTCATTGTCCTCCATAGCATCCGACCCCATGCACGGGTTTCTTAACGTGTTTGTGTGTTTTTTGCAGGGTTACAAGCTGTGGAAACCGCCATGGTTCATAGTCACTATTATAGTGCACATAGCACAGAGAAGAGCCTGAGGAGGTGCTTAGAGCGTAAATTTTCATTAAAGGACAGAGTTCAACTCTGCAAAACCTCTCTAGCACCACTAAAGCTCACATTTCACTGACAGAGACAATCATGAAGCGGAAAAGAGTATCAGTACAGTGTTAAGGAGTTATAATGCACATTATTGAAGATGTTAAGCCTTAACTCAGTGCTTTAAAGGAAAGGTATTAGATTGAAGACCTCATGAATCACACAGAAGGCCTAGCACGTAGAAAAAAATATCATCAAGGTTTCACATCGGCAGAAGTCTCCTCCTGAGATAGGACACAGTACTCATACTTTTTTAATCTACATTGTGTCCATGAGAATTTTTTCTCCTTGACAACAACCCTAATGCTACTAGAGCATTAGTTACGCGGTATGGTAGACCTCACAGTCACTTATCTGCCTTTTTTTTTATGCACCAGAGTATTGTAGAGCCACTGCAGCAAAGTACATCAAAGAACATACATGCAGTAAATTTCAGCCTGTCGAAGGCCACTCTTTCTTCAAAAGAGTACTGAATATTAATGCATAGATATTTAGATAGGATGGCCTCGAGCCCCTCTTCCTACTCAATTTTAATGTTTCGTTTAGTGTTTCATCTACCTCCTCTACCTCTCTTTCAGCTATAAAACTCATGAAGAAACTCATAGTAAGGTTGTTGATCGGATATCTGTGAATTGTAAGTTTTTTCTCTTGAGATATAGTTCTCTGTGTAAAGTTGTAAGATAGGCTAAGGAAGATGTTTTCAGACTGAATGTCAAGCTATTGGAAATGTTTTACATGACTGGTGTTGCTCTTTAATATGACAAGCACATTTCTTTGGATCCTGATTTAAAGCAGCGGTGATGTTTTTCTATCTTTGTCTCCGTTTTCCTTTGTAGTTCATCACATTTCATTTCTTCTGGCACGCATTAGAAATCTAGCATAGGATTTACCCTTGCTTGGTACCCTATGTTTCTACTCTCCCTGCCTTCAATGTTTTCTACTGTATGTGTTATCTGAGGATTGATTCAAGATAATTTAACCAGTGTAGTAGCTAATATTTACTGCTAGCTGATGTATGAATTAATTAATCTATTGTTAGATGTTCTTGTTAGGCTTTAATTGAATGAATTAGGATACTAGGATTTTAGAACTCTGTCTCTGTCTCACTAGGGTCCTTTTCAATTAATTGAACATTTCTAATTTCCCTTAAGCTTAATGCCACAACATTGAGAGTTCAAAGTCTCTCTCTGATATCAGGTTTTCACCTATTGTGTTTAAATATTTAATGTTTCCTTTTTTGAAGAGTTAACCTTTAGGTTTTGGATCATAGGTTGTCCAACGGCATGTCCTGTCCCTGGATCTGATTCCTAAAGTCACCTTGGAGGTTTTCTTGCCTTTTTCCTTCTTTCTTGCCATTTCATGCCACACTATCATCTTTAAGATCCAATGCTTTAGATGACTAGCCCAACTGAAAGCCTGCATATTGAATAGCAAGTAAACCCTTTCCTGACTCCATTGCCTAATGGTCTCAAGTGTTCTCTGAGTCATATCTCCTTTGCCTAAAATCCTCTTTGCTCATCCTTGTCTTATATTGAACCCTTCTTTCCTGATTCCCAACAACCAAACAAAAATCAAACAAAAAAACCCCGCGCCTATAACTAGCCTAATACCTTAACTTTCGAGCTTCAAAGACATAAAACCTTTACCTATATAGAGAGATCCCTCTCTGGACCCAGGAGGGCTAGATCCTGAGGTCTGAAAGTGGTTCTGATGTTGTCTCATCTTTTGGTATTGCCAAACTTGCCAAAACATGGGAACTCCAACAACGCTTACACCACATTTGTTTATTTTTCTTACTGAAGATTCATCAGATTACTACAATTTGCAAAGAAAATTAGGAAGGGTGAAGTTTCAAAGACATTCTATAATCAAGTGCTCGTGAATTTCAATTAACAAGCATTTTTATATGATCACTTTTCTCACCCTTGACTCTCATTGTTATAATGAAGTAGATGGAAATCATTGGCTCATTACTTAATTGTTAAATAAGTAGATGATTTTGAACATATGCTAAATCAAAGATAAACATTCCAGGTTTATCTTACAATTAGAACATTCTAGGTTTGCATAAACATGTTCATCTTCATTTGTTGTTAGTTTTCTCTTTTTCATAGTTTATTTCTTATTTCTGTTTTGCTTATTTTTACAGATCTTCATTATCTTGATTTGAACACTTGATTTTTACAAGAAAATTTTATTAGCTTTAGAAATAAGGCGAGCAACTAATCTCTTTTAATATACAACATGTTAAGGGAAGTATTTGTTTTCTTATTGGGATTTTTTATTTCTACATTGGTGTTTCTCTTCATATTTTATTTTCTTCGCAAATTTGTGAGATGAGTCAATAATCATATTCTGCCTCTCATTGATGCAATAGAAATGAAACACTTGGCTCTTTTCTTTTTTTTCTTTTTTTTTTCCATATTTGTCACAGGGCTACAATTTCTCGCATTTTAAATTATAAAAGGCCCACAAGCAAAGGAAAATCATACATATTAATTTTGCAGTAGTTTGAAGAAGGATTTGTCTTTAGTGCGACTTGTTGGTGTTTCCAGTGCCATAATTCGGTGGAAATATTTGAGGTGAAACCTTGATTTGTTTTATTTAAATTGGTTTTTTTACTTTATATATGGATTCAACACAGTGAAAATCCCCTAAGGCACTTCGATTGTGCAGGATTACCCATCAATATTGTGATTTCAATGAATTATTGCTGGATTTTAAAAAAAATTGATTGGAAAAATCCATCAGAAAAGTATCCAAGAAGTCGCACTAAAGACAACTCGTTTTAAAAATTATCCACCCACCTTTGTCGATTGCAAATCTTACATCAACCAAATTTGATTCAAATCTCTCCACTACACTTGTTTACGAGATTATTTAGTCTTATTATTTTGGATATTTATTTTGGAAAATATATTCTGAAATTTTCCTCATAATCACGAGGTCTATTTAATTTCTTCGCCTGAATTCATCAGTTTCCAAGTCTTGTAAAGACATATTAAGTTGCGAGTTTATGATACCATATTATTTTTTCTGATATTAATCTCAGGTTTCTTATTTTTTCATCTAAAATATTTACGAGAAATATTTTCCATCTTCATTATTATTAAAAATCAATATCATTTTCTTCTCAAGATTTCCTTTTTCACCTCTTTCTCCTTCTTCACCTCTTTCCATCTCATTACTGAAAATACCATTTTTGCAAACAAATGTAAATGTTTTTGAAATCGATTTCACACAAAAAAAAATTATTTTCTTATCGGAATAAAAGTTATTGGTGCTTTTAAAGGTTGGGATATTACCGCAGAATATTAGGTGGATCATGGCAGGTATCACATCTATGAGTTATGTGGTTCTTATCAATGGATTTCCAATGCAATTTTTTAAGGTTGAAAGGGATATTCACAAAGGATGTGCATTGTCACCTCTTATATTCATTCTCATCATGGATGTGTTTACCAAGCTTCTTCAGATGGAAAAACATGCTAGATTTTTCTCGGGTTTATCTTTCTCCCCCCCTTTTTGTATATCTCATTCCTTATTTGTAGATGATTTAGTTGTGTTTGGCAGGCTTCTTTGGAACCAATGGTTCTATATTCACTATCGACTCAATCATTTTGGTGTTGCCATGGGGCTACACAATAACAAAGGAAAATCCTTCCTAATATATGAAAGCGGAGACATTATCGAGATCAACTTTATTGTGGAGTTTATGGGGGTTCAGGTCAACTCACTTTCAGATGGATTTTTATATATGGGCTTCAAGTTGAAACCATGTGGATACAAGTTGATGGATTGGACGTGACTGGTCGACAAGTTAAAAGATAGAATACTCAAATGGAGCCACAAATGGTTGTCAATAATGGGGAGATTTACTCTTATTCAAGTTGTGCTAAATTACATTTTTCTGGTCTATTGGGGACATCTCTTTTATTTTCCTGAACAAACTGTTGGCCGCATTAATGCGGTGATTTTACACTTTTTATGGTATGGTGCCACAAACAACAGGAAATTCCATTTATGAAAGATCAGCCTTATCTCGATTTTGAATGAGGTTGGTGATTGGGGTCTTCTGGATGTTAGATGTTTTTGAAATGCCCTGCTCATTAAATCATTCTGGAGGGAAATTAATTCTGGCAGCACATGGTCAAACCTTGTTCTTTTAAAATACCTAGAAGGGGATCCTTTATTACAGCTATATAATAGTTCGATCATTATGTCGAAATGTGAATCTGACATTTGGAAAAGCTTTTAGAAGGTTATGCCTATGATAGTTAAGCGATTAGTTTGGTGATCCACGGTAAAATTTTGATACCCTTAGCCAAGACCTTTTACTTTGGATGATAATTAGAATTGCATTTACTTAAGATGTTAATGAACTAAAATGAAAAATTGTAGTTGTAAATAAGAGGAACATAAATGAACAAGATCAGCAAACATAAGAACATGTCATTTGATGACAGAGTTCGTCAAGGAGGGACTACATCTCTGGGCCTCAGTGTCAATATGGTGTAGGCTGTTGCATTATGTGTTGTATGAAGAAGATGTACATGGATGCGTTTTCCTATGACATACAAGGAAAAATGCCCTCACGCAGGAGTGGCTTGACTTATTTAAGAGATGTTCCACTTCGGAATTCTCATACATAAAGAAAGACTCCTATTAGTATGACCATAGTTGACATGTAATAAATAAGAGTATCCCTCCAGTCCTATCAAACAAGGGATCTCCACAATACATATATGAAAATGAGCATCACACCAATGTGGCATAAAAAGGACTCATACATGACACAAATACATAGCTGAAAATACATCAATAACAACACAAGGCAAGATCCCATGACTCATGTATCAACCGGGATCTGCAAGACATAGTGCATCTCAAAGAGAAATAAATAAAGAATTACATGGAATCCACATCATATACCTCATGGTACCATTTTCTAAAGGCTGAGCTGCTCTACGACTGAATATGAAAACACCATCATCTTGTGGCATTGAAAAAGGTGAAAACGACTGCTCACATGCAGAAATATGACACCTGCATAACCCACTTCCAAAATTGGCTGAAAAATCGAAAACTCAGATGCAGAAACTGAGCATGCCATCAGACTCATGGCGTCGAGTTGTGGCTTCGAGTAGTGCAGAAATGACATAAAATTTATCCCAATTGGACAAAGTCGAAAGTTCACCCTCCTGAAAGTTGGTTTCAATTAAGGTTGCACCTACCCCTTTTCTAGCTCAGGGTTCCACATAACCTGCAATAAAAAAATATCAACCTCGATCTACGTGCTCGCACTCCTACTCCTCCATGGCCTGGGCACACTGTGCAAATGTTGGGTTTATGTAGAAATTCGTCGGCGGAATTACCAAAAAAATCCATTAGTGTAGTTGGTAAAAAATGGGAACTTGTTAAGGGGAGGTCGGGGGATCAAATCTCGCCTCCCCACAAAAGCTGCTTATGTCATTTTTAAACCTACGTTTGTTTTGAAGTACTAAGTGTTGGGGGGGGGGGGGGGGTGTGGGGCTCACATTGGGCGGCCTACCCCCTTAACTCCTGTTGGCATCATTGATTTGAATGTGAGTTTAACGTATGGCATAGGTGGCAGTTATGTATTGGGCCACCCGTGGATCGGGCCAGCCCACATGGCCGGGTGGGTTCAATTCCCACCGGCCCATTTTATATGGTTCCATATGGTGGTGCTGACAGCGGTGGTGGCAGGGTTGACAGCCCGCTCCCCAAATATAATATGGTGGTTGGTGCTAACCAGGGGTGGTAGGGGTCACGACCCCCACCCCTTTTTTTAATATATTTTTGTTAAAAATAAAACAAATTGGTCATTTTCGAAAATTCAGTTTTAGATCGTAGGAGTCATTTTAAAGAGGCCACAAATTCACCCGGAATCTGTTGGGTATGTGTTATATTCTTTCCACGACTAGCCCCACGCACTGTACGTTGCGTTGGACGCAGCGGGGGGGTCATAAGGGTTGCAGCAGCCCCCCCTGTCGGGGTCCGGGACAATGCCCCCGGCTTCAGTGCACACAGTGCTGGGGACCACCATAAGTGGACCACCCATGTTTTGTACATGATTTTGCACATGGTTTTGGGGTACGATGGTTTTCGGCCCCTGGTATTTTGTAGATCCGGTCAAGGGAACTACGGTTATGTTCTAATCCAAGGTTAATGGATTGGGGTTTATGTATGCTTCGGCATGTATATATATGTGTTGTAACACTAAAAGGAATATAATGAAAAATCAAGCTGGTCATCCCGATTCGGGATCCAGGGGAAAATCTCTGTGTTTATCTGTTTTATGTTTTATGATCTCGCTATTTTTTATTTTCTGTTATAAGATTTGTGTGTAGATAATTTTTGTTCAGGGTTAAAACCTACTGAATCTGGCCTAAGCTTTCCGGAATCCGGTGGCCAGAAAAATTCGAATTTGCGCCTTCCTTAAGGCTGCCCAGTCACCAAGTCAACCTAAAACTTTGACTGCTCCTAACTCCTTCATACGGACTCAGAATTGAGTGTCGTCTGCGTCATTGGAATCAGAATGATGAGATATACAATCTGAACCTAGTTCGAGAGACTTTCAAACGCTTTGATTTTTGAGCCCTTTGTCCTGAGCCACTTATACATGTACCTATTTAATCCACCTGGATCATTCCACCCCAATGAGGAGCTTTTGGTCCTCTAAAAGCATTAAGCTTTACCTATCACCAAGTGTCTGCAACTATCGCTGAAAGTCACATCCCCACATGAATCCTTTATCTGGCGTACTTTGGAATCAAGATGCAAAGGCATCATCTATAACTGCTGCATTGTAATGTCTGAAAAGGCACATCCCTTGGAGACTCCTTCACCTCTCGTACTTCGGAATAAAGATGCAAAGTCAACACCTGCAACTGTTGCAATGCGATGTCTGAAAAGGCACATCCCTTGAAGACTCCTTCACCTCTCGTACTTTGAAATCAAGATGGAAAGTGAACACCTACAACTGTTGCAATGCGATGTCTGAAAAGGCACATCCCTTGAAGACTCCTTCACCTCTCGTACTTCAGAATCAAGATGCAAAGCCAACACCTACAATTGCAGAAATGCAAGTTTGAAAGGGCACGTCCCTTGAAGACTCCTTCACCTCACGTACTTCGGAGTCAAGATGCAAAGTCAACACCTGCAATTGCAGAAATGCAAATGTCTGAAAAAGGCACATCCCTTCAAGACTCCTTCACTTTCGTCCTTCGAAATAAGAATGCCAACACCTACCTAAAGCTGCAACGAAAATTACATTCTCAATGTGACATGACCCAAATATTTCCATACTTGCCACGAGTTTATAACATGTACTCAATGGTCAAGCTTACAGCAAAATGGAAATCATACCTCAAAAAAAATACAAGACTAGACCTCATCGTCGCATTTTGAAGTGATGGAAAAACATATTAGGTCCCTATATTACTAGTATAGTCCCTTATTCTTGTTACCGTAACCCCCTCATTATTATTATTGTACCCCTGTAACCCCCATATTGTTATTATTGTGCCCTGAAATTATTATTGTTAGGTCGGCTAGGATTACATTGTGGCCCCACTAGGATTACATTATGGCCCCATGGACTCCTATATATAGAAAGGAGCTTTTTTAATTTGTATCATCCAAGAATTGTTCATTCATGTAATGTATTGGAGGTTGCCCCCTCGAAGTGGCTTATTTCTAAGGCATCGATATCTCTTTTCATCTATTTTTGGAGTTAGTTTCACAACATTTGGTATCAGAGCTTTGAATTCTAGGGTTTCACTGCTCCAAATAGGTCATCCTAGAATTTTCGCTATAATTTTTTTTTCTACGAAGTTTCAGAAGCTGAAATTTTTAGGGTGCGAAGCCGAAATCCCGAGGAACATCGTCAAAAAATTTCAAGGCTTGGTTCGCAATATTTTTGGAGATATGATCTGTGGAATTGAGGTATTTCTACAGTCTCCTCAATTTAATCTAAATAGGTCATCGTGGCATTTGCGCTATAACGTTTTTTATACGAAGGTTCAGAATCCGAAATGTTTAGGATGCGAAGCTGAAAGCCTGAGGAAACTTGTAGAAAAAGTCAGAGCTTGATTCACAATATTTTCGGAGATATTATCTGTGGAAGATAGTTCTTTTTTAGGCTCTTGAATTTCATCTCAAATAGGTGATCGTGGGAAAATCTTCATAACTCTCTCTCTGAGCATCGGATTGGAGTGCCGTAAAAATTGGTCGCAAGTACACGGATTATAGTTTCATTTCTATCAATTTCAGAGCTAAAAGACGAAACAGTGACAAGTGGCAAGTCGTACAAATTAGCTTTACTGAACCAATCCATAATTAGGTCATTGTGGGAGATTGGACATAACTTTGCCTTGGAGAATCAAAATCAAGTTAGACCTGTGGCATTCAAAAGATAATTCAGAAGGCTACCTCTGTGCCCAATTTCAGATATTAAAGAGCCGCAATCAAAAATATAATCCAATTTCAATATCGAGCTCCTGAAAATCAAGAAAAAGGTGTGTATTTTTTTACGAATTGCATAAGTCTTGTTTGAAGAATCATTTTGAATTGATTCTAAGGGCATATTGTAGAATATATATCAGTATTGGGTTAAAAAAAAATGCCCCGTAAAAATAATTCAACACCCATTAAGCCTTCAGAAGGCTCTACTATGACTCATGAAGATGAAGAATTGCAACATGATCTATCAAAATTACAAGAGCAAGTACACCAAATTTTTCTCTCGCAAAGAGAAACATAAAATGAAATGGATGTTTTGAAGAAAGGCATGGAAGCGAAGATGGATGGTTTGAAGAAAGGTGTGGAATCTAGCATAGATAGCATGGAATCTAAGATGGATGACATGGAAGCTAAGATCGATGAAAAAATGAAAGACAACATGGAAAACATGAAGAATGATCTAAAAGCAGACATGGAAGGTTTGACAAAGTTGATACAAGAAATGTTTCCTAATGGTGAAAAGATAGTAGAGGAAGCTCATGATGAGAACAAAATAAATGTTAATCGTGATTTCATAAACTCTAATGTTGGCGGGAAGAACCACCATATTCCAAAAATGGATATGAGGAAGTTTGATGGAAAGGATCCTGTAACATGGATACTACAGATGGAGCAATATTTTGACCTCCATAATGTGCAAAACACACAAAAGGTACGCATTGCAACTTTACATTTAGAACAAAATACATTTGTATGGTATCGATGGCTTTGCTCCCGTAAAAAAATTGTCACTTGGTCAATTTTTATGGGGGAAATGAAAGCAGATTATGAGGATACAAAGAGCAATACCTTCTTTAGCCAATTGATAAATCTCAAACAAAAGGGTTTAGTGGGGCAGCACATTGAGGACTTCCAAAAATTGAATATAAGGGTAACTGATATTCCAGAGGAACACAGGATCGATCTCTTCATAGGCACTTTAAAGGATAACATCCAACATGAAGTTCGTGTTTTTGAACCGGATTCATTGGAGAACGCATTCAGGTTGGCAAGAAAATTTGAATGTAAAATAATGGCGACAAGGAAGCCTACCACTCAATTCTATAAAGAAGGAAGTGTTGCTACGCCTAGATTTCCACAACCTACAAGGTTGACACCACAACAATTGGAAGAAAAAAGAGCAAAAGGGCTTTGCTACGGTTGTGATAGAAAATACACTAAAGGTCATAAGTGTGTTGAGAAGAAATTATTTTACATAGATTGTGAAGAGGAAGAAGAAAATGAACAAGAAGAGGATATACACCAGGAACCAACCCTAGAAGAGGAAGAAATGAGTCTGACCATATCGTGTAATGCATTGGCAGGAATTACCACTCCTCAAACTCTCAAGATAGAAGGACATATCAAGAAGAAAAAGGTAATAGTGTTGATTGATTTAGGTAGTACCCATAATTTTATTCATTATAAGGTAGCCAAGGAATTGAATTGTTTCCTATACCCAGCACCAGAATGTCAAATGATGGTTGCAAATGGAGGAACTATAAATTGCTCTGGAAAATGCCATAATATCAAGCTAACCATGGGGGAATATGTATTGACTAGTCCAATGCTTTCCATTCCTATGGGAGGTGCTGATGTTGTACTAGGAGTACAATGGTTACAATCTTTGGGGATGGTAGCTTTTATTTTCAAGAACTTTTCTTGAAATTTTTTTCAGAAGGAAAGGAAGTCGAATTAAGGGGTATTGAAGGGAAGCCGGGAAGGATAATAAGCTCTAACGTCATGACAAAGCTTCTAAAGAAATAACAACGAGGCGTAATTGCACAATTATGCTCACTAGAAGTTCCGACATCAAAATCATCTATTTCTGCAGATCTCCAACAAGTCTTGGACAATCATTCCAAGTTGTTTGAAACTCCCAAAAGACTCCCACCTATTCGTGATCATGATCATGCTATTCATTTGATTCCAGGAAGTGTTCCTCCAAACATCAGGCCTTATAGATATCCTTACTTCCAAAAGAGCGAAATTGAACGTATGATTGCAGAAATGTTAGAGGTAGGTATAATTCAACCTAGTCAAAGTTCTTTCTCTGCTCCTGTAGTATTGGTACACAAGAAGGATGGATCATGGTGAATGTGTCCGGATTGTAGGGAGCTCAATAAGCTCACCATTAAAGATAAATTTCCCATTCCTGTGATTGATGAATTATTGGATGAATTACATGGAGCAATTTGTTTTACCAAGTTGGATCTTCGTTCAGGATATCATCAAATTAGAATGAAGACTGAAGATATTCCAAAAACAACATTTCGAACTCATGAGGGTCATTATGAATTTTTGGACATGCCTTTTGGCCTTACCAATGCACCTTCTACATTTCAAGGGTTGATGAATTCCATTTTCAAACCCTTCCTTAGAAAATTTGTGCTAGTATTTTTTGATGATATACTAATCTACAGCGAGTCTTGGAAGGATCATGTTGAACATGTTGACAGGGTGCTCAAACTATTGCAGGAGAAACAATTATATGCAAAAACATCCAAATGTTTCTTTGGAGTACAAGAGGTGGAATATCCGGGTCATATTGTATCTCACGAGGGTGTTAAGGTAGACCCTAACAAAATTAAAGCCATTAAGGAATGGAAAGTCCCCACAACCATAAAGCAGTTGCAAGGATTTCTCGGGTTAACAGGGTATTATCGCAAGTTTGTTAAGAATTATGGGAGAATAGTAGCACCTCTAACAACATCATTGAAGAAAGATGCATTTTCATGGACTCCTGAAGCAACTAAGGCCTTTGAACATCTTAAAGAGGCAATGTGCCTAGCACCGGTCTTAGCTACGCCAGACTTCACAAAAACCTTTATTGTGGAATGTGATGCCTCAGGAAATGGAATTGGTGCAGTTTTAATGCAGGAAGGAAGTCCCATTGCTTTTGAAAGTCGTCCAATCAAAGGAAAGTATTTACAGAAACCTATTTATGAGAAGGAAATGTTAGCAATACTGCATGCACTAAAGAAATGGCGAACTTACCTAATGGGAAGACACTTCAAGGTAAAAATTAATCATGATAGTCTTAAACACTTTTTGGAACAAAGACTATCTTTAGAAGAGTAGCAAAAATGGGTCACAAAGATGTTGGGTTATGACTTTGAAATAATCTACAAAAAAGGAAAGCTTAATGTTGTTGCAGATGCACTCTCAAGAAAGAATGAAGAGGTGGAATCATTGCTTTATGCCATTTCTATTATCCAACCAGATTGGATAACCGAAGCAAGAGATGAATGGAAGAAGGACAAAGATGTATGGACACTCATTCAAAATTTGCAGCAAGATCCTAGTACATCCGATACATTTAGTTGGAAAAATGATTCCTTATGGTACAAAGATCGCTTATATCTTTGTAAGAATTCCCAACTAAAACAAAAGATTCTTCTGGAATTGCACACTTCTCCTTTAGGAGGACACTCAGGAGTTTAAAAACTTACCACAGGGTGAAGAAAGAATTTTTTTGGGATGGCCTTAAATCTGATATTCAAAAGTTTGTGGCAGAATGTTTGGTTTGCCAGCAGAATAAGGTTGAGACAATTAAGACCCCGGGACTTCTACAACCTTTATCCATTCCAAGTCAACGTTAGGAGGAGATTTCAATGGATTTTATCACAGGTTTACCTAAGTACGAAGGAAAGAGTGTCATCATGGTGGTAGTTGATAGACTTACCAAGTATGCACACTTTTGTGCATTATCTCATCCATTTAAAGCAAGTACAGTTGCTACTACATTTATGGATAGAATTCAAAAGCTACATGGAAGCCCAAGGGTTATTGTGAGCGACAGAGATCCCATTTTTACCGGAAATTTTTGGATGGAGTTATTTTCTTGTTTGGGTACTCAATTAGCTCATAGCTCATCTTATCATCCTCAATCTGATGGTCAAACTGAGATAGTAAATAAATGTTTGCAAGGATATCTTCGTTGTTTTGTATCCGATAAACAAACACAATGGGTCAAGTGGTTACCTCTCGCTGAATGGTGGTATAACACTTCCTTCCATACTGCAGCAAAAATGACCCCATTTATGGCACTTTATGGATATCATCCACCATCCATCACATCATATTTAAGAGAAAATTAGAAGGTTCAAGCAGTGGAAGATCACATCGAGCATCAATAAGAAGGTCTCCAACTCTTAAAGGATAACCTGAATTTGGCACAAAATCAAATGAAACAACAGGCAGCTCAACATCGTAGCGAAGGATAAGAAAGCTAAGAAGGATAATAAATTATTGCCAAAGTACTATGGTCCTTACAAGGTGTTGCAAAAGATTGGTACTATGGAATACAAATTGGAGCTTCCTGCTTCTTCACGAGTGCATCTAGTTTTCAATGTTTCATGCTTAAAGAAGGTTATAGGTGAAGATCTTCCAGTTCAAACAATATTTCCAGAACTTGATGATGAAGGAAAAATCATATTGGAACATGAAGCGGTCACGGAAACAAGAACTCGATAGCTACAAAGTCGATCAATTTCAGAGTATCTCATCAAGTGGAAGAACTTACCCATTGAAGATTCTACATGGGAGGATGATAATTTTATACAGAAACACCCAGAGCTACTCAAGCATTGAGGACAACACTTTTTTGAAGGAGAGGGGAATATTGTGTCCCTATATTACTAGTATAGTCCCTTATTGTTGTTAGTGTAACCCCCTTATTGTTATTATTGTACCCCTGTAACCCCCATATTGTTATTATTGTGCCCTGAAATTATTATTGTTAGGTCGGCTAGGATTACATTGTGGCCCCACTAGGATTACATTATGGCCCCATGGACTCCTATATATAGAAAGGAGGTTTTGAAATTGGTATCATCCAAGAATTGTTCATTCATGTAGTGTATTGGAGGTTTCCCCCTCGAAGTGGCTTATTTATAAGGCGTTGATATCTCTTTTCTTCTATTTTTGGAGTTGGTTTCACAACCCTTATCACTTTTACATGAAAGAAATGCATCAGACGACTCATATAACATGACCAAAACATAATTTTTGCATCTCAAAGTGATGGCAACACATCATCACTTTTACATGAAAGAAATCTAACACACGACTTATAAAACAAGGCCAAAAAAATGTCATGGTCGCTTAAACAAGCGATGGAAACACATCATCACTTTCATAATAAAAATGCGACAAATGACTTACAAGCATGGCCACGACAAGCTTAACATCTCTAGAAAAAACAATCTAGAAGAACCACTTCTCATTTATTAAAACGAGTGGATCATTTCCCTGTGGTGAACTTGCTTGTCGATCAGCTCTTTCGACTGGTGTATGCAAGGGTGCTTTGTATTTAAGGCGCTGCTCTGGATGAAGTTTCCAGCATGTGGCTCTTCGGTGGCCACTTCGATTGCAATGTGTGCAAAATTTATTTTTCCTCCTAACTTGCTTTACCAATTTCTTTTCCTGTTGGGGAGAAGGCTTTTCATGCCTCTTCCTCCTTCTGCTGCCATCCTCTTCCAGCACTCAGAAATCACATGGTTATTTAAACCACAAAATAAACAAGTTTTACAATGCCATATTTTACGACCATGGTTATCAGCATTCTTATAATTAAAACGCACTCTGGAATAATGAGACTTAGTATACCTTCTGGGGTGGTCTCTGGTGCGATCATGATGATGGGAGCTCACGTCAGTTCCTTCACTGCAACGTGCACTGCCATGGAACGCTAGCGAAGTGTCCCCATAATTCCTCTTCCTTGGAGAGTTCATCATTATCTATTTGCCTTTGATATCCTTTGAACATCCTTCATCAGTGTATCCCAAACCTGCATAACGAGGTCGTTGCACAACCTCCAATGGTTTGGTTATGCCTTGGCCACGAATGCCAAGTCCTCCTCCTCTATACCCTACTTTGGTGAGGAGTGTCATGCTGGTACCTGTGGTGGGTATCTCCACACTTCCAACCAAAATTATATCATGTGAAGAAATTGAAGCAAAATCAACACTGTTTACCTTAGGTGTTGATTGTGAAACAGATGAAGAAAGTTGTTGTAAGCCCTCATTGTGCTTCAATTCCATTAATGCCTCTAACACGGCTTGTAGCTGAAGCTACAACTGCTGCGTCTCCTCCCTCTCTTTCTGTAGGAGTGCTTTTAAGGCATCATGATCTCTTTGAAGAGTTTCGTTGTTGCGTTTCAAATCTTCCCACGCCTCTGTCGTGGCTTGCAACTGAAACTGGAACTGTTGTTTGTCCTCCTTCTCTTTGTGTAGGAGGGTCTTCAATTCTTCGTTCTCTGCTACTTGTTTTTCGTAAGCCTCGTACAATATGTCTTCTTTCTCGACACCCTGAGCATGGTTTTGTACATGTCCTTGACATTCTCCACAACTCAACTTAGCAAATGTTCAATGTTCACGCCTGCAATCCAATCAGCAAGAATACCTACTCCGATACCACTTAATCCAGGGTAAAATTTCGATACCCTTAGCCAAGACCTTTTACTTCGGCTGATAATTAGAATTTCATTTAATTAAGACGTTAAGGAACTAAAATGAACAATTGTAGCTGTAAATAAGAGGAACATAAATGAACAAGATCAACAAAAATAAGAACACGTCATTTGATGACGGAGTTCGTCCAGGAGGGACTACATCTCTGGGCCTCGATGTGAAGATGGTGCAGACCGCTGCTTTATGTGCTGCATGAAGAAGATGTACGTGGATGTGTTTTCATATGACATACAAGGAAAAATTCCTTCACGCAGGAGTGGCTTGACTTCTTTAAGAGATGTTCCACTTCGGAATTATCATACATAAAGAAACACTCCTATCAATATGACCATAGCTGACATGTAATAAAAAAGAGTATCCTGCCAGTCCTCTTAAACAAGGGATCTCCACAATACATATATGAAAATGATCATCCCTCCAATGTGGCATAAAAGGGACTCATACATGACACAAATACATAGCTGAAAATACATCAATAACAACACAAGGCAAGATCCCACGACTCATGTATCAACCGGGATCTGGAAGACATAATGCATCTCAAAGAGAAACAAATAAAGAAGTACATGGAATCCACATCATATAGCTCATGCTTCCATTTGCTAAAGGCTGAGCTGCTCTACGGCTGAATATGAAAACACCATCAATATTGTGGCGTCGAAAAAGGTGAAAACGACTGCTCACATGCAAAAATATGACACTTGCATAACCCACTTCCAAAAGTGGCTGAAAAATCGAAAACTCAGATGCAGAAACTGAGCACGCCATCAGAATCGTGGCATCGAGGATTGCAGAAACGACATAAAATTTGTCCCATTTGGACAAAGTCAAAATTTCTCCCTCCTGAAAGTTGGTTTCAATCAAGGTTCCACCTGCCTCTTTTCTGGCTCATGGTTCCACATGACCTGCAATAAAAAAAAAAATATTCACCTTAATCTGCATGCATGCACTCTTGCTCCTCCATGGCTTGGGTGCACTGTGCAAATTCTGGGTTTATGAAGAATTCATGGGCGGAATTACCAACAAAATCCATTGGTGTAGTTGGTAAAAAATGGAAACTTGTTAAGGGGAGGTCGGGGGATCAAATCTCGCCTCCCCACAAAACTTGCTTATGTCATTTTTAAACCTCCTTTTGTTTTGAAGTACTAAGTGTGTGTGGGTGTGTGGGGGGGGGGGGGGGGTGGGGTGCGGCCCGCCCCCTTAACTCCCGCTGGCATCATTGATTTGAATGGGAGGTTAATGTATGGCATTGATGGCAGTTATGTATTGGGCCGCCTGTGGATCGGGCTTGGCCCACATGGCCGAGCGGGTTCAATTCCCACTCGCCCATTTTATATGGTTCCATATGGTGGTGTCGACAGTGGGGGTGGCAATGTTGATAGCCCAACCCCCAAATATAATATGGTGGTTGGTGCTGAACAAGCCACAAATTGGTCATTTTCGAAAATTTCGTTTTAGACCGTAGGAGTCATTTTAAGGAGGCCAAAAATTCACCTGGAATCTGGCCTAAGCTTGCCGAAATTCGGTGGTGGGAAAAAGTTGAATTTGTGCCTTCCTTAAGGCTGCCCAGTCACCAAGTCAAACCATAACTTTGACTGCTCCTAACTCCTTCATACGGACTCAGAATTGAGTGTTGTTTGCGTCATTGGAATCAAAATGACGAGATCTACAATCTGAACCTAGTTCGAGAGACTTTCGAACACTTTGATTTTTGAGCCCTCTGTGCTGAGCCACTTATACTTGTCCCTGTTTAATCCACCTAGATCATTTGGAGATTAGGTAATGGGCAGAAAATCATTTTGGGATGTGATAGAATGCTAGGGATTGGAAGGGACTCTTGTTTGGATGAAGGGATTCTACACAGGCTGGCCCATAGGAGCATTTTTTTATCTTTCTCAAGTGATCTTGCGGTGGCGACAAGGCGTTCCGATTTGGAAATCGATGGTGTAGTTGGGGATGCCAGAAAGGGATGCACATAATTGTAAACTATATACCAATTTCCTTCTGGATGGGGGTTTGAGTTTTCACCATGAGGGGGAAAAAATTATTTGGGACAAACTTTTAAAGGGTGGTGGGTTAGTTGTGAGGGATGTGTACTCAAACATCATATCCATCTCGCATTATGGGCGGGTTCCCTCTCCATTCACGTGGTACTGGTGATGGAATATCCCCACAAAGATTATATTGTTTGGGTGGTTGGCTTGGAAAGATCGTAGCTTGACATGGGACAGACATTCTATGTGTGGCTTCCATGCACCTGGAAGCTTATTTCTATGTCTTGATTAAGAGGAATCGATTTCTCACTTATTCCTATCATGTGTGATCACGAGAAATATATGGTTTTTGTATTCACATTTCGTCATTGGACCTGATTGGCTCCCGGAAAACTTTGCTAACAAATTTGAGATATAGGGTGCCACAAATGGTATTTATAAAACTCTACCTTTTTATTTGATATGGGAGGTTTGGCTTGCTCGAAATTGACTCAATTTTTATGAGAAGCCTATTAACATCCCCAACATATATGGAGGCATAATGGTATGGCTTCATGGCCATGAAAAATCTGATCCAATCACAAAGGATTTGTCGCATTGCATCTGACCTCATCCAATCACCTTGCCAATGGTATATTTTGAAGGGGCTCTAAAGGGGGGTGTATGTGGCTGTGTTGCATGGATCAAGATGAAAAATTCGGAACATTATCAAATTTTTTGGAATGGTGGGATTGGTTCTGACAATAAGGCATAACTTCTTGCCTTATGGAGTGGTCTGTGGGTGGCTTACAATCTCGGTTTGCATTCAATTCATATATATGGTGATGCTAGGGTTGTTATTGATAGCATAAGTGGGAATTCAAATTTCAACCATGAGGTCTTCAATGATGGATTGATCGAGTAAATGGTATGCTCTCCAAGTTAAATGGTCCTCCTCTCATGCATATATAATGTAAGAACAATTCTCGGGTTGTTCATCTGTCAAAGATGGGTCTATCTGCTAATCCTGGATGTCTACACATATCGCATTTTAAAGGGAAGCATCTAATTGATCGTCGTGAAGTCTCTATCTCATGAATTCTTTTTGATCATATTGAATTGTTGTTTTTGATCTGTGGTAGGCCTATATTTATCTATTTTCCACGAGGGTTATTATGCAATATTTTTCTCAAATCTGTCTCATGTTGTATGCAGCTGTGACAACCCCTCTACAAGTGAGCCTGATTCTATTGCAATGGTGCCTGTAATATTTTCCTGCTATCTAATCTGACCATCATCAAACGAGCTTGTTATCAACCGAGCCTGCACTATCTCTTTCATTTTGTCAGTCTTCTCACCGAAATATGGGGATGATTTATGATTTTATACAAAGGAGCCCTTAACAGGACTGTTGGTTGCCTCACACCCCCATCAGTGTTTGCATTTGGTATATGAGGGGTCTCACATAGGGCATGGACATCTGATGTTGGTTATGGTTTTCATAGTTTGGTTTAAATCTTTTTCGGGGCATTTTCATGCTTTTGTCAATGTGGTACATGTGTAAAGTTATATTTATATCTCTGTTATGTTGCGTATGATTTTGGGATGATCTTTGATTGTTCCTATATTTACTATCTAATATTTCCAAGTTTAAAAATGATCTAAGTAGGATGAGAACCGATAGAATAACGATATACATAATCTTGAATTGATGTTCTATAACTGATGTACTATTTATCATCCATAATATAAGCAATGGTTTTTTTCTTTCTGGAAAAAAGTTATGAAAGCTACGTGGCCCTCTTCTCCTCCCTTCATCTCCCTTCATCCTTAAGCAGTTGGAGACCTCTTATAATATCGTAACATCAATTGAAAAGAAGCTCTAATAACTATTTCCTCCAATTACAAAACTCTCGATGCTAAATTTCCCTTGGTTTTCGATTGATTATATGTATTTTGTTTCATCCCAAGGTCCATCGGAACCTCAAACCTTTCATTAACTTAGAATATGATAAAATATCACGTGGCCCACCTCATAACCTCGGTACATCGGTCCAACCTCATCTCATCAGAACTTTTCTTTTCAAAATTGAATTGCAATTTTCTACCCACGATACACCTCAAACAATATTCGACATATAAATCGGAACCTCCACAATTTATTGACGTTCTCTCCTTGGATGACCTTATGCCTTCACACCTCGGGACTTTGAAATCAGAACTTGTTTTAAAATTTCAACTACAATGAGTTATTCCTCTCATGGCCCAATGACCTCATTACACCTAAGGCCTTGTTTATAAAACGATTACTTATGTTAAAACTTGTATATTAAAGTTTGTTTCACATAGAGTTTTGTTAACACGTTGAGCTTCATTTTAGTTAAGAAATTTTGAATTGTTGTATTGAATATAGTATAGTTATAATATTTAAAAGTGTATATTATTGTTTAATGATTTAACTAAATTAACTTTTAATTCATATTTTTAATAATTTAATTCATATGTAGATTATATTGGATTTGGTAATTAATTTAATTTTTTTTAATAATTTGTAATTTAATCTAATGATTTAAAATAAAATGTATATAATTAATTTAAAAATTAAATAATTAAAAAATAATTAATTATAATTATACAATTAATTAAGATTCGATTTTAATTAAATTTTCAGAATTTTAGTTCACGTTCAATTTTTTTTCTGGCATCTTAATTTTGGAAAGTAGGAAAGCTAATACATAGAAAAATAATATGGGATGGTCAATTTTCATAGATTCAATCATTTAATGAAATAAAAATCCAACACAAGCCAAAGTGACCAATTTGCAACCAAAAATTAGTTCTTCCTATTTTTATTTGAGAAGATTTTATTGTCTTTAGAAAACTGTTGTCACAAATTCATTCCCACAAATACACAAAAAGTGATCCGATCCATTTGAAGGGGTCATAGCACGAGAATTAGTTTGGATTTTAATTTATTAATTGGTTGAAGAATAGTTTGATTTATGTTTTGTGCATCTAATTTGTTTCAATTTCTAAATTTTGATTGGCTTTTGGAATAACAGAATTGGGGAGATGAGGAAGAGAAGACTTGGAAGAATAGGGTTGCACCAACAAGAGAGAAAGAATAATTTCGGCAAATTAAATTTTTTTGGAGAAAATTTATTCTTCAAGAGTTCTCTCATTTTGATTTACTTTTGTACTTATAAATATGAATTTTCTATAATTTACAAGGGTTCCTCTTCTCTACAAAAAGAAGCTCTTAAAGTATTATTGTATTAGGATATTATAGTGTAGGTGAGGGTAAAAGTTCAGATTTGGTGTTTGGGGAAAACTCTGTGATTTATCTTGTTATGCATTTACGCTACTGTAATGTATTGTGAGTTAGATTATGGAGAGACCAAGCATCTTTAATTCTGAAAGAGAAGCTTGTTTGGTACTATTGTTAGGAATTTCTCTAAGGATCTGAAATTTCTCAATTACTGCAAAACTTATATTGAATTCCTAGTATCAGTTTAATAAATTTTCATTTCATGTGCACTATTTTCTAAGATGTGAATTTATCATTTTGTTATCAAAATTTCTCTTATCACTCAGTAATTTCTCCAAGTTCAAGATAAATAGTCCGAGGTAACCACAAACCTACTTCAAACTCTAGGATCTAGCCTTCCTAGGGTTCAAAGAGGGCTCTCTCTTTAAAGTTTAAATTTGTTTTGATTTATAATATTAGGCTAGTTATGAAATTAAAATTTGGTTTTGGTTTTAAGGGTTTGGTGGGAAAAAATCACTTGGAAGTAAGATAGAGATAAATCTACTTGTCCATTGGGCTATGGGATCTAAATCAAGCTAGCAGCACTAGAAATCAAGGCCAAAAAGGTACAAATATATTTAGGGCAAGATAGATAATTCTCAGAGATTTGGTAAAGTGGTTTTTTGTGAGGTGGTATGATTGGGATAAAAGGCACTTAAGGATCCTTTGATCTGGAAAATGGAGGTAGAAGACAGAGGTCAAATGGGAGAAGGAGAAATTAAGGGTTCCTTACATCGGAAATCAGAAGAAAACATTAAAATGGCAACTAGTTAAAGACAGGGAGCACTTGACTAATCCTGTAGTAATACTCCTAGTTACACATTCAAACAGAACAAACATAAAATGAATGCATGAAACTTAGAAAAGGAAACAGTGAGAAGTAGGAAGTACTTCACTCATCAACTTATCACAGGGATCCTGAATTATGATGTTAGTCAACTTGTCCAGTCTACTACTTTGAATTCAAACACACAATAGCCTCCAATGTTTAAAAAAATGTCTATAATAAGTCCATAAATTTTATTCCACACAAAATACTTCAAAGAGTGAAGTATTTATACAAATTATAAACTAGAATATCTTGAAAAGATATCAAGATTGGTTTACAAATATCTCCAAATGTTTTACATAAATAGAACTTAAGTAAAGGACACTCAAAACTAATGCCTCTATTTGGCACTATTTTTTATGGATAGGTGATGACAAATAGGAGAATTCAAATTTGATCTCAACTCTTAGTTGATGACGAGGCATCCAAGTCATTAATTGTCTCCTCTCTTTGTGCATTCTCCTCCAGCAATTCTGAAAACTTGGGGTCCAATGATACATTTGTATTTCTCAATCCAAAATAGATATGTAAAAAGTGAAAAAGGTTATTGTAGAAGAATATGTTTATGAGATAAACCTCTCTTAGTTCCCTACAATTCTGCTCCAGCTGTTCACAATAGGCTCTGCAAAACGATGTGTAAAAGAGCATTTTACATATTCTGAAAAATAGGCTTTAAAGATGTGCATGTATCTCTCATTATTTAATACCTGTGCACAAAATGAAATAGGTTTTTGTAGATGGGTCTCGTAGGAACAAAAACCTCCCTCCGTTTTTTAAGATGTATTTCTGATTGGCCACAAGTTTCTCTGTAAAATGATAACTTAACAGTAATTTTATGCAAAAAGTGCTTTCCAATATTGTTTAATATTTCCCAACACATAATGGCTGTTAGAAAAGTGAGAGAGGTGTTTTTAGTTGGACATCTTAAGAAAATAAAATTCCTTTCATTTTTCAAAATTCATCTTGGATTTTCCACAATAGTTTCTGCAAAACTATGTCTTAAACATGAAATTTCTGCAAAAATGTCCCTTCTTGCTCTGTTTTCATCTTTTAACCTTACTGTTCTTTTAACTGTTTTTACTTTCACTTTGGATAAATTTCATTGTTGTTGAAAGTATTTTCATCTTTATTTACCATTAACTGCCTCTGTTTTTACTTTTACTGTTTTACCTTGACTGCTCTGTAACTTTGTTTTAACTTTCACTCTGACTTTTACCTCATACACTTTAACTCTGAGGCTCTTTGACTGTTCTGTTTTCATTGTCATTGTGAATTTAGATTTCACTTTTACTATTCACTGTGCAAATTTCATCATTCTGATCTCTCACTGACTTCATTTTATTCTTTCTTTGTATGCAAACTGTTTGTTGAATGAAGCTTTTGAATTAAAATATGAGAATTTGGAGCAAACAATTTTGTCAACTAGTATTGAAACTGTTGGTCCAATTTCATATTCTGATAACAACCTGCAAAAATCAAACAATTTGTTAATGAAACAGAGGTCTTCAAGGAGGTGATTGAAGGCTTTTGACTGGTTTTAAACAAGAAATAAGGGTTTGTTGAGTCTCTTACTAATAAATTGGGCTAAAAGTCTTTTGAAATGGGTCACAAAGGCTTAGGATACCTGCAGAGGTTTTCTAGCTTGTTTCAGAGCTTGAAATAGATCATTAAATTGTGAAAACTCAGAATTTCTTCTCAAAATAGAGTGCAACAAAAAAACAAGGTTTTTGGAAAAATTTGACAGGGTCTGGCCTATTTTTTGGGCTTTTTGGCAGTTTCTTTCAATTGATTTTGAGCTCTAATCGGATTTGTTTTTTTTTTTTTTTAATTTTGTTTTTATTTTTATTTTTATTGAGGGTCTTCCAAATCAATAATAGGCTCAATTTTTTGAGAAATATGTGTTATAAGTAGGTACAGGCCTTTAGAAATGGCTCTGAGGATTTATCACAGGTTCTGTGGTATCTTTTCTCGTTTCTGTAGCAATTCAGGGCTTCTTGGTGATCTTCAATGGTAAATATAGTCTTTACACTGGTTTTGGGCATAAAAATATTGTACAGGTTTCTTTTCTCTGAGTCAGAATATAAAATACAGTTAATGTATGCATAATAAAGGAATAATAATGTAGTCTCATGGTTTATGAGGTGACTTAGCTTACATTTACTTGCAACAAATGAATGTCAAATCGGGCGGGAGGTGGTTTCGGGATTTGAAATGAAACTGGACAGTGGTTATCGCATGCAATTTTGGCAGTAAATGAGTTTCCTTAGAATGAACACGATCAAATAAGAAATCGACACGTTGTAATGTTCCTTTTTAGGAACAACTCATGAATCAAGCACTGAAAAGTGCATTTTCAGGAAAATATGCAATGGAACAGGAAAATGACTCTTGGGTCCTTTAGATTAGTTAATAATAAAACTAAATCCAAGATTTTAGCATAAACAAATAAGACTACGTGGGTTAAACAGATCTCCCACACCTAGTCATCTTCAAGAGAAGGCCCAAGGAGGGGCTGCAGCAAAGTAAAACGCTTTACTGGAAGTGAAGAGTGTTATCAGTGCATAAAATGTTCTTATAGAAACTCAGCAACTGATCCCAAGTACAACAGCAACTTAGATATGAATTTAGGATCCAAAAAGTGAGGAAAAGTTGTGATTCTGACCCTAAAATAGATGTATTCAGAAATCTGCGAAAAATTAAGGGAAATTATGGGAGGTTGTTTCATATTAGGTCATGAGGGACCTATGCTCTGAATTTCAGCTCAAACAAAGCATTATATCTATGCTAAACAGTTCCTCCATCCCCGGATATGCTTAAAAATGTTGATTTCCCATGAGTTTGAGTAAGCAGAGAATAGCTAAAGCATGTAGAGCATAATTCTTTAAGAAATTAGACAAAATATGTCTAAAACATCAGATCGGAATTTTATTATAACTCATCATGAAGAAAAATGGAGATTCAGCTCCTTTTATACATCAAAAGATCACCCAGCAAGGGGATTTCATGAAAGAACAAAATAAAAGTATCAGATCTGCAGAATATGGATCTAGAAAATGTAGAATCACTGAAACTCTGATTACATGAGATGAAATTTACAAAATTACAGAAGAGGGCTGCAATAAAAAATTTCCAGAAGAAGGGATGGCCCTTCCTCAAGAAAACAAGCACCAAACTAGGGTAGAAACCCTGCTGCCGCAATGCACTGGAAAATAACGTAGTTTCTGAATTATACTACGCAGTTGATGTTGGAAGTTCCTTTGTCTTGATTCCAATATCTGGAACTGAAGCTCAATGCTTCCTCACTAATCTTCCAGAGAAAGGAATGCCCCCTTTTCTGCAAAACTAGATTTGGAAGTGGTATTGAAAACCCCTCACTGCAACACCCAACAACATAGTATTATTCTGCTGCAGAAATAATGTTGTTTTGATGGAGGAAGCTCGGGCTCAAGCCTAGATGTGAGGCATTTCATAACATACTCCTTCAAGAGCTCCTCAATGAAGGAGGAGGAATTCCTAAACAAGAAATTCCTCTCTCTAGCTAAACAACCAAGAGAGTTTGAATTGCCCAAGCAATCTCAAAATCGAATTATCGTCAATAACCATTCCTTGTGGCCTTCCTCTTTATTTTATAAAATTAGGGTTTGGAAAACCCTAAACCACCGCCAATTAGTTAACCCTTTTCACGTGAAGGGTCTCCATATAAAACTGCGCTGATCAATTAGGAGGTTCAATGCATCTAGACACTGCTGTGATTTGGTCCTGTTGACCTAGTCAACCTTCTTCATTCCTTTCACACCTAAGTGTATTTTATTGAAATGGCCCATATTTTTCCATGTTCACATTAGGCATTGATTTATTTTTCTGATTAGGAGTTTAAGAGTTCCTCCTTTACACTTTTATTCATGAGTTAAGAAAACTGAAATTAAATTGAAATATTCCCATTAGCTGCAAAAATTGGGAATATTACAGTCTCCCTTGGAAAAATGTTGCTTGCCCTCAAGCAACTCTTATTGTAGATGCCAACCATCTATTCCCCTCCAAATGGCATCCACATAATGAAGGCTTCCTCCATTTTCTGCAGAAGGTCATGTATGTTTGGTTCCAAAGCTGTCTTCCACAAATGTATGAGATGACTTCCAACTATAAGGTTAGATGTCCTCTTCTTATCATGAAGTACAAAATAAAAATTACATGATTTCCAACACCATCATAAACACATGAGAGATATAAAATAAAGTAGCTTCTTCCATAAAGGAAAAGCTTCATCATGCAAGAACATTCTTCCATCCATGTTTTATGAACTTGATTAAGCATGGTTATGCTTTCATTCTTAGCCCTGTTGGCCTTGCTGGATCCAAACTCCATCATTCCAGCATTATGAAAAAGAAGAAGTGAAGGAGCAACATGGGTGGACAAAGATGTCAAACCATATTCCCCTAATAATAACCATTGGAGAAAGGCTCTTTGTTACCATCCTCCATCTCCTCCATGTAAGATGGGAAAGCCAAGATTTCCAAAACATGATGTACATGCCTCCTTTTGCTGTAATGTATCTTTGATATGTAAGGCATGAATCAGAAAATTATGAGCTATGGGGTGGTCACCATAATCATTTAAAAGCAACCAAAGCAACAAGAGGTCTTGCTACCTTCTTTCCTCCTCATGTGCATCATGAAACCAAACCATACTAATGGACATATTGTATGTCACATCATCCCAATACAAAGTACCATCATCAATGCACATCATGAGATTAATATGCAAAATTTTACACAATGCAAAACACATAGACATAGGAGATGTCATGTGGTGGCCATACTCTCTCAAGTGAAACAAAATTATACATGCCTTCTCTTGCTGCAACATATCATTGAAATCCAAGGCATGATTCAGAAAATGATGAGCTGTTGGGTAGTAACCATACCCACCCAAGAGCAGCCATAGCAACAAGGAATTTTGCAGCCTTCTTGCGTTATCAACATGTGGATCATGGAGCAATAACACAATGGTGGTCATGTGAAATGTCTCATCAACATAGTACAAGCAAGCTCCCTCCTACCACATCATGTGGGAGTCATTCTTCCTCCCAAGCCAAAGTTCATGCATGAAACATCCCTCCAACATAAATACATGTGGATAAATGAGACATATTTCAAACATGGGTGAATACATGGACATGAGATTTAACATGTGATGTCCAAACTCTCCTTTTAACAACCACATCAACCATGCTTCCTTTTCATATACTCTATTAATGATGCATAAAGCATGAGACGAGAGAATGAGAATCTTTGGGTAGTGATCATGCTTAACCCAAAGCAACCAGCGTTGCCATGCCTCCTTATTCATTTGATGACCATTCTTCAAGGCATAGATCATAAAAATAGGTGCCTTTGGAGAGTGATAGGAGTCTCCCAAGGGCAACCAACGTAACCAAGCTTGCTGGCCCATATATGTTTGCAAGTGATTATGTGATCTCTTGCTCATCATCCTCATCCACTCACTCCAATATGGAAGATGAGTGATGTGCTGCATAATCATGGCATCCTCCCTTTGTAGAATACCATCTCCTTTGAACCAATGAAGAACCTTGCATCTCATGAAATATTGAAATGCATCTTTGTTGAGATCTCTTAGTGAGACCTTTCTTCCATCTATGGCCTTCCAAAAGCAGTGAGGCTTTGAATCTGCAGTAAGTAGAAGTCTCTCTTTGAGCTGTAGCATGCTCATTGAGAGAGTGTCATCTAGAGGGGAGAAAATTCTTCTCATCTCAAGATGTCTACTCTTCATCTTCTTCTTCTCCACTGCTTCAAGGTTGAAGCTGCCTTTAGAATGCTCCAAGAGAGCTGAAGCCTCTTTGTCATAGTCACTAAGTGACAGCGCTGTAGATCTACCAGGTGATGAATGCACTTTCTCAAAGCAAGTTTCATTACTGATCTCACAATCAGCCATTGAACATAGGATAGTACTAATCCCCTTTCTTGAGACCCTACATCTCAACCCAAGAGATTGAATGTAGCTCAAAAATGATGCATAGGGATAGTTTCCAGTCTCATCCTTGATTAGATCAAGAGTCCTCTGCATTGTGACATGTCTTTGCTTCAAATCAGCATTTTGATTTAATCCTTGGCTATGCATTATTCTTGAAACAAAATGTGCTGAAATTTCATGCATACCTTGGATCAACTGATATGTGGGAATCTCTTGACAGAACATAAGAGTTCCTCCACCCGGATCAATGATGCCTCCAACTGCTGGCAAGGATGATGGCCTCCTTTCTTCAAGCATACCATCACTGGTATCTTCCTTCTCCTCCTCATGCATCTCCCGATTCATGCATGGGACTCCATATGTTAAGAGCTCAAGACTACCTTGCAAAGATGCAAGTGCCTCTTCTCTAGATGCAAGTACCTTAGCAGTAGATGGTGAAAATGGAGATCTCTTGCCCAAAGTGACAAGTTTGACATCCTCCTTTGTTTCCTTGGGAGATTTCTCTTTGTAGCTCATCTTTTTCCTCTCCTCATCAAACTCCTTGAGATTTTCTTCAATATTCTTCAATTTTTGAAAAATAATCAATGAGATCTCTTCCTCCATCATTCTCCCTACTCTGTGATGACAGGAAGTGGATAGATCTTCCTCTTCATCTTGACACCTTTTAGGAGTTTCTTTGCATCTCTCTTCTTCATTGTTATACCTCTCACCTTCTTCAAAGAAAGTGGGTATAGTAGATCTATGAGGAGATATAGGATTATCCGGTCTTCTAATTTGCTGATAAAAAGTGTTATGGCTTCCTTCTTCTTCTTGAAAGCTTATGCAGGTCTCACTGCATCTTGCTTTTTCTCGAAACCCTCTAGGAGTCTCGGTGCATCTTCTTTCTCTATTCGATTTACCTCTTTGGAGAGGCTCTTCTCGAATCGAGGGAAATGATGAAGTCAAATAATCCTCTAGTCATTCGATCTCTACCTCTTCTCTTCTGCGATACTGGCGCTTGACTCTTCCTCTTTAGGAGTATCAGATTCTATTCCGGTGTGCCGGGGGTGTTCTGCGGATATGCCACCTTTGAGAAAAGGATGAAGTCAGGCTACACGGCCATCTGTCAGACTACATCTACTTAGAGTTTGAAATATTCCTTCTTTAGGGATTGACACTACGCTTGAAGCCACGGGGCGAGCCAAAGATCATGCTTCGACACCAGCACGCTCATTTTAGGAACAACTCATGAATCAATCAACGAAAAGTGAATTTTCGGAAAATATGCGATGGAATGGGGAAAATGACTATTGGGTGATTTATATCGGTCGATAAACAAACTAAATCAATATTTCAGCGAAGCAAATAAGACTATGTGGGTTAAATAGATCTCCCACACCTAGTTATCTTGAAAGACGGAGAACATGACAAGTAAAAACACTCTATTGGAAGTGCGAATGAATAAATGCACAAAAGGTGCTAATAGACACTCGAGTAATCCCAAGTACAACAGCAACTTAGATATGAATTTAGGATCCAAAAAGTGAGGAAAAGTTGTGATTCTGACCCTAAAATAGATGTATTCAGAAATCTGCGAAAAATTAAGGGAAATTATGGGAGGTTGTTTCATATTAGGTCATGAGGGACCTATGCTCTGAATTTCAGCTCAAACAAAGCATTATATCTATGCTAAACAGTTCCTCCATCCCCGGATATGCTTAAAAATGTTGATTTCCCATGAGTTTGAGTAAGCAGAGAATAGCTAAAGCATGTAGAGCATAATTCTTTAAGAAATTAGACAAAATATGTCTAAAACATCAGATCGGAATTTTATTATAACTCATCATGAAGAAAAATGGAGATTCAGCTCCTTTTATACATCAAAAGATCACCCAGCAAGGGGATTTCATGAAAGAACAAAATAAAAGTATCAGATCTGCAGAATATGGATCTAGAAAATGTAGAATCACTGAAACTCTGATTACATGAGATGAAATTTACAAAATTACAGAAGAGGGCTGCAATAAAAAATTTCCAGAAGAAGGGATGGCCCTTCCTCAAGAAAACAAGCACCAAACTAGGGTAGAAACCCTGCTGCCGCAATGCACTGGAAAATAATGCGATTTACGAGAAGTATACTTTGTGTAGTTGATGTTAGAAAGGTTCTTTGGCTGTGCAGTCAGTACTGAAACAAATGCTTCCTCACTAATCTTATAGAAAATTTGCCCTGCCGCAAAACTAGATTTGGAAGTGGTGTTGAAAACCCCTCTTGCAACACCCATCAACACGGTATTATTCTGAACTGCCGAGAAATAATATTGTCTTGATGGAGGAAGATTGGCCTCAAGCCTATATCTGAGGAATTTCAGAACACACTCCTTCAAGATCTCCTCAATGAAGGAGGAGGAATTCCTAAACAGGAGATCCCTCTCTCTCTAGCTAAACAACCGAGAGAGTTCGAATTGCCTAAGCAATCTCAAAATAAAATTATCTTCAATAACCTTTCCTTGTGGCATTCCTCTTCATTTTATAACATTAGGGCTTAGAAAACCCTAAACCACCTCCAATGAGTTAACCCTTTTCACATTAAGGGTCTGCATCTAAAACTACAATGATCAATAAGGAGGTTCAATGCATCTAGACACTGCTGTGATTTGGTCCTGTTGACCTAGTCAACCTTCTTCATTCCTTTTCACACCTAAGTGTATTTTATTGAAATGGTCCAGATTTGTCCATGTTCACATTGGTCATTGATTTATTTTGTTGATTAGGAGTTTTAGAGTTCCTCCTTTACACTTTTATTCATGAGTTAAGAAAACTGAAATTAAAATGAAATATTCCCATTAGCTGCAAAAATTGGGAATATTACACAAGTCAAGGAGGGATAAATGGTCAATACTACCTATTTTGTGTCCAATTTGAGGTTAGGTAGATGATTTCTTTGTGCGTGTGATATCACCTTTGGACCATTGGATCTTGAAATCAGGTGCAAAGGGTCGAGATCAAAAGGAAAGCTACGACTTAAGGAAAGGTGGGACCGGGGATTATATGGGGGCTCACAGTTCAAAAAAAATGGTTTAAAACCTTTATAAAATGGATGTGGATGAAAGTTTTTATATATGCATTGCAAAGTTGCGGACTTTTGCATGGTGGGGGTTAACGTCTTTTGAACCTTATAAAAAGATCTAATTCGATTCATAAACTTAGGATATATGTTGAAGAGCGGGACTAAATATGTTTTCTTTTGATCATAGGTAAGATGCCCTAAATGAAACACATTAGCACAACTTTTTATTTTATTTATATAGTATTAAACCTTTTGAATGGTTTAATAACCATAGGGGCGGGATATTTATTTAAGGATAGTTTAGACCAAAGGGTGTATAATTTGGGTTTTTAATTGAGCACATGGATAATAAACTTTGGTCTAAATCATTGTTATAGTGGGTTTTTTTGGGGTATTTTAGATATAGGGAATTAATAAGTAGGATAGAGTATTTCTTAGGGATTTAATAAAATATGTTAAAATTTAATATGAAAGGGTAGTGTAATGTAAAACAAAATACATAAAATCTCTAAGCAAAGTGTAAACAACGAAGCATTGCTCATACTTATATTATTTCACCAATACTTAGGATAAATGTAATTTTAAGGGTTTTATGAATGCTTCTGAAGGGATGAAGTTAATTATATGGGATTTTAATCTTTGCTAAGTAAGAATATGTCTTTACTTAGGAAAAGAGGTTAAAATGTATGAATGAAGGATGAACGATGATAAATGGGGATTTAACATAAGAACTCAATATTTTCGACTAGTCAGTCATCGAGCCTTGGGTACGGTCCCAACAAAAGTCAGAGAAATGCTCTAAGCCTGTTTGACCAATAGCTTAGAATAATGAATACTTACGGGGGATGGGAAATTAGTGATTTTTCCTGATGATTCATTATTACATGCTTTCTCTACTTCTTTCTACATACCCAGCCTTATTCTAACATTTTTCTTCATTTGACGGGTGCATTTAGGCTTGCAACCTTGAAACATTTATTCTTTTAAAGCATAAACTATCTAAATCTACCTTATTTCATCTAAGGGCTCATATTAAACTATTGAACTCCTCATTATTCTCTACCTATCTACTGATTTGTCAAGATTAAATTGTCTGATAAATCTCTATTTTCTATCTAAAACATGAAATTGAAAACATGACAAGTCAAGATTAAACAGTCTAATTCATCCTGTATTATGGAATGTATTGACACTCTGCCATAATTATTTATTTTGCAGAAAAGAAAAAAGTAGTGGCATTTGAACTTGCTCACTTTCAGGTCTTATTCTCATCTTTTTCTTTTGGGGTCTATATTTTCTATGTCCTTTAATCTTTCTTTTAGGACTTTTTACCCTCTTTTTGATTTTTTTCTTTTTCAATTTTTTCAAAATATGGGAAAACAACTTGTAAAAAGCAAGGTATGTACATATTTTACAAGACTATCAAAAGTCAATTCAAAATTATGAATCCTATTATTATAGGACCCTAACAATTTCTACAAATTGATTTTAATTCATGCTCTAAATAGTGTACAACATCTTCATGATAAGCACTATTGTAGTATAAATTTTTTTATATCATTGAAGTTATGTAAGAGCTAACTCAGGAACATAACAAACTTAGAGTTAATCAATTCATTAAGACAGAAATGAATTGAACAATAATTACTTATTGTTTAATTACATTTTCATTTTGTTTTCTATTTCATTAATTAAATGAACTTATTCTTTAATTAATGAAAATTATATAATAGATTCAATGATATAAACCGTTATTTTCCCATAATATTTTAGTTAATATGCTCTAGAATTGAAGAAAATATTCTTTTCCCAATTCAAGATAAGATTAATTTTACTTGTATATTAAAGTAAATCTACATTTAGATTAATGCACTGCAATTGTTAACGTTGTTAAAACTATTAATTATTTTAAATACTCATTATAATTTGTAGACTTCGTATGTATACATGGGTTAAATTTTCATATTTCCATAGATGGAAAAATGAATAAAGGTTATTTATCAATTGAGATTTTAAAAGTGACTATGAATAATTGTTAAATAAACAAACGAATGGAAAAGATAAAGATGTGTGAAATTTAGTCACTGGTCTCGGTCATTTTTAGAACAACATTGAGATACAATTTCATATTTGTAGTATCGATGTACAACAAGTGAAGTGCATCTCGCCTCCACGATTGAGATACATTGGTGATCTTTTGTGGTGTTGTAAAATGTTAGGTTTTGTTGTGTATTGGAAATATATTAATATATAATGTAAAGTTATTATTATAGCGATGTGTGCAGAGTATTGATTATAATATAGCATATAGTAGTGTCACTACACTTATTATACGTTATACGGTTTCAAAGATAAGGAAATGGAATTTATTTAAAATATATTTATATTTATAAATACGAAAAAGATGTGTAAGCGTTATAATGTAGATGAGTTGGTAACATAGTGTTGTGTAAGGAATTATTTGTGATATTACTAATTCAAACTTTCTAGGTAATCATGTAGGCTAAAACATACGAGTTATAATAGTAATAGCTCATGAAATGAAGTTAATTGGATATAATTAATGATATTAAATTAATAAATAATTTTTTATATACAATAGATTTTAATAAATAAAATAATATATATTTAGTAAAAGTAATAATATATTTTTAAGTAATTAATAAAATTTATAATTTTGGTAATTTTTTTTTTTTTTTTTAAAGTTTGGTACAATCATAATATATGCTAGTTGGCCACAATCTGCGCGTAGGAAACCAAGTTTGTTGGCCACTTCAAAGAGTTAAGGGCCAACCAAAATTGATATATTTTAAACTTGACACAATCTTCCTTGATAGGTCTATTATCTACTGTATCCAAAGACCTAATTAGAAAGTAAATGCTATCTGCAATGTGCATCTCAAAAAGACAAAAAGTAATAAAACTTAATCATCATATAATTCAATAGGCATCGGGTCCTTAACACTGGGCCTCGACATGTCGACTTGGTTCATACTCCATAGTTGACATTCCATTCGACCAAGGAAGAAATTCTGGTGATGTTGCAGAAGATATATTTCCTAGAAGTCCATACGCATTTTAGCTAGAATAGATGTCACTTTCGAATCAACACCTATTTGTTGAACATTAATAATCACCTTAGCCAATAAGCATTTAATTGTCTAGTATGTATGAATGGATTGTTTGAATAACAACATTAATCCCCTGGTAGTACCTAGATCTATCAAAAAATTCATCTCTTCCTCTGAGATGTCTTCTTCCTCTTTTGTTTTATAGTCTTGCTCCAAACCTGAAATAAGTGATTTCACATGACCAGGTGTGCCTACACCGTAGGCCTGGAAAAGAATTTGCACTATTTATTTTCATGACTTTCTTCTGCTCCTTCATGGGCCCACTTTTGACTTTCCTTTGTCTCGCTTTCTGTTTTCCTTAGCTTCTTTTTTCGTTGGTTGTCCTTTCACCATTTTGTCTTGAAGATAGTCAGTCGACAACTGAATTATCTTTATGGGCTGGAACAGGTACCACACCAGGGGTCTAAGAAAACCTGTAGAGGAGCTAAGAATATCAGCAGATGGGAACATAATTCCAACATTGAATTAAGTGAAAAAACAGAGGAAAATATCCTAATTGTTGAGGGTAACCTCCTCAATTTAGTGATATGCTAAGTATCATGAGTCCCTCTTCCTTTATCCAAATTTCGTAATTTATTTTAAATAAATACTAAATACATATTTAATATAATGTATAATAAAATTTTAAATTAATAATATACATATAAACAAAATTTTTGGAATATATAAAATTAATGAAACACAAATGCATTATTTCAAATAATATGATTATATTATTGTATGTAACGTGTTTTTTTCAAATATTCTTTTATTTATTTAGCAATTAAATTTGGTATTTTTTTCTAAATATTTAAAATTTATAATAGTTTTAATAGCTAATGGTATATGTTATCTCTTAAAAGGTCATATGTTAAAACGCAGAGAAGGTAGAATATATAGATATTTATATTATTTTGTGTTCAATATCTTTGAAAAAAGGTGAGTTCCTTGTCCTGCAAACATGGGGTCTCATTACACCAATTCATAATTTCATTTAACATGATTAGATTATTCTAAGTAACACATTTTTTTTGAAATATTATCCCACTAGGGTAGCAATATAAATTAAATTGTTTGTAAACACCTATAGTCATCAAAACACTTATGATACATCTCACATTGTCAACATGAAAAAAAAAATGGTATTCTTATTCATTATTAAAAAAAATGTATGATTTAAACATATATGCATTAAAGAAAAACATGTAACAATATTCTCAAACATGGAGATTCACATCCACTTTACCAAGGATATTTTTAACTTGTAAATAAGATTTGTTATAAGAAAATGCACTAATACAATGGCTAATTAATACATTTTTAGGAAAATACCATAATTATCCTGCTATGATATTGTTTTAAATTAATGCATTTAATTAAAAGAGAAAAAAGTACATAACCAGTTGATGTGAAAATGGGTGGATAAATTGAAATGTTTATGCGCAAGAACCTACCACTCAGTTAAAAAAACAAAAGATCTTACTTATACATGACTATGTGGAAATTTATACTGGAAACAGGTGTATGATTTTTAACTGTTTAAGTGCTTTAAGAACATTTTTTTTTTGCTAATATTAAGCATGTGCAATAACCATAAAGTGCAAAAAATAAGCATCAACACATAAAAACAAATTTAATAAAGTAGTTCACCCTAATATCGTGGGCTACATCTCCTTGAGCTTTTGTCAACTGACTTGGCTCTTTGGGATTATGATGAAAAATTTATTTTACAAGTATATAATTAACTCCAAAGGTTATTTTGGTTGTACCTTTGGGTTTGGAATATCATCATACCCCTGGAATGGTTGATATCTCACTGCAAATATAACTAGGTTTCCTTTGACTTGACCTCATCTATTAATGCCCTTAAGCTTCCCTAAGCTTCTTCTTTGGCACAAACTCCATAGAATTCATTTTTTGAACTTTAAGACTCACCTAATGTATTCATCACATATCATACCTCCAAAATACACTGACCATTTTCTCAAAATGAGCTTTGGCTCCCCAACCTAAGCCTCCAACCACTTTGGGCCCTCGCTGCCCGAAATGTCCCTGTGGCTTCTCGATCTTCAAAAGTCTCCAAATGGCTCTAAAAATCACTTACATGGATTCCTAACATCCAAAATAGTAAGAATAGACTATTGATTTGCATAAATTGGCCTCCCGCTGATCCGATTACGCCTCCAACACTTGGTGGCACCCCCTGGCTCTAGGTTCACTGAAAACTTCTCTGAAGTATCTCAGCCTTCAAAAGTTTTCAAAAGTTTCTGAAAATCCCTCAAATGGATTCATAAGATTCAATATAGTCATAATTGACTATTGGTTTGCTGAGAATGGTTACTGGTTGCTCTGGATAAACGTCATTCTCCTCTTGGCACCTAGTGGCCCTAATGGCCCCTGGAACTTCTTTGAAGAAACTTGGCCTTCAAAAGTAATACACTGGCTATGAAAACCTCACCATTAGTTCTAGAATGTATGAAACATCCAAAATTTAGTACTGGATTCCTAAATAAGGCCTCCAGCTGCCCTATCTAGGCCTCTTTCTTTTGGTGGCCACTAGTGGCCCTGGTGGCACCTAGAGTTTCTTTGAAGCAAAATCACACTTAGAAGTCCTCTTATGGCTCTGCAACCCTCTCCAATGAGTCTGGAATTTCTGAGATAGTCGAACCAAGTGATCAAATTTGGATCAAGGACCTAAGTGATAGCTCAAATTTCAAGGTGTTTGAAAGAGTGTCGAACCTGAGCGATCAGATAGATCTCATCTCCCTGATTCCGGCGCCATAAATGATTCAAAAAACCAACACTGTATGAATAAGTTGTCACGATTTGAAAATTCCAGTAAAGTGAAATTTTTTTCTTTTGACTAAGTTTGACTGGGTATTTACAAAGTAAAAAAAAGAGAATATTCTAGGGAATATTCCTAGAATATTCCCTAGAATATTCCTTTTGGGTGAACTAGATATTGACAAGTGTCATGATACTACTGGAGAATTTGTTGTACCTTGGATTTCAACCAATTAGAGGCCGCCGTGTGGAAGGCCCGGAGGCCGCCACGTGGCCCTTGAATAGTGGAACTAAATTTTGGTGGAGTGGACTGAAATCTACCCCAAGACCTCTGAGCGCACACACACATGGATTAACCGCTCGCCCTACTGGTGATTCTTAACCACAAAGCACTCGACGTTTATTTTAAGTATGACGTTTTCCAATTTGGGGGAGCGGAGGGGCTAGCCCTCCTAGCTAGCCACTCCCTAGAGGTCTTTAAATCCAAAACCAGGCGCCAACCAATGAAACCCTGACAGTCAATGTAACTACTAGTGTATTTTGGTCATGTTGAACGGTTTTCAACCGACGGTTCCGCCAACGGTTGCGGGTTGTAACTACGGGGTTTGGGGCATGTGCCCAACCCCAACCATAAAATTTAATGTCATGGTTATCCTGGCCAACAGTTGGAAAATGCGCCATTTTGGGCGGAGTTCCCATTTTATCACCGGTTAAGTGGAGTTCCTCCATTTTTGGTGGAGCTGATTTAGGGATCAGTGGACAAAAATTGATTAGGCTCTATCTTGAGCTAGATTAGACCACTCTAAGAGTGTGAATATCCAATTTTGAATATCTTAGATATTATAGATCCATTGGTGAGATTTTCAGAGCCATCAGAGGAATTCTGAGCGAGATGTTTCTTCAGAGAAGTTTTAGGGGCCATGATGGCCATGAGGGGCCAACAACAAAATGGGGCCTAGCCAGGGCACCTAGAGGCCTTACTCAGGAATCCAATAGTCAATTTTGGATTTTTAAGACATTATGGAACTAATGGTGAGGTTTTTAGAGCTATTAGAGGACTTCTGGAGGCTGAGTTGCTTCAGATAATTTCCAAGGACCACTAGTGGCCAACAACCAAAAGAGGCCTAGCCATGGTAGCTAGAGGCCTTATTTAGGAACCCAATAGTCAATTTTGGATTTTTTAGACATTATGGAACTAATAGTGAGGTTTTCAGAGCTAGTAGATGCCTTCTAAAGGCTCTTTTGATTCATAGAAGTTCCAGGGGCCACCAGGTGCCAGGAAGAGAATGAGGTCTATCCAGAGCAACTAGTAACCATTATCAGCAAACTAGTAGTCAATTATGACTAATTTTAACCTTTTTAATCCATTGGAGGGATTTGAAGAAGCTTTTAAAGAATTTTGAAGGCCGAGATACTTCAGATAAGTTTTCAGTGAACCTAGAGCCACGGGGTGCCACCAGGTGTTGGAGGCGTAACTGGAGTAGCCAAAGGCCAATTTATGCAAGTGAAGAGTCTATTCTAACTATTTTGGACATTATGAATCTATTTAAGGGATGTTCTGAGCCATTTGGAGAATTCTTAAGATTGAGAAGCCACAGGGAAGTTTCAGGCAGCCAAGGGCCAACAATGGTTGGTGGCCTAGATTGAGGAGCTAGAGCTTATTTTGAGCAAATGATCAGTCTATTTTGGAGGTCTGATATGTGCTGAAGATATTAGGTGAGGTTTTACGGAGAGAAAATGAATTCTAGGGATTTTGTGCCAAAGAACAAGCTCAGGGAATCTTAAGGCCATTGAAAGATGATGCCAAATCAAAGGAAGCCTAGTTCTATTTTCCACGAGATAGCAGCCATTCTAGGAGTATGATGATATTATAATCCCAATGGTATAGCCCAAGTAACCATTAGGGTTAAGTGAATACTTGTAAAAGAAAATTTTCATCATAATCCCAAAGAGCCAAGTCAGTTGACAAAAGCTCAAGGAGATGTAACCCACGATATTCAGGTGAACTCCTTTATTAAATTTGTTGTTATGTGTGGTTTCTTATTTGATGCACTTTATGGTTACTTCACATGCTTAATGTCAGCAAAAAAAAATGATCTTATAGCACTTAAACAATTAAAAAACATACACCTGTTTCAAGTATAAAATTCTGCATAGTCATGTATAAGCAAGATCTTTTATTTTTTTAACTGAGTGGGAGGTGCTTGCGCATAAGAATTTAAATTTATCCACACATTTTCAGATCAGGTTGGTATAAAAGTACTAGGTTACTTGTTTGACAGAGCACTAGCTTGCTTGTTTCACTTGAAAGGTGTTTAACAGTGCAAAGAATTTAATTGTTTGAAAATTGATCGTTGCTTACAAGTTTGAGTTTTCTAGAGGTGAAGGGGAGATACTGATAGCTAAGTCCATAAGAGGACAACAAGGAAGAATGGTTGAAGGAATATTCCTTACCCAAAATACCTCAAAGCAACCATTGAATCACAAGAGGTTTTGTTTGCAAAAGGCTGCTTGAAGAAGAGCTTGAATCTACAACCATTTTGTTCAGAAGCTTTGTCAATTTCTTTTGAAAGCTTTGTGAATTATTGATTGAAGTTCTTTAGTTCACTTTCATAAGATGACAAATTCTTCGAGGGTGTTTTCAAAATCCTCCTTCACAATATTCTTCAATGAAGAGATGAAGCAAGACGTATACATCCTGAAGGATAGGGTGAAAATTATGTATGAAGATAGAAATGAAAGCACTCGAATTCATTAGAAATTGGTTGCTATGAAGCAAGAGAAAGAAGGAATTCTTCAAAGAATGCATGAGATGGAGATGCAGCTCGATCATGCCCTAGAGGCCTTAACCAATAACATGCTTGAAATAGAGGTAAAACACTCAAATTCATCTTCAAGTTCCTCTTCAGAAATATGTGTAGGTTCATTTGAAAAGCACACCAGAGGTATAGGGTCCAAGTTGATGTCAAAAATGGGCCATGAAGGCAAGGGTTTAGGAAAACATGCACAAGGCATGATTGATCCTATTTTTATTGAGGCAAGGCCTAAGAAGTTTGGTCTAGGTTATGTTCAATCTTATGGCAAAACTCTACAACCATGAAGGAATTTGTGACAACTTCAAAAATAAATTTTATCACTAGTTCAAAACCACAAACATGTCAAGTTTGTTTTCAAGTTGATTACCATTGTTTGAAGCCTATGTTGCACCGAGATGTTAATGGAAATACATCTTATGGCGAGCAAGAGGGTTTTGACAGCTACCATGACATGAAAACTGATGTTAGTCTTCAAAATAAAGTTGGAACCTCTACAAGTTCATCTCCTCAAGAAGGTAAAAAAGGATGGACATGCAAACCAACATGCGAGGTATAAATTTTCCCATAGTCAAGTTAATTATGTTTCTGATAAGCATGAAAAATATGCATGCTTGAATGGAAGAAAGAATTGTTGTTCCTATTATGGTCTGTGTAACCATGATGTTTCAAAATGTTGGAAGAGGATGAAGCATACATGAAATAGTTAAGGCAAAGGAAACTTGCTCAAAAGGTGCAAAAGTCTTGCACACATTGCCAAAAGAAGGGACATGTTGTTTCCCACTGTTGGACATTGCATCCAACTAATCATCCCAAGAATTTTAAGCAAGAGGATATAAATACTGGAAAAATTGGAACCAAAGATTCCATCATTGATGTGAGAACATATATTTCACATGTAGAATATTTTCAGCAGAAAAAATCACCATGGAAGTGGCATGGTAAGAAGTGGTTTGACTTCTTAACTCAGTAAGACATACATTTATTTGTACATATGAAAATTTCAGTCATGTATGCATTTCTGTTGGAAACTTACGTTTGTTTGAGCCACCTTTGAGCGATGATCAGGGAAATGATGTTCAACTACCTTCTATAAATTTCTGGCTAGAAATTTCTGGATGAGCAAGGAAGACACAATTCTTGATAGGCAGAAAAGAGCATCTAAGAATGGAAGTGTTGACAACCTTCGAGTTTGGGCTCAAAATCACTAAGCCAAGCAATTCAAAGTGTATGGAGGCTGGAAAAGGGAGGTTGGTGTACTCTCATTTACTGGACAGGTCAGGTAATCAGTCTTTCTATGTACAAAATATTCCCAATGGGGAGGAGTGATTAGAATTGGATCAAGGACCTAAGTGATAGCTCAAATTTTAAAGTGTTCAAAAGAGTGTCGAACCTGAGCGACCCGATATATCTCGTTCTCTTGATTCTGGTGTTGCAAATGATTCGAAAACCCGATACTGTATGAAGAAGTTATCACGATTTGAAATGTCTAGTAAACTGCAAATTTGGCTTTTATCGAGCTTTGACTAGGTATTTTCAAAGTAAAAAAAAGAGAATATTCCAAGGAATATTCTTGGAATATTCCTGGAATATTCCTTATAATAATCCTTCTGGTCAAACTAGATGTTGACAAGTTTCATGATACTACTGGAGAATTGGTTGTACGTTGGATTTTGGCCAATGAGAGGCTACCATGTGGCACGCCCTGAGGCCGCCATGTGTCCCTTGAATGGTGGAACAAAATTTTGGTGGAGTGGAACAAAATCGATCCCGAGACCTCCAAGCACGCAAACACACAGCTTAACTGCTCATCGTATCGGTGATTCTTAACCATAAAGGGCTTGAGATTTATTTAAAGTTTAAAATTTTCCTATTTGGGGGAGTGGAGGGGCGGACCCCTCCCCATAGGTCCTTAAATCCAGAACCAAGTGCCAACCAACAAAATCCGATAGTCAGTGCAACCACTAGCATATTGTAGTCACATTGAACAATTTTCATCTGACAATTCCGCAAACGGTTGTGGGTTGTAACTGCAGGGTTTGGGGCATGTGCCCAACCCCAACCATAAAATTTAATGTCATGGTTATCCTAGTGGATATTTGGAAAAACAAGCCATTTTGGGTGGAGTTCCCATTTTATCTCCAGTTAAGTGGAGTTGCTCCATTTTTGGTGGAGCTGATTTAGGGGTCAGTGGACAAAATTGATTAGGCTCTATCTTGAGCTACATTCGACCATTCTGAGAGTGTGAATAGTAAATTTTGACTATATTGGAAATTCTAGAGCCATTGGTGAGGTTTTCAGAGCCATCAAAGGGCTTCTGAATGATATTTTGTTTCAGAGAAGTTCTAGGGGCCAGCAATAGAATGAGGCCTAACTAGGGTAGCTAGAGGCCTTACTCAGGAATAAAATAGTCAATTTTGGATGTATCAGACATTATGGAACTAATGGCGAGGTTTTCAGAACCATTATATGTCTTATAAAAGCCGATTTTCTTCATAGAAGTTCTAGGGGCCACTAGTGGCCAGTAACCGAAAGAGGCCTAGCCAGGGCATCTAGAGGCCTTATTCAGGAATCCAATAGTAAATTTTGGATGTTTCAGACATTATGGAACTAATGGTGAGGTTTTGAGAACAAATAGAGGACTTCTTAAAGCTCATTTTCTTCAGAAAAGTTCTAGGGGCCACCAGGGCCACTAGGTGCCATCAGGAGAATGAGGTCTATCCAGAGAAGCCAGTAAACATTCTCAGCAAAACAGTAGTAAATTATGACTATTTTGAACCTTTTGAATCAATTGGAGGGATTTTTAGAATCTTTTGATGACTTTTTAAGTCTGAGATACTTCAGAGAAGTTTTTAGTGAACCTAGAGCCAGGGGCTGCCAGTAGGTGTTGGAGGCATAACCGGAGCAACCGAAGGCCATATTACGAAAATGAATAGTCTATTCTTACTATTTTAGACATTCTGATTCCATTTAAGGGATTTTCAGAGCCATTCATATAATTCTTAAGATCAAGAAGCTACATGGAAATTTCGGGCAGCCGAGGGCCAATAGTGGTTGGGGGCCTAGATTGGGGAGCCAGAGCTCATTTTGAGCAAATGATCAATGTATTTTGGAGGTCTAATATGTGATGAAGACACTAGGTGAGGTTTCAAGGAAAGAAAAGTAATTATATGGAGTTTTTTCAAAAGAAGAAGCTTGGGGAAGCTTAAGGGCACTAACAGATGAGGTGAAGTCAAAGGAAGCCTAGTTCTATTTGCAACGAGATAAGTATATACTTGTAGAAGAAAATTTTCATCATAATCCCAAAGAGCCAAGTCAGTTGAAAAAATCTCAAGGAGATGTAGCCCACGATATTCGAGTGTTCATCTTAAATGTGAAGCTGGATTACACTTTACTTTTTGCCCTTTTTTGAGAATTTTTTTTCATTTTTTCGGTTCTTCAACTTTCTGCAAACTATAACAATTTTTCTGTGTAGAATTTCATTTTGCGGTAAAAATAAAAGTTGTGAGAAATTTTGTTAGCTTTCTATTACTTATTTTTTGAAATTTTTTTATGTAGATTTGATATGTCAACTTAGCGTTTCTTTGAGTGTGTGTTTCTTAACAATCAAAGAATTCATAAGAAGTCATGTTATGTGGCAACGTTGTATTCATTGAAAATTTGTGTTTTTGAAAAAACCAAATGTGTTACAACAATCTAGACAGAGTCTACTTTGGTTTCGTCATATTTACAAAGCAGATGGATGCATATCATAATTACTAGAATTTTCTGAACTGGTCCAATACGAAAAACTGCGTATTTTTGATATGTTTCGCGTGGCAACAAATTTCTTAACATACAAGTTATAAACTAAAAATCTAAAAGCTACCCATTACAGTTAACGGACCAATGTAATGCCCCATAATTTTTCAAATTTTTTTTACAATGTATTTTGGGAGATACAAAATTTTGATTTCACTGAATCACGATGACCCTCAAAAATTGTTTGCACTCATTTTATTAGAAAAATAATTAAAATTAATAAACGTTTACGAAATTCCATAAAATTTATATTTCTTGAAAGTAGATTCAATTCTGAAAATGCTTGTCTTGGTTCCGACAGTTAATTAACAAGTTTTCATGGAGTTTAATCAGTCCAAAGTTGCAGAACCGTTTTCAGAGCTTGGCTCTGCGTAATCGGTGACGCGTTAGTTCGGCCGAACTATTAGCTACAGTTCAGCCGAACTATGTTTTCCGCTTACGGGCCGCTAAAACTAACGGTTTAATAGTTCGGCCGAACTTTTTATCAAAAGTTCGGCCGAACTATTGTGCAATTCTCCGTCGGCCGGAAATTTTTGTGGAGCCCCCTACAAAACACACATTTCGCGTCAATATAAATTGCCGCGAAATGAGTCACAATTTTCGCACATTTCGCACTTCATCTCATTCTACAACTTGGTTTGAATTCAAAAACTTTTCTTCAAAGTCTGGGTTTGAAATTTTTTTTTGGAAGACATTTTTTGGAGGCGACGTGATTTTTCTTGGAGGTTCAAAGTTTGAGTTTAAAGAACAAGACATTTTTTTGGAGGCGACTTGATTTTTCTTGGAGGTATGTAAGTGTTTTGTGTTGAAATAAATCTTTTGAGCTTCTTTGTACAAAAATTTTTCTTCACATTTTAGAGGCTGTGTGATTTTTCTTAGAGGTATGTACGTGATTACGTATTTTTTAGAAAAAAAAATTTTAAATTAAATCTTTTGTGATATTGTTTGTAATTGAGTTATTGTCTAATTTTTTAAAGGAAATTTTTTGAACCTCATACTCTATTATCATGGGAAATCGAAGAACTTGTGTGAGAAAATATGATAGAAAAATAAAGCCTGAAGAACGTAGAGAAGAGACGAGACAATATCGCAAAAGAAAGTTAGAAGCTCTCTCAAATATTGAAGAGGAAAATCAACCTCAAGCGGAAATTGAAGCAGGTATGTAAATGTAAATATTACATGATCTATTGATATATATTTAAAATTTTCCTAATATAAAATATGAAGCTTAATTTTTATTTGATGAACTAGTTTGAAAAATATTTTGTTTGATGTAAACACACAGAGATATTCCTCAAAATATTGAAGAAGAAAATCAACCTCAAGAAGAAATTGAAACAGGTATGTAAATGTAAATATTATGATCTATTGATATATTTTAAAGTTTTCCCAATGTAGAATGTGAAGCTTAATTTTTATTTGATGAACTAGTTTGAAAAATATTTTGTTTAATGTAAACAGACAGAGATACTCCTCAAAATATTGAAGAAGAAAATCAACCTCAAGGAGAAATTGAATCGGGTATGTAAATGTAAATATTATGATCTATTGATATATTTAAAATTTTCCTAATATTTATTGACATATTTATTAATTTAGTTATTTATTGAATATGTACTATTTTTTCGAATATGTACATATGAAATCACTATCGATAATGAGATATTAGAAAATGTTGACACTCACACACATGGAGATAAAAAACCTGACTATATTATACGATATCGTGTCGATAAAATTTTGGAAACGTTTTTCAAACCTGAGCAAGTGACAGTTCAAGCTCAAATATTGAAAGGTCTCCTATCATCAAGGAAATTAAAAGAAGCGACGACACTATTGGGTATTCGAAAATCAACCAAAGATAAAAAAAAATGAAAGAAGAGGTGATAAAAAATATGAGTTGTGCTATAGAGTCAATTAAGAGATCTAGAGATAAAGAGGTTTCAAATATACGTAGAGGAATACAAATAGCAATGGTTTCACCAAGTACTCAAGAGAACCGTTTGAATCTAACATCTATGGCACGAGCACTGGGAACCTCACGAAAAACTCTGCACAAACATCGAAAATTTTGACTGCAAATAGACGTAAATGATGAACTCGCTTGTTGGAGAGCTATTTGTAGGCAACCATACAAAGATAGACTTGGAGAAGATGTTAAAAAAATAATAGATGAATATTGGAAGAACAATTCGCGTGTTTCACCCACTGCAAGACATGTGATGCGAAGAAGAATAGCACGAAATCAATACGAAGAACATGAAAAACATCTCTTGGATACCACTCAAATAGAGTTATTCAACAAGTTCAAAGAAGAGAATCGTCAAATTCAAGTTTCACTCAGTGCTTTTGTTCAACAAAAACCATGGTATGTAAAACCTATCATAGTACGCGACACTTGTTGTTGCCATTATCATGTGGAATTTGAGTTATATTATGACACATTCCTTGATTTCGGTAGAACATTATGGAAGGATTCACCTCCTCCTTCCACTATCCGTGAATTCATATCTCAAATTCTATGTGAAAGAGAAAGCGATGAACTATTTTACAAAAGAAATGTGTTGGTGGTAAAAAATGCAATGATTGTGGAAATTTGACTAAATTTCAAAACAAATATCGTATTGATATAAATGATCAATCATTGTCCAACATGAAAGTGAAATGGAAGAGATATGAATATACCAGTACATCGATTCAAGGTGCGGATAGTGTTAAAAGAATCGAATTACGAGAAGACGAAATTTTTCTAATAGACTTTTTGAGAAAGTTTGAAGCAGAAATTTACAAATACACCATGCATTCCCATAGAGCTCGATGGCAAGACTTGCAATTCAAAAAATCTCGTGAAGTTTTTCCACCAGGAACCATTTTGTCGGTGATTGATTTTGCAGAAAACTACACATTTGCTCCACAAAAAGAAATTCAGAGTGAATACTATCACTCTGACCAAGTCTCCATGCTCGTCCATATTCTATATAGACATGCTGAACAAAATGTCGATCATATAGAAAGCACGAGTGAAAATCGACATATCATTAAAGAATATCATTTTTATATCGGTGACGATCGTACACATGATACATGTTTTGTACAACATTGTTTTGGAAGAATTTATGATTCATTGAAAAATTGTGGAATAACATTCAATGAACATTGGATATGGTCAGACGGATGCGCGGGTCAATTCAAATCTGCACGATCATTTTTTTGGTTGTGTCGTCTTCATAAGAAAACCTCCATTAAACATTGTTGGAATTTCTTTGAGACTGGCCATGGAAAAGGAGAACATGACGGTGCGGGAGCATGCATAAAACGAGTACTTCGAAGATATCAAATGAACCACTTTGCACGCCGACTTGCAAACGCTGAAGAAGTTGTTCAATGGTGCAAAAATGCTTTAAGCCATGAGATTAACCCATCACGAGAAGTGCAAAGGTACATTCAATTTAATTTATATTGGTAATATAATTTTAAACATTGTACATTTATCATGCAATGATTATTTTTAATTGTATTTTGATATCATATTTACAAATTCTTTTTCTAATTTTCCATATAAAGTTTTTTCTGGCATATTGGAATCGGAGACGTAAATAGATCAATTGGAAATGAAGTTGGAACAATAAAAGGGACTCGAAAATTGCATTCAATTCAAACAAAATTGTCCACAAATGTGTTTGCATTGGATAAAAGAAAATATTCTTGTTTTTGTGATGTTTGCATAGACAACACAAAATCCAATGACATCTGTGAAAACAAAATGTATGTGAACGATTGGAAGCATACAGAGCTAAATACAAAGGGAAAAATGTCTGTTGCAATGATTGAAGAAATGGAATTAGAGGAAACTACAATATCATCCGATGGTGATCGAGTTTCTGATCTTGTTAGAGAAGGTAACATTTGAATTACTTTTTAATGATTTAAAGATTTACAAATTTAAATTTAAATATGCATAATTAAATGTTAAATTTATTTTATTGTGCAGGAGATGTTTTTGCTGTAATTACACCTATTGACAACGATGAAAATGTGAAGTATTATTTGATGCGTTGCACTGAACAAAAAATGAAATTATTACAAGACTATAATGATCACGGATTTCAGTATGACAAATGGTCTATTATACTGAAAGGTTATTTTTTCAAACAAACTCGTCAAAGTGGAGACTTTTTTTACTTCGAAGACTATGAACCTGATTCCATAAGTTGTCAATATAGTCACTTGGTGTGTGCAGCACGCATAAAGTTGATAGAAGTTCGATCAAAGAAAAAATCAAAAATTAAGAAATGGAAAATGTCAAAATCCGATCATGAACGGATTATTGAGGATGGAATTCCATTAGAATTTTTTTGAGTGAAGTGTCAGGACAACGATTTATTATCTTTTAAACCTTTCAGTACTCAACTAAAAATTGAACTGCTTATGTTATTTGTGGTTTGCAGATGTTACAAATTGTTTGGGTACAAGCACATGCTCTAGTATCCACTGAAAGTAGTTTTTCTATACATGTGCATTGATTAAAAATGTTAAATATGTATTGGATATATATATTCTAGAATGAAATTAATTGTTCTTGTATATTAATTGTTCTTGTATATTAATTGTTCTTGTATATGTTCTCCGACCATATGGTACAAATTATTTCACTTTATTTTGTAAAGTCAGATTTGGTCCCCATATGGCCTAGCCTCCAAGGGACGAGATAACAAGTGGTTGTCCCCACTTGCCCGAATCTTGGCTTTTAAGTACAATTTTACTGTTTATGTCAAGCATCTTACATGATGTCCTAGCCAAAGATAGATTCTCTTTGTTTCAAGTTTCCAATAAAAGTTGTCACCGAATGACCTGCTCGAACTCTTGTAGTAAAAACCATACCTCATCTCTCTTGCTCTCCAATATTATTAGGTTTAATTATTATAACACAAAAATCGTTCTACGTTGTCAATAATTTTTTGCGCTTAGACTAAAATCAATGAACACTATTAATCCAATGTCTTTACAAGTAATGTACCATCATACATGCAATTATATCAAATTAGAAATCAACATATACAATGAAATCAATGGGGATTGTCTTGTTACAAGTAACATAATTTCAATTCAAGCAGACCCAGGATCGAATTATTCTATGGAGCTTCATGAGAAGAGATATGTGAAAAGCACTGTTAAGCCATGCCAATTATAATTCAACAATGCAACAAAAAAATTTAACAAATTAAATATCACACGCCAAAGTCGTTTCAAGTTTTCGGTAAAAGTTGTCGCCGAATGACCTACTAGAATATTATAAATACTAACTTTGTAAGATCATTTGGCATTCGGAAAAATTCAAAAGTCTTAGACTGTCAATCAATTTAAAGTATCATTCACCATAGGGAGTGTAAAATATTCAATGTAGGTTGGTGACGATGCTCACTCCTAGCTTGAAGCAGCGCAAATGACCAATTCTTTAATGAATTCCAATGCACTAGACCAACGTTGGTTCAACCTACTTGGTTTTTCACGCAAGAAATTCCAAGGATGGACTTTCTAGACTAACTGCTGAAATTGAAAAGCTTGACATGGAGATACGACAAGGTGAACAAAGACTTCAGGAACTCTTTATGGAAAGGGCTCACTTGAAGGAAATAAGCACCACGTTGCGGGGTAAAGTCAAGAACATGGAAGATAAGATCAAGAGGGACTTTCTTGATCCGAAACCTATTGGTTTGAAGAAAGAAAATGCATGTGTTGGCACACTTGGTAAAGAAGACGACCACACTAAGAGGATTGGTGCACTTCGTTTGGAAGGAGTCAATATATGTCGTATTGGAGCAATTAGACAGAATTCGAAAAAGAAAGAGCTTGAACCAATTGAAGCAAGCCCAGGATCAAATTGTTATATGGAGCTTCATGAGAAGAGATATGTGAAAAGCACTGTTAAGCCAAGGGCTAGTTCGAAAAAAATATTGGAAGAGGAAATGTTGAAGAAGATTGCGAAAGTAAGGCACAAGACAAGGAGGAGGAATGATGATGAAAGTTCCTTGGACTTGAGATTCATGTCTACAACCGTACATGGGAAAAAGTTTTCTGCTTTGATAGACACGGGGGCTACCCATAGCTTCCTAAGTCGAAAGGCAGCTTCATCTCTTAGAAAGAGGAAGGCTAGCATCGAGAAAGAGTTGAGTGCTTTCAAGGCAGTCAACTCGAGGATAAAAGTAGCACGACTGGTGTCATGAAAAGCACACATGTGAGAGTAGGGTCATGGTTTGGAAAGATAGACTTAATAGTCATTGACATGGATGATCATTCTATGATGGACCATACCAATGATGGACCGAGACATTCTCTTAATTCTTGTGATCAATCTTAAACTATTTTATGAAAGATAGATAAACCATTTAAATATTTAGCTCAAACTCTTGTAGTAAACACCATGCATTCTCTTAATTCTTGTGATCAATCTTAAACTATTTTATGAAAGATAGATAAACCATTTAAATATTTAACTCAAACTCTTGTAGTAAACACCATACCTCAAGTCTCTCTTGCTCTCCAATATTATTAGGTTTAATTATTATAACACAAAAATCATTCTACATTGTCAATCATTTTTTGCGCTTACACTGAAATCAATGAACACTATTAATCCAATGACTTTACAAGTAATGTACCATCATACATGCAATTATATCAAATCAGAAATCAACATATACTACATAATGAAATCAATGCGGATTGTTTTGTTACAAGTAACATTTAAATTTACCACATGTGAAAATGTAGGTTCACATTCTATCATTCATGTAGTTTTAAAAACTTCAGATACCATTAGAATTATAATTCAACTATCCAACAAAAACATTTAACATTAAATATCACATGCCATGCCAATTATAATTCAACAATCCAAAAAAAATATTTAACATTAAATATCACATGTCAAATGTAATTCAATGACAACATTACTTCACATTCACATGCCAAAAGTACTAAAACCATCCAAAGAACACTAAAATCAATGAACAAGTTATTAATCCAATGACTTTACAAGTAATGTACCATCATATGTATGCAATTATATCAAATCAGAAATCAACATATACTGTACAATGAAATCAATGGGGATTGTCAAGTGTTACAAGTAACATTTCAATTTACCACATGTGCAAATGTAGGTTCACATTCCATCATTCATGTAGTTTTAAAAACTTCAAATGCCATGCCAATTATAATTCAATTATCTAACAAAAACATTTAACATTAAATATCACATGCCATGCCAATTATAATTCAACTATCTAACAAAAACATTTAACATTAAATATCACATGCCATGCCAATTATAATTCAACTATCCAACAAAAACATTTAACATATGTCCAAAAAACATTGTAATAAAATATGTCCAAAAATTTTAAATCTCACTCAAGTATCAAACTGTATCAAGTTTAACAAATTTTAAAACCATCTAAATTTTGAAATAAAATCAAATCTATTGTATATCTTGTCCATCAAATGGAGGATCTAGCCTCTGGGTCTCGATTAGCTCGCTATCTTGTAAAGGGAAAACCTACATACACAATGCACATGTACTTAAACATTAAAATTTGAAGTTTTAAAAATGAATGAGAACATATATATCTAGAACTTCATGTAAAAAACAAAATATATAACAAAAAAATCACGCAATACCTCGTAAGGTTGCCTCTCCATTTGATGGACAGGATCTGCCATAGAAACAACTCCAGTGGTAACCTGTACAATATACATGTACAGTTAAATATAAATATATATATATATACATAAATAATTTATATAAATTAAAAACTTTCAAATGAAAATGTACGTGTACATATATAAACTTATTTGAACAATAATATTAAAAAAAAGAACTAAAGACAACTTATTCAAATGCTGTGGATGTTCCTATCTCCATCGCTAAAGTCCTCGGATTAAAAAAATCTTCTATACGAACCTAAATTCAAAAAATTTTAAATAACTCAAAATATAGATCTCTCTCTATATATCTCAATTTTTAATGGAAATTTTTGAGGTAACATAAATTTTGAACTTGTGAAAAATTGTCCATACTTGTACATCTCCCAATGAAGTAGAAGGTATATCTCCTAAAGAAGAAGAAGGTACAGGCATCCCAAAAACATCAGACGGAATCGGTACCTGTTAAAACATTTTATCGAATTATATATATACATACATGTACATGGTGGCAACAATTATTTATTTTAGAGTCACTTAAAAAACACTAACATACATGTGCCAACATATCATGATGGCCAGACCTAGCTGCATCGTTTGAGCCAGAGGTCCCGAACGTAATATTAACATTTTCATCACGCATCATGCCTGAGAACTGTAAATACCATATTTTAACATATAATCATACATTTTTGTTAGATTAATGTACACATACAAATAAATGTATACATGTGTACATACACATGTATTTATTACAAATTGTACACGTATATGTAAATATAATTTCAAACCCTAAAGTCACTAACACATACCGTTCCGGTGCCCTCTTCCTCATGAAAAATTAGGTCTTGCAGACCATTGCGACAATTTATTGTGTATGTTCGGAGATCTGCAACATTCATGTTGTAAATCTCCTCATCTGTATGATAAACAAAATTGGCACGTGCATGTTCACGTGCTCTTAGTCTATTTAAGCCAATATTGACTCCACTCAATCCGCTATGAACATTTTCGATCATAACATCTCTTGCTTCACGACTTATTTGAGAAGTCGCATCCATCTCTGATCGCAAGGTTTCGACTCGAGACGGTCGACTCACCAATGGCGGCTCAGGGCGAGGCAACTCCACATCTCGCTTAGCGCCCTTACGTTGACATAATCAACCTCTCCCCGGGCCAAAAAATTCTGAAGGAAGATCATTGTAGTCGGGTTTCATACCCAAAAAAAATTCTGCATAAAACATTTGTGCAAAATAAAGAGGAACCTCATCGTTCCATGGAAGCCTTCCAAAGGCCACAAGATGTCGACTATACAAATATTTTGCTTTGTCTGGGTGCTTGAAATACTGCACCTTCAACATCTTTCTTTTTAGCCCTTCCTTATACTTAAACATTGACTTAGCATCATTTCTTGAAACTCTTTTTTTTATGTCCTGCCATTTATCGGGACCTATCACTGTTTCTCCTCTCTTTCTCATCACTTCTACAAACGAATCAGTGGTTGGCCCCAAATCTTTGTACACTTTTACCATTTCACTCAATGAATGTGTAACTATCTATAGGCTTTGTCTACTCTCAGCAGGTAGAGTCAAATCCTGGAGATCTGTCTGCAATTTTGCATAAAGGCTTTGACACCTTTGTAAGGTGCATTCCGCCATGTTCCTTTCCCATGGTATATCAGTAATCTCAGCCGGATAAGTTGTGCTAGGTTGGCAGCCTTCTTCTTCAATGTAGCGCGCTGCCCTGCGTCTTTTTTGACCACTGGCTCGAACATTTTGAGCCTCTGCATCAATATATATATAATTTCATATATTAGAAAAAACACGTGTAAAAAAAGTTGTAAAAAATTAATGAAAAAATATTGAAATTGATGGCAACCTTGATGTTGTTGGTTAACATCATCTCCAACATGACCCTGCTGAGAACCAACCCCAGAATGACGCTGCTGAGAACCAGACCCACAGTGCCCCTGTTGAGAACCAGCAGCCGTTGATTGCTGGCCTTCGGGGGAATAAATATCACCCCCTTCCCCCAACCTGCTACCAGGCATACCTCGACCGGTTGAACCTTGGCCGCGCTCCATGGATGGAGTAGAAAGCCTTCTCCTCTTGCCTCCTAAAAATTAAAATATGAAACTTGTTAACAACTAATTTCACTCACAAAGTTAGTAAAAAATCAATTCCATATGTACACACATGTATGTAGATTTAAGATTATATTTAAATACCGTGAACATCCTCCGATCCCCGAGACTCCATATGGGATTCGGTTGATCTTAGTCTTTCATCCTCCATGATGTATATCTATTGGTCAACATTCACAAAATAGATTTCAAAAAATCAATACCTCAGAGTAAAATCCAATTTGGGGATGTTAAATCCAATATGTTCTATATTTCTTACATTTCAGCCCTCCTGTTTTTCTTTCCAACCAAGGTTTATAAAATAACATGAGAAGCAACATGAGACTTAGAACAATCATTTTCATTATCTATATGGAAGGCAAGAATGATTATATCCCCTTAAGCTTAAGCTTAAATGTAGTTTGTCAATTTTTATCATATATTTTTTGGTAAGTGTAAATGTTTTTTTATTTATAGTACAAGTCATGAGTTCCCCAATTTTACCTTATGTAAAGCATGATTCTAGGATTACTAAAATTTGTACTTGGTTTTTTAAGAGTATATCTTGAATAGAGTTTTTGAGAAGCAAATATATGGCTTGTTCCTTACAATTTGGCACTTAGAATTTCCATAACACTTATAACCCCATCCTTACAATTTTTATAATTTCCATGATGAGACATTTGAATTTCCTTCCCCATATTTCTTGTTAATGATTATAACCTTAAAATGGCTAATATTGGTTTGTCATCATCATCTAAAAATGACTTGGCAGATGAAAATTTACCATGTCAATCATCATCACTTCACACCATCTCATACATGACCGCTTCTACATATTATATGCATGAATTTTTGGAATGTCATCCTCTCTGCCTATCCCATGAATGATTGTGACAACAGGTGAATAAAATACAATTTATAAGCAGAAGATAGTTTCTAGTTTGTCCTCCTCCATCCGCCCCATAGCTAGTGATTTCTCAATTTTCCACTTCCAACTTTCTATTCTCGAAATTTCTCGAAATTCATTAGCAGCTAATATTATCGATAGCCACACCACTATACATATAATTATTATATACACTACTACATTAATGAACTCTACGTTGTTTTTTATTGTAAAGTCCAATAAAAAACAATGTTAATTGAGTTTAGTAGTGTATATAACAATTTCTTTGACTTCCAGGTGTGTTGTGACTATTAGTAGAATTAACTACCAAAATGAATTTCCAAAATAAAATGTTGGAAGAGAAAAAATAGGCAATCACTGGATATGGAGTGGGTGGAGGAGGACAAACTTATAGTCACAATCAATCATGGTCTAGGTAGAGGGGATGACCTACCATAAATTCAATCATATAATGTGTAGAAGGGTCATATGTAGATGGTGTGAAACGATGATTACAAACATGGTAATTTTTCATCTACTAGGTCATTTTGAGATGATGATTACAAACCAGTGCTAGCCCATTAAAGGTTATAATCATTGGTGCCTAATGTGGGGTGGACAGTTTAAATCAAGTTCGTATCAAAGTACAATTTAGCTCATTTTAGTCAAGGTTAGTTGGAAGAATTAGCTATTGGTTTCTACCTTCAATTTCCTCTGAAAATGAATGTGTACGTGCTTTTGAGAGACATTAGAGACATTAGATTACCTTCAATTTCCTCTTAAAATGAATGTGTAAGTTCTTTTGAGAGACATTAGAGGAATAAGGTCCAAATTTTTGATGAAAATGTCCTATGAAAGTAAAGGGTTTTAAAGGCAAGCATGTACAAGGCATAGTTGAGCCAAATGTTCTTCAAGAAGGGCCTAATTATTTGGGTCTTGGTTATGGAAAACATGGAAAATGCTCCAAAGACAAGGAGGCTTGTGAGGTCTGTGTTCATGATGAATGGAACATGTACATAGTTTACTTTAAAGTTGTTGTGTTTTACGGATATTAAAATGAAGAACTTCTATTTAGATCCATTCCAGAGATTGACTGCAGGGGCATTTACTAGATATGTCACCTTTCATAAAAGATGATATCCAGAGGCTACCTGGCCCTTTACAGACTCTGCCTATAGAACTTGTAGAAGTAAACACTAGAGGCATTAACAATATCAAAGAACGTTTTCATGCTCAGACATGGGAATGTGTCTCTTTCTCTAGACGCAAAAAAATAGTCCTTGAGGTAGTTAATCTTCATAAACATGTCATCAAGCAAGTCAACGTGATCATCCCTCCTTCCCTCCCTTCTAAAATAATTATGTTTTTCGGGGTCAGAAAGCCAAAATATGGAGACAATTATCACCAAATCCAACGTACGATTATGCATGATGGAGAATATCTAGTGCTTTCCCTTGTTAAATATATTAACAAGGGAAAGCGCTAGAGATTCTCCATCATGCATAATCGTACGTCGATGCTTATAGAGTGAAAAAACTAAAAGAATCAACTTGTAGGGTCATTTTAATGGGGGGTGGAGACTTCCTGGGTCTTTGCAAATTCAAAGTATGGTGCATGTTGCATGAAGCAAGATGTTGAAAGTAGAGTTATGTTAGACACACATAAATGCAACAAATATGGAAATTTGTACATGAGCTCTATTATTTGACTTAAGAGTCAGTTGTTTGAAAAGGCATGTTTTGTCAACTTGTGTTTGGTTGATGGTTTTGTACACCAATATGTAAGAGTACATGGACATATTCACATGATATGAATTTTTTTTTTCTTTGAAGGAGAAAAATGATGTGTTTTCAATTTGATGGTTTTGTTTGTGACAATACGTCACAAGATTTTGCGAAGGTCCACTCTTGAGCGAGAGCCTCATGATTACAACCTATCTGTGAGAATCAAATGGGAGTGCATCCTCATTTTGAAAACAAGTAGGATTCTAAGCTACCTAGGACTCAAACCATCATTTTTAAATTTGAAATATAATGGTGTTGTTTCAATGCCTGAATCCACAACCCTAACACATGAAATCACTGATCTAATTACACATGAAATAAATAGTTATTTTCTCCAAAATTAAAAATATAACTAAAAACTCAATTCAACATAGTTGAAAGAAAAAGAAGCACCATTGAAATGGTTTGCTGAAAAATGGTTAGATTTCTTATCCAATTAAGGCGTAGCATGTATTTTGATGTTTCGTGAATTTCTTTGCAAATTCAAAGTATGGTGCATGTTGCATGAAGCAAGATGTTGAAAGTACATGAGCTCTATTATTTGAGCTAAGAGTCAGTTGTTTGAAGAGGCATGTTTTGTCAACTTGTGTTTGGTTGATGGTTTTGTACACCAATATGTAAGAGTACATGGACATATTCACATGATATGAATTTTTTTTTCTTTGAAGGAGAAAAATGATGTGTTTTCAGTTTGATGGTTTTGCTTGTGACAAGACATCACAAGATTTTGCGTAGGTCCACTCTTTAGCGAGAGCCTCATGATTACAACCTATCCATGAGAATAAAATGGGAGTGCATCCTTATTTTGAAAACAAGTAGGATTCTAAGCTACCTAGGACTCAAACCATCATTTTTAAATTTGAAATATAATGGTGTTGTTTCAATGCCTGAATCCACAACCCTTACACATGAAATCACTAATCTAATTACACATGAAATAAATAGTTATTTTCTCCAAAATTAAAAATATAACTAAAAACTAAATTAAACATAGTTGAAAGAAAAAGAAGCGCCATTGAAATGGTTTGCTGACAAATGGTTAGATTTCTTATCCAATTAAGGCCTAGCATGTATTTTGATGTTTCATTAATTTCTTTGCAAATTCAAAGTATCCAATGCATGTTGCATGAAGCAAGATGTTGAAATTACATGAGCTCTATTATTTGTCTTCAGAGTCAGTTGTTTGAAGAGGCATGTTTTGTCAACTTGTTTGGTTGATGGTTTTGTACACCAATATGTAAGAGTACATGGACATATTCACATGATGTGAATTTTTTTTTCTTTGAAGGAGAAAATGATGTGTTTTCAGTTTGATAGTTTTGTTTGTGACAAGATGTCACAAGATTTTGTGAAGGTCCACTCTTGAGCGAGAGCCTCATGATTACAACCTATCTGTGAGAATCAAATGGGAGTGCATCCTTATTTTGAAGGAGAAATTTCAATAGGCTTTAGGAAATTTAATTTCAAGTCATTTAATTTCACTAGAAATAATTCATAGGTACATGATATGAATAGTATTTAGGAAGAACAATAGTCCCTCATGGAATATGAAGAAAGTAGCCACTTCATTTTGTATATATGCATGCTTTGAGTTACTCCTCAAAAAATTTCAAAACATGTGTATTTATTACTCTACCCATCCCGATTTTCATAGGATCCATAGCACACGTACATTTCTATATGCACCCTAGTTGTTGTAAGGCCTAATTATTTCATCACTTTCAAAGGAATTACATCAGTTGTTTCTCCTAAATCTAGCATATAGTTGTGTAATAATATTTTATTTATTAGTAGGAATATATGTAAATGTTTATGAATTACATTTTTATTCCCTTGATTCATCTTTTATAACTCTATAGGATAATCCTCAAAAGTAGGGTCATCTACTTCATCAAATTTTAAGAACTTCTTAACCTCATATCTTTATTTCATATTTGCATAACTTCCACAAATGGGATAGAAACAAGATATTTTCCAAGTGTTGAAGTAAACCAACATTAATTTCATTGTACACTCTTTATATAGGTATGGTTGAATGTTGTACATCTAGTACATAGATCAATTTGTTGTTTTCATTGTTTACTCTTAAAAATTATTTGAAGTGGGAGCGAAGAGTTGGTTTCTTTCTAGGTTGGCTTACATTTCCTTTAATATGTGATCCATGCCTTTCTCTAATTCATATTTTTATCTCTTCTATTAATTATATGTTATTCTTTCTATGTATTGTTCTAGTACAAGGGGGTGAAATAATTTCTTATCATTTTCTAAGTGGTGAGGTCGTTTGAATCTCCAATAGTTGTGTTGGTGTGGTGGGAACCATGCTAGGAGTTGGGCATTCCATTGATATGGTCAAGGTACTTAGTGTATGAGGAGCATCCAAAATTAGGCGGATTGGGATCTTGATGAGGGGGATATGTCACTTGATGCATGCAATGATGATGGTATTTGATGAGTAGAGGACACATATAGATGAGATGAGTGTCTTTAACATAGAGCACTCAAGGGCATGCCAAATACTAATTAACCGAGTTCGTGACATAATAAATGGTGGAAGAGGAATCATCAACATATGAGGTTGGTGTAAGTGGTGGTCCTACTATTGAGGCATGATGTATGGTGACCAACACATCTTGATATCGTCGGAGATTGAGACAATGTTGTGTATAATGTTTGTGTTTCACATAAATACACAAGAGGTCGTTGGTTCTTAAACCCTTATTACGTGATGAGGTGGCAACATCACATGATGGAGTGGGGAGAAATGGGGGTGCTTAAGGGGTATGAAGGATACTCTTCAACTCATGAAGCATGGGGCATTAATTGGTGGGATGACCTAATGTGTCTCAAAGGGCACACGGGGGACTAACCTTGGGTATTTTTGGTTGAAGGTTCTTTCTAAAATAAAAATTATAAATAACTATGGAAACTTGCATTAACAAATTATCCTACAAAAATTATTGTAGAAAATTTTCAAAATTGAAATGCAACCTTAAATTCCTTGCATTCTTTCATCAACTTTGTTAATAATTGAATAGTCTACTAGTTGACTATATTACCAACTGCAATGAATATTGTCTTTTCCTAATGTTCATTGTGAAAATGGATCCTCACAGTAATGTGATAGGATCTTTTTCATCTCTCAAGTTACTAGGTCAAAGCATCCTAATGGGTAAATTAATTGTGAGATAAATTACAAGCATTAAATGTCAATCCAGGTTCTTATACTTCTGAATTACACTTGCACAATATATGCTAAGCAATTAACTCTCAATCAAAAATGGAAATTAACCTATGGAAATGATTGCAATACTCAAAGAAAACCAATTAATGAAAGTTCGTATCAAAGTACAATTTAGCTCATTTTAGTCAAGGTTAGTTAGAAGAATTAGCTAGATTGGTTTCTACCTTCAATTTCCTCTGAAAATGAATGTGTACGTGCTTTTGAGAGACATTAGAGACATTAGAGTACCTTCAATTTCTCTGAAAATGAATGTGTACGTGCTTTTGAGAGACATTAGAGACATTAGAGGAACAAGGTCCAAATTTTTGATGAAAATGTGCTATGAAAGTAAAGGGTTTTAAAGGCAAGCATGTACAAGGCATAGTTGAGCCAAATGTTCTTTAAGAAGGGCATAGTTGAGCCAAATTTTCTTCAAGAAGGGCCTAATTATTTTGGTCTTGGTTATGGAAAACATGGAAAATGCTCCAAAGCCAAGGAGGCTTGTGAGGCTTGTGTTCATGATGAATGGAACATGTACATAGTTTACTTTAAAGTTGTTGTGTTTTACGGATATTAAAATGTTCAGAACTTCTATTTAGATCCATTCCAGAGATTGACTGCAGGGGCATTTACTAGATATGTCACCTTTCATAAAAGATGAGATTCAGAGGCTACCTGGCCCTTTACAGACTCTGCCTATAGAACTTGTAGAAGTAAACACTAAAGGCATTAACAATATCAAAGAAATTTTTCATGCTCAGACATGGGAATGTGTCTCTTTCCCTACGCAAAAAAATAGTTCTTGAGGTAGTTAATCTTCATAGACATGTCATCAAGCAAGTCAAGTGATCATCCCTCCTTCCCTCCCTTCTAAAATAATTATGTTTTTCGGGGTCAGAAAGCCAAAATATGGAGACAATTATCACCAAATCCAACGTACGATTATGCATGACGGAGAATATCTAGCGCTTTCCCTTGTTAAATATATTAACAAGGAAAAGCGCTAGAGATTCTCCATCATGCATAATCGTACGTTGATGCTTATAGAGTGAAAAAACTAAAAGAATCAACTTGTAAGGTCATTTTAATGGGGGGTGGAGAATTCCTGGGTCTTTGCAAATTCAAAGTATGGTGCATGTTGCATGAAGCAAGATGTTGAAAGTAGAGTTATGTTAGACACACATAAATGCAACAAATATAGAAATTTGTACATGAGCTCTATTATTTCCTTTAATATGTGATCCATGCCTTTCTCTAATTCATATTTTTATCTCTTCTATTAATTATGTTATTCTTTCTATGTATTGTTCTAGTACAAGGGGGTGAAATAATTTCGTATCATTTTCTAAGTGGTGAGGTTGTTTGAATCTCCAATAGTTGTGTTGGTGTGGTGGGAACCATGCTAGGAGTTTGGCATTCCATTGATATGGTCAAGGTACTTAGTGTATGAGGAGCATCCAAAATTAGGCGGATTGGGATCTTGATGAGGGGGATATGTCACTTGATGCATGCGGTGATGATGGTATTTGATGAGTAAAGGACACATATAGATGAGATGAGTGTCTTTAACATAGATCACTCAAGGGCATGCCATATACTAATTAACCGAGTTCGTGACATAATAAATGGTGGAAGAGGAATCATCAACATATGAGGTTGGTGTAAGTGGTGGTGCTACTATTGAGGCATGATGTATGGTGACCAACACATCTTGATATCGTCGGAGATTGAGACGATGTTGTGTATAATGTTTGTGTTTCACATAAATAGACAAGAGGTCGTTGGTTCTTAAACCCTTATTACGTGATGAGGTGGCAACATCACATGATGGAGTGGGGAGAAATGGGGGTACTTAAGGGGTATGAAGGATACCCTTCAACTCATGAAGCATGGGGCATGAATTGGTGGGATGACCTAATGTGTCTCAAAGGGCACACGCGGGACTAACCTTGGGTATTTTTGGTTGAAGGCTCTTTCTAAAATAAAAATTATAAATAACTATGGAAACTTGCATTAACAAATAATCCTACAAAAATTATTGTAGAAAATTTTCAAAATTGAAATGCAACCTTAAATTCCTTGCATTTTTTCATCAACTTTGTTAATAATTGAATAGTCTACTAGTTGACTATATTACCAAATGCAATGAATATTGTCTTTTCCTAATGTTCATTGTGAAAATGGATCCTCATGTTAATGTGATAGGATCTTTTTCATCTCTCAAGTTACTAGGTCAAAGCATCCTAATGGGTAAATAAATTGTGAGATAAATTACTTGCATTAAATGTCAATCCAGGTTCTTATACTTCTGAAGTACACTTGCACAATATATGCTAAGCAATTAACTCTCAATAAAAAATGGAAATGTAGACATAATGTATACACACTTTACATTAAGAAAACGTGTATATGCACATGCTTTTAAAGAAAGAAAGGCATTTAGCATGCTTCTTCATTCAAAATAAGTATTTAAAAAGCCCTAAAAAGAAAGGCATTTAGCATGCTTCTTCATTCAAAATAAGTATTTAGAAGGCCCTAGAAATGAGATAAACTATATGAAGTGCTGGAGAAATTCCAAAGTTTTGGTTCTTAAAGTAAAAAAAAAAAAATCATATCATATCTATCTAACAAAAATCAACGTTTAAGGCTAATACTAAGAGAAAAGAAACGCAAAAAGGAATAAAGTAATAGAGTTCCCCATTAGTGGAGTTTCTAGTTTTGTGATAAAGAATAATACCATATTGACTAGGGTAAAATCAATTGAAAACATGATAGAGAATAAATCATTGAACTTTTTATGATCCAATTATTTTTTCAAATACACAACAAGGATAAGTTAAATTTAACTTCTACAAACACTACAATGGTTCATACAATTTAGAAAAAGTTAAATTAATTTCCTATAATATGGTTTTTATAATTCCTATCTAATCCAAACCAAAATCTATTACTTTCCAACAAACTAATCATTTACTTAATCCTACTATGAAATTGACAATGTTCATATCTTCTATAATAACAACATTTGATATTTAATTTAACAAAATATAAACTACGTGGTAGGTAAGAGGGTTGCTCTTTAGTGGATGAAAATTAATCTTTTGAGGATTGTTCTACTATCTTGTTTTGGGTATTGCTAATGCTAATGCTTGCTTATGATTGAAATACATGTTCAGGAGTAGGATCTACGTATCTGTTTATTTGTTGCTCAATATTTACGAATGTTTCGTTTGCCATCACAATCTTTATCTTATTTGTTGTTAAGTATTGATTTGTAGAATAACATTGCTTCCTTTAACTGGGTGGCTGTTGCAGTTCTAAAAAAATGAATTCATATGGTATGGGTTTGTAGAATATTAACATTGCTTCCTTTAACCTGAATTCTCAAAAAAAAAAAAAATCATATAAGGTTGATGAATGAAAGGATATTCAATTTGAACATCTGATAAACAAAATAATCTCCATTGTAATCTTTAAAAGTCATAGTTTTAACAATATTACATGTTCTCATATCTACAGGGAACATAACAAAGGCGCTGACAAATTATCCAAGGAGGCTGCGCTGATGGACAAAGGTATTTGGGAGATCACAGAAATTCAAGGCCAACAGGAACACAAATATTATCACCGTCCATACATAGACCCGGGATACCAGACTACACCGGGTCATCAAACAATCTAAAGTTTTTTGCATGTATATGACAGATGAAATTTTGATAAGCTTAACATATTTTTGTTGAACAGTAAGATGTGTTGCCGAAAAGGCATACTGTAACAACTCAACAGAATGCCCTGCGTGGCAAATCTGAACTGAAAACTGATACAGAATCTTTTTGCAAAGGGTACAATGTACAAAGTGAACATCGGCATATGTGTAAAAGCATCTACAATATGTAATTTTCCTTAATAATGAAAATTACGGATTTTTCCAGTGGAAAAAAAAATAAATTTAGCTGTAAAAATATTTTATTAATGTTATAATAAGTGAAGGGATACTACAAAGAAAATTATTGTAAAATTTAAACGTTTTTGTTAAAATTTAAATTAATAATATATTAATGTGTTAAGCGTAGACATGGCGGACGTAACAGAACATACCCGCAGATTTTAACGATGGCGGACGTAACAGAACGTACCCGGCAGATTTTAATGGTGGCGCCCCTAACAACGACCAGCAGAACCTCGACCAGATGCGCAATCAGACCAGCAGAACCTCAACCAGCAGAACCTCGACCAGCAACTCGCCCAAGAACCTGTAACAAGAACCAAGAAGAACCTGTAACAGACATGAGATAGAAGAACGTCAGCTTTTGCAATAGAAATCCCCGTAAGCTAAAAACATTCAAAAATGGTCCGGACGTAACAGAACATACGCTGCCGTTCTTCTGGACGTGACGACCAGCAGAACCTCGACCACCAACAGAACCAGCAGAACCTCGACCACCAACAGAACAGAAAAAGTCGCGCGAAAACAATGAAAACAGTAAACTAAATCCTTTCGCGGGCGATTTATTTATAAAAATGTAGTTCGGCCGAACTTCAAAGTTCGGCCGAACTCATAGTTCGGCCGAACTTCTAACTGAGTTCGGCCGAACTTTCAACTGAGTTCGGCCGAACTACCATTGCCGGTTTTCCAAAACTCCGGCAAAAATTCTGTTTGCTGCGCCGTCACTGTGCCGTCAATCTAAACGGACTCAAAAGTTCGGCCGAACGTGCTAAAACCGGTTAGTAAGCTTGTCTCGTTCGGCGAACTATTATAAAAGTTCGACGAACTTTATAAAATGTTGACCGAACTAATTGCCGAAAAATCTTTTTTGCTTGCGATTCTCACAAAAGTGTAGCAGAGCTTCACGTTCACCCCGAACTCCTTTATTAAATTTGTTGTTATGTGTTGATGCTTATTTTCTGCACTTTATGGTTATTGCACATGATTAATATCAACAAAAAAAGATGTTCTTAAAGAAATTAAACAGTTAAAAAACATACACATGTTTCAAGTATAAAATTCCGCATAGTCATGTATAAGCAAGATCTTTTATTTGTTTAACTGAGTGGGAGGTGCTTGCACATAATCATTTCAAGTTATCTACCCATTTTATATCATCACTAATGAGATAAATCTCAACATTTAATCAATTACTACTAATAATAATAATGGCTAGTAAAAATCGATAGATATCTGATGCAAGAGCATTCTTCAAATTTTATAAGACCGAAGAGTCTTATCACACATTTACTAAAGGGAGTGGGTTCCCTTAATTATTATGTTTATTTTCCTAAGTTTAGTTGGAGTTCTAAAGAGATTTAAACGTAATTTGATTAATGAATAATATCTCATGAGTTGTAACAATCTTAGGAATGAGTTAGTAAACCTAGAAAGAGTAGGGAATTTGGGGATCTAGAGGTCTAATATAGGATTTTGGTTGAGTAAAGAATGGAACTGGGAGAATATTTAGGAAATATTGAGAGATTGTTGGATCTGAACTGAAATTGCTTCATGATTCATTTTTTGTATATATTGGCAAGCATTTTGAAACATCAGTGGTTGTCCTGGAGTTAATAGTTTGGGCCTTATGAGGCATGAGTTAATAGTTTTACGAGTATAGCATTAGCCTTTGTAAATATAATATGTTATATTAATAAAAAAACACAGTGTGCAGTGAGTGTGATGAAATGGGGTTTTGATATTTATGGTATGTGAATAATCCTATTTCGAAAGGTTTATTTCTATATGTTCAATGGTGAATTGAAATTCATTTCTGATTGAGTCAATGATAGAGTATAAAATGAATTAAATTGAGAATCTGCATAGTTAGAATATTCTCAATGTTGAGCGATATTGATGAAATTTCTGAAGTTTTCCTTTGTGGAACCGATGTTTAGAATTTTTCTTAGAAATACGTGTGCAGATGCATATGAGTTGATATTTCCTTATTGAAATGGCAGATGGATCTATTTGGTGGTAATTACAGTGGCATTACTGTGGATGGAAGGAAAAACAAATATATTTTCCAAAGGTAGAACTATGATTTTCCCCAAAGTTCCATAGGTTTCAGAACACAAGTGTAAAAGGTGAATGGATGGTGGATATTAGATCAAAAGGGTGAAGTTGGAGAATGGATAGTTGAGATTATGTCACAGATATGAAGTGAAACCGGTGGATGGTTAAGATCCTATTGTATAAATGAAGTGGAAGGTGGACGGTCGTGATCAAGTCACAAAAATTATAGTGAGAGAATGGACGATCCAGATTACATCATGTTGGCCATAAGATGGTTGCCGCACATCACAATCAACAATTTTCATATTTACATGTTAATACATCACAAGTTAATTGGTTTAAGTTGCGATGCGATAAGAAGTGGAGTTGCGATGTGATGTGATCGCATATCGCACATGATAGAGGATCCTTGTTATTGTTATTTTTTAAGATGTGCGACGTGTGATAAGTTATTCTTTGTGATTTGCGAAATCGAAAAATTGCAAATAGTGAAATATGGTTAAACTTGTGATATTGCTGTTGAATAACCACACACCATATACACACATATGAACATACATATTTATACCCAAACATAGTCATGGCGGAAAAGGCTTCAGCCTCATGGCTTCCTCAAATATTTTCTCATTATTAAAAGAATGTAATATTACAATTAAATAGATGAGGAGATTGTGTCTCAAGATAGTGTGTGCTATCTTGGACACCTTGGTTGATATAATTTCTCAAACATACCCACACCAATATAGGAGCTACCTAAACTAACTCCTAACTTAGAGGAACAAACCACTCTAGAGATTTAGGCATAAATTCCTAACTTTTAATATTTAATTTCTTTATTTTATTTTTGGATTTATTATTGTTTTATGATAGAGGCTAACATTTCCCCCATCAATGATAAATCCAAAATAAGAATGAGGAACCATCTTCCAAGTTTTCATGTTGACCCTCAAAAACCTTTCTTGAAAAATGACCAAAGCTGGATGCTGAAAAAACTGCAATCTGAAGAGACCATGAGTCAGCTGCATGTCTAATTCATCTTTGAATTTCACTTAACAACTTCATCATGTGCCAAGTTGCAAAAGGATTCACATGTCCTCTGCGCGAAATCATCATCCTTGGTCCACTGACAAAATTTGTTGAACACCTACTGGATGATGATGTTAAAAACAACTCATTGTTGCTTTTGCTGTGTTGAAAACTGCTAACTGTTGCTTTTTTGTCGACTGCCCACTGGTGAATTTATTGATGCCCACTGGCTATTGAAGATGCCCAATGGCTACAGAAGAAGCCCACTGGCTGCTTTTGCTGGTTTTGTCGAGACTTTCAGCCTGAGAACCACCGTCAATTTCATTGACATTTTCCCCCCTTTGTCAGCTAAAAGGAGAGATAATCATCTGGAAAGTATTCCTGAAATCCCCCCTTCAGGTGTACGAGTGTTGCACTAGTGTACTCCCCCATTCAACTGCATGAGAGTAGCATCTTATTTTCAATGTCGGCTGCACTATGTGTGATTTTATTCGGTTGTAGAACTGAGACAATATTTTTCCTATGGATGACCATTCCTAAGGATCGATCCATTCATAATGTATCTTTAATCTGGCTGATTGTTGTTGGTTGCAGCATTTCTTTGATGAATGATTTGGCTTGCCACAATGGCAACAAGGATGGAGATCAAAACACTGATCTTCCATATGATCGGTTCTATGACAATGATGACATTTTGGTTTGACTGCAACTGTAGGTTGCGCTCATTTCTGTTTGTCTACAATTTTCTCAGAACTTGCTGAGGTGATTTGTTCAAGAAATCCTGCACTGATGAACGTAATTGGCTTGGAATAATTTTGGATATGAAAGTTGGCATCATCTTTGACATATCCTAAGCCTCGTCGAATTCAATTACTTTGGATTTCTTCCCATGGCTTGATGATTGGCTTGGAATAAAGTTGAACTGGAACAACTTCGACTCTTGAAGCTGTTTGGATGAATGACTTATCATCTCAATGGTTCAAAGACTTGGAAGCATCGTTCTTCTCTTGCAACTCATTTATTTGTAGTTGTGACTCTAGTTGAAGAAACTCAATGGTTTCAGTTGTCTATTGTAGATGTCATGAAAGATCAACAAGAATGTCTTTGTTGATTTGCACCATGTCTTTAGCACTTGATAGGATCCATTTGTGAAGAAATTCTATCAGCTGGATGTGTTGGGCCATTTGAACTCACTCTCTTGAATTCAGGCTTGCTTGTCATAGATGCGCTTTGAAATGTCTCACTTGACTTTGTTACTTGAATGACAAGCTCACTTACTGTGTGGCTTGAATGACACGCTCGCTTGATTTGCTGCTTATTGCGCTTTCTTGGAACACTTGCTAGAGTTGTAGAAATTTCTTGCTTGAACTCTTGAATTTACGCTCGCTTTTCTTGAACCCTTGCTTGACTTGCTTGATTGCTTCACGCTTACTTGAATGAATACTCACACTCACTTGCAGAAGATGTGAACTTGTTGTTTGTTTTAGAGTTAAAACTTGCCTACTTGAGGTACTCACTTGATTATGTTTTAAATGAAGGGTGTCGAACACTGTCAAAAATGCACCCAAAAAAGTTTACAATGATTTTAATGACTCACATAAACAATGAATTCAGTTGTCTTAATTTGACTTAGTTGAAGAGAATTGACGCTCTTGACTTCTTATCAATTCAAAACTTGGGTGTCGGTTTCAACCGAAAGTGCACCCTTACAATCCAACTTAGATTACAAATTCTTAAATTTATGTGCAAGCTTGAAACACATTAACTTGATTGTATTGAGTGAATTTGCTTGTTGAGGTAGAATGTTTACGTTGACAACTTTGAGTATTTTTTGTAGTGGTGCAAATGCATGTGTTGAGTTTAATTATCATTCCTTGCAGCTACTTTGTTACAAGTGTTGTGCTTGCTTACATTGATCTTTATATGTGTGTTAAATGAGATCATTTATGTGTCAAAACTAGACACAAATCAAAATAATACATCATGGAGCCATAAAAACACACGCCATCACAAAAATACACATGGTGTACCTAAGATCCCCTTATTCAATTTCGAGCAGATCTAGGACACAAGTACCAAAATATATGTCTTTATTAATTACTGGAGTACATCATCTTTCAGCATCTGAAGCAATGATAATGCCAAGATCTAGCTTCAAAGTTAACTTCAATATCGTCTTTACTTATCTTTCACCTCAACCCTCACTTTGAACTTGCTCACTTGTCATGGTGACTTCTCAATTACAACTTTAATTGTGACTCGACTTTCAAAAGGAATTGATGGACCTTGACTCTTTACAAGAAATTCTTCAAAGGAAAATCTACCCTCTTTGACTTACAAGAATTTTGACTTTGGATGACATCAACTGCCAAAAATATTTTTCAAATCTCACACCTTATCACTCCAATCCTTCACAAATATTACAAAAATTTAATGCGCATTATCTCTCCAAAATCACTTATCGCTCCAAAATTTCAAAAACAATAATTTCACCTTATTACAAAATTAATTACAATCTTTACCCTTATAACTCCCAAAATATTTTATCCACTCCTCTCCTAATTCATTCACCACTAAAAAAAAATACCATGACTTTATTAAGTCTCTCTTTAAGTAAAAAAAAATTATGAATTCACTTTTAAAAAGTGAATCAAGAATTAAAATTGAATCAAGACTTAATAAAGAAATAGGTGTCACTTAAAGTTTCATTTTAAACTTTACAACCTACCATATGTAAAGTTATATTAACCATTCAGTTTACATACTCCCCTTTTTAAAATTTAATTAAAAGGTTTTATGAAGTCGCTTTTAAAAAGGAGGATTTTAGTTTCAGATTTAAAGCACACCTTTAAAAAATTATTTGGAGAATTTACTTACGGTAGCATAAAATTTTTCAAAGATCTTTCAACTTTTTAATTCTCCCATGGCGGAAACTGCAACTTCTGTACGTGGTCGAGGATTACAACAAAACAAAACAAAATGTTGGTTATGTTATGGCGAAACCGGAAGAGGAGTCCATGGAATGACACAATGCCATAACCACTTTGGCCATGCTGCTACACACTGCAATCTGTCCTGTCCTTATCGCCCTTTTCAACACAATTTATAAAGTCAATATTTCACATTGATGTCTTCAACCAAGCACGAACCTAACAACATCTTCTGGAACAAACGATGGCACTGGTTCCAGAATCTAGAATTTAAAGATGGAAGCGATCAATATATTTCAGAGAGTTGTTGCAACATTAACATAGATATATAGTATTTTCTCGGCGCCATTGACGAGGAGCGACAACAAGGGTTTCTTCTTCCCAGTTGGCAGCTAGAGCTTGGAAACAAGAGCTTACTTAATTCTAGAGTGAAACAAAGGCTACACAACTTTTGGAGCTTTTTACAAGGATTTCTGGTTTGGTACAGAAGAAGCAGTAGGTGTTGATCTGTTCAAACTGGTTCTCGCTTGTTCTTGAATTTTGTTAACAACACTTTGCTATTCAAAAATAGATAATAATCCATTGCTCACTTTGATGCATGAAGCCCTTCATAACCTGGATGAGAAGGGAAAAATAAAAACTCATTAAAGACTGCCTGATCCCAAACAATCTCCTTGGAAAGTCGATCTACAACTTGATCCAAAAGCTCGATTGAACGAACGGTAGGCCCGATGTAAAAAAACCCAGAATTAAAGCCGTGACGAAGAAGCTGTTGCTTAAAATTAACATAAATCAGATCTAAATGGCTCCATTAGATCCCATGTTGCGAAGGTTTTCTGGATTTAATAATTATATCAACATAAATTACTCGCTCTGTAGTCTCAATTTCCTACCACGCTCCTTGAATCTTCTGCAAATAGTGTCTTTACACAACATATTTTCAATCTCAACATATCTATGCTTTTTAAAGAATCGCTCATGTCTCTCATCCACAACAATAAAAACACAAACAACTTGGTTCTATTTGCATTCTTTATGAATATTCTTTCTCTCTCAACTCTATACACAGAATTATCTCCCTGTACGATGACCTCCTTGGCGTCGCTGCTACTCAAAACTTTGGCAATGACTCACCAAAAAATGTTCTGATCAAACATCACCAATCCACACCACTTCCCTACGATGAGCCAACGCATCACACTGCATGCCTTCATCTCTCCCGTCTGTCGGTCTTCAACGCAACTCTTCCAACAGTTTTCTCAGAAATAACCTCTTGAATAGGCTTATCGTGGTCCAGTGAGTTTAAAAATTCTGTTACACCAAAGATTTTTTCTTTTTCAAATCTGTCATTATTTAAATTGATTCCAATTATTTTAAAAGCACTAGCAATTCTTGCCTCTTCAAACTACAATATGGCATGAGGATTTTAAGCTCTACGATGATTTAGCAAAGGGTCGTGATTTGGCTTCCAAATTGACTTATGAATGCCATAAAATGGATGGATCCCTCCATTATGTCCATAATTCTACATTGGAGGACAAAAAAAATTCACAAATAATTATGATAAACATTTGAATTTTCTTTACGAAACACAAAATCTTCACAGATCTGTTATGTAAATACTGAAAACAAACTGAATTGTTGATTGAGAAAATATAGCATCATAAAAAAAACATCCTCGACCTCCTTGTCTCATAAAATGTAAGTGACATATCCAAATTATGCATTGCGTTTTTGGAAGTGATTTTTGTTGTTGTTACTGGGGCGATGCGAATTTAAAGGCATCGTAACAGTTTCACACAGATTGATGGCAACATTTGCAAAATTAGTAGCACCAGCGTGAATATTGCTATATCGTTTTTGTGGAAAACCGATGTGAATATTGCGATGAAAATATTTGATGCAAGGCTTTGCACCATAGGGAGAGGACTTTATTACAAAGGATTGGTTGTGGAGCTTATAGAGAAGAGAGCCACGAAATTGTAACAGAACTTATAGAGGTGCAGTAAAAAAAAAGAAACCATGGATGTTATTGTAAGGCCGCTACAGGACTTTGCCAAGGATATTGTGTGCCTAAAAACTGGAGTTTCAATGTTGTTGCAATTGCAATTTTGCTCTCTAAGGCGACCCTTAATATTTACTAAAATTTTTCTCTGCTAAACCAGAGATTTACCTGAATAGTATTGAGATCTCGTGATGGTCAACACATAGAGCATGCTTCTCTGTTCCATGCCACTTGATACCAAGAATCCTACAGAAAGTCTTCAACGCAGTTCCCAGCATCCAAGCTCCACCCTGCTCGATGTTGGTTCACGCTGATGTTTTACTTGCACTTCAAAAATATCTATATGCCGCTCCTCCTGCATATACTTCCATAACGTTCAATGCCTCATGCACTCAGAGTCTCTCAATCCAAATGAGTAAAATCGATAATCTCTGATACCACATATTGAATAATCACACACCATTAACACACATATGAACATACAGATTTATACCCAAACATAGTCATGGCAGAAAAGGCTTCAGCCTCATGGCTTCTTCACATATTTTCTCATTATTAAAATAATGTAATATTACAATTAAATAGATGAGGAGACTATGTCTCAAGATAGTGTGTGCTATCTTCGACACCTTGGTTGAGATAATTTCTCCACCATACACAAACCAATATAGGAGCTACCTAAACTAACTTCTAACTTAGAAGAACAACCCAGTCTAGAGAGTTAGGCATAAATTCTTAACTTTTAATATTTGATTAATTTATTTTATTTTTGGATTTATTATTGTTTTATGAGAGAGGCTAACAATTGCGATGCGATTGAGTTGCGAAGTGCGATAGGGCGGAAAGTCCTGGTGATGTGATTTGTGAAAGAGTAGAGTTGCGATGTGATAAAGATGCCTCGGTTAATGTGATAGGATGCGTGAAGAATTGATGTGTAGGTGGAGAAAGGTAAGTTGAAGTGATAAGGTTAAAGCACTTATAATAAAGGTTTAAAAGATAATGGTTGTATTGAAGGGAGATTCTGCCAATGAATTTTATGATGAATAAAGTGGTTCTATAAATAGTTAAGAGGTTTTATGAGTCTATCTTAATTGAAAAAATTCATAACATATACTCTGTTATGAGTATAATCCTGGGTTAAGGCGAGGTTAGTAGTTATCCCTCAATCAATTTTGGTATCAGAGCGAGACTAGTGCTCTTTGGGGTTTTTATTCAAAGATTGAATTTTATTCTCAGTATGTGTAGAATTTTCATTGGTAATAGATCTAGATACAATAGGTTATGGTATGAAAGGAATTGGTCATTGCGAGATTAGAACATAAAATATTTTATGCATAGAAGAATATTGAAAAGTTGCAGACAATGAAGACTTCAACCATTTCATTCAAGGCGGACTGCGGAAAGAGGTTTGAAGAAGACAAGATCAGGGAAGGATCTTGTAATTTTTAAAGAAATTAATGATATATGGATGTGAATGTAAGTAGAAACAATAAATTACAGCCATGTAGTTGTGACAAAGGAAAAGGGAGCAAGTGAAGAAATTGCAGCATGAGATGTTGTAAGTAAATGAATAGAACATGGATGTTCTCAGAAGGAAAAGAAAATTAGTTGGAAGAAGAAATGAATTGCACACAGTGAAAAGTAAAGCAACATGTTTATTTTCCAATTCAATGAAAACTTAAGGAGATAATGTCATTGGAATATCTCAGGTATGAGTTATATCTTGATATTTGTTCTAATTTGAATTGATTTGGCATTGAAGAGAATGATAGTAGCCAACACATAGCAGAAGACTGTGTAAAGGGAATAAAATTTATGCTAGTGGTGAATTCAACAAAGGAGATTGTTGTAGTAAAGAAGAAAATAGCAGCGTTCTCAAGACAAAGAGAGGGGCAGGTGAGTTTTTATTACAAAATCCTAACAATGTTGGAAGCTGAGGAGCATGAGTGACCAAAAGTGGTTTTGTTGCAGAAAACAAATATACGAAGATGATGACTTGGTGTAGGTGACAAGTAAAGGCTTGTTAAAAAGAAATGAGAGAGGATTATTGTAAGCTCACAGTGGGGAAAGGGAGTCCACATAAAGAAGCCAAGATGAATATTAGGGGCCATGAGAGAATCCACAATAGAAGAAAGAAATATGCCGAGGAAAATGGTAAGGGAAAGAAGATGATTTAAGAAGTACTTGATAAAGACATTTCTGAACTGAAAGAAAGTATTGATGCAATAATAATGCTTATTGAAGACTATGAAAGGGGCCAAAGGTATGGTTGGACTATGAATAGAAAGAAGATAAAATGGAATTTGTTGCGGAAACAGATAAAGAGGATAATGTACATCAGATTAAGAGAAGAACTCAAAGCAACTGCATTAAAGGTGAAAGATGTCTATGGTAGAACTGAGAAAGAAGTTTACCTTGATTAGGAAATAATTATTGATGATTTTATAAACTTTTGGACAAGTTCGGATTAGCTGAGAGATGTGATGATTGAGACATCAAAGGAAGAGGAGCTTTGTATTTTTGCAACTAATGTTTTGTGTATGTATGCAGGTGATGAAGAAACTTTAGAAGATGCATTTATGCAGGTTGATGAAGAAATGAAGTTGTTAGAAGAGGTGGTTGTAATAGAATAGTTCTTAATTGAACATGTGTTCAAAGAGACTGAAGATGGAGAACTATTGAAGACTACTATAGAAGTTGAATATGATGAATCTAGTAAGACTTGGAAAAACGATGGCAGACAGTTTGAAGACAGAAGGAAATTTCATGTTGCAAAAGAAGGAGTAGAAAATAAGTATGAAGATAGCCTTATGACATAATAAAATAATATTATATGTATAGTGTAAACACTTGAGGTAATTGGATTGTCTCTTCAAATTTTATTCAAAAATTATGAACCTGTATTGATAGTTGATGGGCAAGAAATTGTCTTGAAAGGACATAATCGGGCATCATTGGAAAGGGATCTTAATAAATATTTCATTTTGGAAGATGCTAGAAGATAAATTTATAAGGATAATTTGGTACAAGGAGGTACAGTTAATCCAGTAAAGGCTATGAAGAAGAAAGGAAAAGAGGACAATCAGTAAATTAAGAATAAGTTGGCAGAGGCTAATGCACAAAAGAAAATTGAAGACAATGTTATTTGTAAAAATTGAAAAAGAAGTAAAGGTGAATGCAATCAACAAGCTGAAAAGAGATAGGCAATCTCAAAGGATGAAGGCAAGGATGGTTTCGTAAACTATGCATTTGCAGTGAGCAGCAAAGGGATTCAATGGAATGTGATATTCATGGTGTTAACAATAATTTTTACTATTGTAAAAGGGAGATTACAGTGGAATGGAAAATATGTTGTATATTGTGATTTTGTTTCCTATACAGAAACAAAGAGAAATTTAGCTTCTAAAATTAGAGATTGGAAGATTTTGATTGAAATGAAAGAGGAATGGAAAAAGAAATTTAGTGGCTTACAGAATTGTAAGGAAGAGAAGGGAAGAATGAAAATAAATATTAAAGGAAGGAAGGCAAAAGAGAAGAAAAAAGAAGACTTATACAAGACAAGATATCATGAAGGAGGAAATGACAAGTTGGACATGTCATATGCACATCAAGGGGATGACAAATCAAATAAAACTTGGAGCAGAGTTAATGAGGAAAAATATGGAAAATGTAATATGTTTTCTGATTTTGAATTATTAACTGTTGAGTTTGTTTTTCAAGATGAAAGGAAAACTTCTCTTGGAGATATAGTTGTCTATGCAAATATGAGGGAGTATGCAAGTTCAGTAGATGCAAAAAATCAGTTTTCCATATGGAAACAAGAAGATGAGAGAAAGCAGCTAGTTGATTTGGAAGTTTGGAATGGAGGAATGATAGTTGATATAACTCTTATAGAAATCATTGCAGAAGAGAAAGGATTGCAAAGGATTTGAAATTATAGTCCATGAACAAATTTTGTTTTTGATCCAAAGAAGATTTGAATTTCAAGAGTTTATCTTGAATTTACAAATGAAAAATTGGGTGAACAGTTCAGTTAAATTTAATGTGAATATGGAGACAATTGAACAAGGTTCAATAACTAAAAATTTTGTCGTTGATGGATAGTATATAGTGGGAAAGTCATATGTTCTTGTATCAAACAAGGAACAATCTTATTTTGAAATTGAGAAGATTCCACTCAATATATTAGATAAGTGGATGATGAAAAAAACAAAGGTGAAAGGTATGAGAATTTTTCAAAGTCAACAAATCAAGAAGAGATGGAAAGATATGCAGGATAGTATAAAGAGAATGGTTTGGAAACAAAAGAGGATGTTAGTGATAGGGTCAGAAATCAAAATATATAGTCAGGTACAAAACAATGAAACTAGTGGAGAATACATGAAGTTGAAGTTCAATTCTATTGAGATGATGACAAGACAGCAACACATAGAGGTATAGAAATTTATGTTTCTTGAAGACATGCTTATGTTTAATATCAATATCAAAACACTATGTAGTGGAGATGCTCATGATAACAGAGCAAAAGGACATCTACAATACAGAGTTTAGCATCAAGGAGTAGGAGAGAATGCAACAAATACACTGGCATTTGGAAAATTTCATATAACGAGTTGGAAAATGAAGTCTGATGAAGTTTAAAGAAAAGAAGTTGGAAGACACATGAACAGGAGACCACGAATTATTTCAACTTGGGGAGTCTGATGCACGATCATTCTTAAAAGTTTATAATACCTAAGATTCTTATCACACATTTACTAAAGGGAGTGGGTTCCCTTAATTATTTTGTTTATTTTCCTAATTTTAGTTTGAGTTCTAAAAAGATTTAAATGTAATTTGATTAATGAAGAATATCCCATGAGCTGTAGAGATCTTAGGAATGAGTGAGTAAACCTAGGAAGAGTATGGAATTTAGGTATCTAGAGGTCTACTATAGGATTTTGGTTGAGTAAAGAATGGAATTGGGAGAATATTTAGGAAATATTGAGAGATTGTTGGATCTGAACTGAAATTCGTTCATGATTCCTTTTTTGTATATATTGGTAAGCATTTTGAAACATCAAGGGTTGGACCGGAGTTAATAGTTTGGGCCTTATGGGATAGGATTTAATAGTTTTATGAGTATAGCATTAGCCTTTGTAAATATACTCTATTATATTAATAAAAAAAACATAGTGTGCAGTGAGAGTGATGAAATGGGGTTTTCATATTTGTGTTATGTGAATAATCTTGTTCCAAAATTTTTATTTCTATATGTTCAATGGTGAATTGCAATTCATTTTTGATTTAGTCATTGACAGAGTATAAAATGCATTAAATTGAGAATTTGCGTAGTTATAAGATTTCTTTGTGTTGAGTGATATTGATGAAATTTCTAAAGTTTTCCTTTGTGGAACCCGTGTTTATAAGTTTACTTAGAAATCAGTGTGCAGGTGCATATGAGTTGAGATTTCCTTATTGAAATGGCAGATGGATCCATTTGGCGGTAATTGCAGTGGTATTACTATGGGAGGAAGGAAAAAAAAAATTATGAAGGTAGAACTCTGTTTTTCCCCAAATTTCTAGAGGTTTCAGAACAAAAGTGTAAAGGATGAATACATGGCAAAGATTAGATTGCAAGGGTGAAGCTGAAGAATGGATGGTTGAGATTATATCACATATCTGATGTGAAAGTGGTGGATGGTTAATGTCCTATCGCAGAAATGAAGTGGAAGGTGGACAATCGTGATCAAGTTGCAGAAATGACAGTGAGAGAATGGACGATCCATATTACATCATATTGGCCATAAGATGGTTAGCGCACATCGCAATCGACGATTTTTATATTTACATGTTAGGACATCGCAAGTTAATTTGTTTAAGTTTCTATGTGATAATAAGTGGAGTTGCGATGTGATGTGATCGCATATCGCACATGATAGAGGATCCTTATTATTGCTATTTTTTAGGATGTGTGACATGCAATAAGTTATTCGCTATGATTTTCAAAATCGCAAAATCGAAAACATTGCAATATGGTTAAATTTGTGATATTGCGATGCAGTTGAGCTGCGAAGTACGATGAGGTAGAAATTCTTGGTGATGTGATTTTTGAAAGAGTAGAGTTGCAATGTGATAAAGTTGCCTCAGTTAATGTGAAGGGACTTGTGCAGAAGTGATGTGTAGGTGGAGAAAGGTAGGTTGAAGTGGTAAGGTTAAAGCACTTATAATAAAGGTTGTATTGAAGGGAGCTTTCACCAATGAATTTTATGATGAATAAAGTGGGTCTATAAAGGGTTACGAGGTTTTATGAACCTATCTTAATTGAAAAAATTCAGAACATATTCTCTATTACGAGTATAATCATGGGTTAAGGCGGGGTTAGTAGTTAGCCCTTCATCAACGTCAATGCATCATAATCATCAAAACATTTACTTCATGATAGATCTTTATGTTACTAAAATTTAACAAACATTAATAACAAATAAATTATAACCTTATTTTAAATTATTATTCATTTTACAAATAGTTAATATGTAAGTCAAACATATCTCTTAAGCATATATATTCTTAATCTATAAATATATTTTATTATAGTACTATGAGTTGGCCAATATCATAGTTAATCACTAAGACATCACTAAAATCCATAACTTGTTTCATATGAAACTTCTCCATATGCCCTTTTTTTAATTCATTAATTTCATTAAAAGAGAAAAAAGGGCATAACCACTCGAAATATATCTCAACCATTGATTTTTGTATTTTAATATGAATATTCTAGAGTATTTTATGAAGGTCAAATTCTATCATCCATGTAATAATTATACATACACGTTTATTCCCCGTGAAGTCATAGGTTCAAACCTCATAGGGAGGGTTTGAGGATGAAAAACACTTTGGGGGAATCAAAAATCATAAAGGGTGTCTAGGCTCGATCAAGCCTTGCACAATCCTAGTGATAAACATCCCAGTGTGGGTGATTGATTGAGCCGAGAGGCTCATTCTACATCCATGTATGAGGGAAATGTGTACTTTTGTCTACACTGAAGGTGGAGCTGACAATTTTCCCTGTTAAAATAAAAATAAAACATTATCTAAATATAAAAGAAATGTATACTATAGTGAGAAAAAAAAAGTTAATATGTTATGCATGTTTAGTTAGTTGTCCATATGATGTAATATAATTCCATGAAAAATTGTGTGACTAAGATGTTAAAAAATATTTTAACAAGGATTTCCTCATGATCCCTAGCTCTCATTCCCAGGCTCCCCACTTGCAACTCCAACCTCTTGCACCATCCACACCAAGTGGCAATCAATCCTCAATGCGTGAGCCACCTTCCTTGAGTACAAGATTTACCATCTCAACGTACCACCGTTAAAATGCTTGTCCCCATGCCCATCTCCCTAGCCAGACTACATTCTCCTCCAGAAATTTTCCTCTGCGGATTGTTTGGCATCTTGTTTGTAACCTTGTTCCACATATCCATCCATGAATCTGGACAGGATTAGAGGTATACGCACCGAAAAAGCAAGAGGTCGTGGGCAACCCCCCAGCAAATTTGATGATGCTACTTTTCCCACCACGATCGACAATGGGATCCTTGACTCCATTCGTAGGAAAGTCCTAGCCATGGAGGAAGTTGAACTGTGTCAGTTCCACCCAACACTATATGCTCTCAGAAACCTCCTAGATTTCAGGATAAAACAACATTCTTAAGAGAGAATGCAAGAGGTTTCCAAGATTATTCACCTCTATGCTCACCTAAGCCATGGTGTCTCCTCCCTCAAGTGTCTTACTGTATTTTTGTGCCTCGATTGTCCGCCCAACATCCCCTTATCTTCTGCCCCTGTTCGTTCCCCATCACACTCTTTTTCCATCATCTCCTCCTCCAAGGCCTTCCCTGGAATGCTAGTGGCTCATCTCCCTACTCCCTAGGCTCTTGTCCCTTCGGTGGCTGTTGCTTTGCTATATCCTCATCAACCCAACCCTTGGGATTGCTACATCCTCGAGGATAACTCGGTGGATACTAGTAGTTTGAAGATTCATGGCACGATCCAAGTGCAATGTAGATCCAACATGGCAATGTTGCAGCTTTAGTGTGGCAGAATGTATCACGCGATGACATTATTTCTCTTAGGCTCGCCCTCCCTCCATGTTTTGAATTCTCCATAGGTTACTGTTTCTCTAAGGCCTTGAACAAGAACAACACAGAGCCCATAGGCTTGGTTGCATACTTTTTTGGCACACAACATATTAGGAGTTTCTGGCTAGACCATGCACCTCCTCTCCATCACACTAGGCCTTGTTTTGGGTGAACATGCAACAACCACATTCTATTGTTAATACGAGCATGATTTTGATGAATAATTATTTTGTAATACAAACAATGAAACTACATGGCTTTGGTTTCTCTCAACTGGGGAAGTTCTCTTTCGCTCTTCATCTCTACTTCCTTCGTTTGAGGTAGAGAACTCACTCACGACTGCATGCAATGTAATTTCTCCTATGTTAATATAATGTGAATACTTACTTACAAGAAAATATATTTTAGCACAGGTTTAAATAAACTATTTTGAGATCTATGTTAACTAATTGATGTTGATATCAAATATTTTAATATGACTTTGACTTATATTTAAAAATAGACTAATAACAAAAAACCATTTTAATTTTCCTTAATGTACATCTTATGTAAAATATTCTACTGATTTTCTCTCCAAATCCAACAAATATTTTTTGGGCTTACAAGTTTAAGTTATGTAGTCTATATATCATTCAAAAATACAATTTAAACAACTAAAAATTAAACATTGTATTTTTCACTCTAAAAGAAGATTGCACTAGAATAAAATTGATCCCTCTCAACTCATGTTAGATTAATTCTTAATATGGATCTATACTCGTGCTTTTTTCATCCAATATAGGGTCTTCCCCAGCCTAGGATCAACCTCAACATAGAAACAAAACAAATTTTGAAAGCCATATGTCATAATAAACAATCCTGGTAATTAAATTAAAATTTTGGAAACCCTATTCCAAATAGAAATGCTTATGAGGGATCATAGAGTAGATGGTGGCATGGTGTCGTATAAAGGCACTCTATAGTGTAGAGGTCATTGGTTCAAATCTTTGTGGGAAAAAATCCATCAATGCCAAAATTTTCTCATATTTAAAAACAACTTATATAATATATATATGAACAATCTATATATATATATTCTTTTGTCTTATATAAAAAGAATTTCATATATCAATATATGATAATATAATTCGATTATTTCAAATAATATAGTTTTTTTAATTATTTCATTTTTCAATTAACACATAAATTATAATAAATCGTACTAATATCTAAAAATAAAATATGTAATTTGAGTTAAATATTTAAGAGTAATTAGCTTAAGGCTTATCTTAATAGCGGAAGGCTTCTCTTAGTTCAACCCCAAGTGGATGGAGCTGGATTGCCTTTTATTCTCTGTTTAAATGAACGCACATGATTTTATCTAGGTAGAATATTAGTTTCAGGAGCGATAGAGCAGAAAACAAGAACGAAAATATTAGTTTATATCTATTTTTTGGGAGTTGTCTAATCAGATGGAGGAATTGTTTAGATGGCTAAAATTGGTAGGAATCTGGGCCAAAAAATTAAGAAATGTTACAGTAAAAGTGTTTAAATCATAATTTTGATGGTGGAAATGAATTCGACACCATAAAAGATCTCTAAAGCACCCAAAATATTAAAGTTTGATAGTTAAAATGTATATTTACAAAAATTCATACCAGATTTTCTTAAAATCTTACCGAAATTTCCATCATTTTTAAAACAAAAAAACAATGTAATTAAACTACAGCTATTTCTAGAATCCAGAATCAACCAGATATAAATCCTAAATATAAGAAGGGAAATTTCTAAGTGGAAACTGTTTGTTTCTTAGAATTATTAATGTGATCATAATGCCTTTACTCTTTGTAATGATACTGCTCCAACGTCCAAACCGGGTTGCCACAGGATCCTAATTCGTATAATGTTTTGGGGAATTAGATATTATATAAAAATATTTACGTAATCCTTCCAAAAGATATTGTGAAGCATTTCTAGAGTATTTCTTACTTCTTTCGGATGAATTACTACAATAGTAATACAGATATAAAATTGCAATAGCTCTTTCATAGTTAGAAAATTTCTTCGGCAATGATGGATTAATGTGAGTTCAATGTTAATACTCTCACTTTAAGATAAATTCAATATTGGTATAAATGCAATATTTGTAATTTATTTGATTAGATTATGTGATTAATTAAATGCTTTAACCTTCATATAAAATGATCAGAATCTATTTGTTAAGAAATCCTATCTTATTAAATATCTCGAAAGTTTCTTCCAAAAATTAGCTAAATATTTATAAAAAATAAATTTTCTTTTACATTTATATAAACAAAATAGTCTAGGAAACACAGTAGTATAACCAACTTGCTTTTTTTTCTCAAAATTATTGAAATTCAAGCAAGATTTTAATAAAATCTGACAGAAATTTTTGAAAATATAGGTTGTAGCTTTCAAACTTCAAGATTTTTGGTGCCCCAAAGGTTTTTAATGGTGTTAAAACCATTTGCACCATAAAAAAACATGATCTAGGATGACTACTACAAAATGTTTTGAATTTTTTTTCTAGATTCCGGTCACTTTTGACCGGTTAATCCATAGAGTGAATCGCTAAAATCAAAATAATTGTCATAGTGTTGGATTTGAACAAGAATCAAACTCCTACAATTTAATGAAACAATTGTCCAAACAGAAAGTCTAATGATCAAAATCTGTTGAAAGCCATCACTCATATGTAATTTCACTAAAGTGATAGAACTTACCGTCTTAAAGAAGAATTATTACCATCTCAAATGTACTATTTGTTTTATTTTTTTTAATTTCTATTTAATTATCAATTAAGTTGATATTATTTTTAATTTATTATTAATTTACATTATTAATAATTTTAATAATATTTACCATTAATAATAGTAATTAATAACTATTCCCCGATTGGGTCTAAGTTCGGAGATGATCCGCATAGGGATAAGAGCAATGAATAATCGTTTAAGTGGAAAGGTAAGTGGGAGGCCCTTCCCACGCTTCCACACTGTATCTGCGTTCATGGTTTGCCAATCCCGTAGACCCCTGTCAGAACGAGCCTCGAACGATGGTTATCACCAGCTTCGGGTGGTGGGAGACACATTTTGAATGAAAAATTTTGCCTTGCTTCATACTTGGTATCTCTGGTGGGTGGCAAACAAGGTTAGTCAACTCGAGAAGTTAGTTAAGTGAGAGAGAAATAACGTAGGAGTTTGTCATGGCGTGGAGGATATGCCTAAAACTTGGTATGTTTCTCAGGTTCTCCTGGTAAATGGGATGGAGGCTTCACCTAAGAACATGAATTATGAATGGAAGGTTTTGAGGAAACTGGCGCATTGGAAAGTTGGGTTGTTTCAAAATATCAAATTGTCTATGTTTTTCACATCGATTTCCATTTATTATGAAAATTTTCTTACTCAAATGGGAATGTTTTGGATATTTTCATTTGCCCTTGATATGGTAATTCTGATCATGTATGTGAGTATTTTCGTCTCTGGCTTTCACTTGTCTTGAAAGTTATGGGAAGACTTGTGGATATGGGTTTAGTTCGGGCCCAAATTGCAAAACCTCGGTTGGTAGAATTCAAATGGTTATTTTCCAATTATCAGGATTCGCTTAGTACTTTGCAAAAATTCTAGTTCTTGGAACACCAATGGAAAGAATGGTGGGATGAAGGAGTGTTTTTATGTCGACAGGGGCATATAATTGTTTTAACTATTTGGAAGAGCCAATTGACCATTACAGGTCTGCCTAATCTGTTATTCCCTTTGGATCCTACACTGTGGGTCTTGCCTCCAGTGCATGTTAGAGTGGTCTTGCAGTTTTTGGGTGATTCGGTAAAAGATAACATGGTGAAGGAAGCTCCCGATAATCGAAAGAAAGGACGTGGATGTCACAACAACATGTAGTCGAGTGATAAGAGTAAAGAGAAACGAGCGTCATCTAGAAAACCCTTGCGTCAGAGAGGCCGAAAAATTGATGGTGAGAACATGCAAAATATCTTACATGCTTATAACGTTGAATCTCGAGCACAGGTGAAGAATCTGATTTCATCATAGGAGCCAAAACTAAATTTAAAGGAAACATAAGAGGTTCTAGTCCAAGACTCGACAATGTTGGTCTCTGATCCTAAGAGTACCCGAGGCTAACTTACTCTCTTCAAATAGTTGGTGAATCTATATTGGCTCATGAAATGTATTATGGAGAAAGCCATAACATCTACGCTTGAAGAAATGGGTAATTTGAAGCCTGAGTCGAGCCTCACTCACATCCAAAAGGAAAGTCAATCTCTTTAGCTACAACTGCACGACCAACATGTTTACCTTGGACGCATTGAACAACAGCTTTAGGGCCTCCCTCAATCTGGAATGCCAGGGTCCAGTGTCAAAGACCCTACTCCGGTATAATCGTCTCATGATTTCTACTGGATAGATAAATTTTCATTTTCTTATGATGAACTTGTGAGATGGAATTTAATTTTGTACTCTTAAGTTTAGATGGTTTATAGACTTTATGGCCTATAAAGCTTGGATAGACAAACATGAATAGTTAATGTTTTGGATGCCTTATAATGTTGTTCGGTGGCCAACAAACGTGTTTTCCTTTGGGTAGGTTAAGGCCATTGAACATATTATATGATTATAACTTGCTATTTTGAATGAATGAATAGAAAGGTACTTCGAAGCTTTCAAAAAGAAAATTTAATAATAATTAATAAATGATAATTTTAATAATAACATTAATAATTACTATTATTAATATAAATCCCTTTATTTAAATTAATAAGTATTCTTAAACAATAAAATTTTTAAATATTAATAAACAATAATATTCTTAAAATAAATTATAATAATTAATAATATTATAAATAGATTACAATATTTTATTAATTTTAATATTAATAATTTTAAACAACATAACAATAACCTTTTTAAAATTTATTATAAATAATTTATAATTGAAAATGTTGGAGAACATTGAATATTAATTTAACCACGTTTAAATTAATATAATAATATTAATTATTATAAATAAATGAGCGTAAATAAATTAAGTAATACTAAAATTAATAAAAAAATGTTAATAAATTAATAAAATTGAATATGTTCAACCATGGTTGAATCTGATCAAACATGATCAACCATGTTCAACCATGGTCAATCAATGTCAACCATTATCTACCATGATCAATCATGGTCATAATCATTAATTAATGTCTCTATGGTTAACCATGATCAACAATTGTTAATCATGCTTAAATATAGTCAACCATGGTCAATGTCTTTATGTTCAACCATAGTCAACCATGGTCAATGTCTTTATGTTCAACCATAGTCAACCATGGTCAACCATGATCAACTATGGTCAACCATGACTAACCATGGTTGAATTTCATCAACCATGATTAACTATGGTCAACCATGACTAACCATGGTTGAATTTCATCAACCATGATCAACGATGATGATTTATCATGGAAAATCATGGTTGACCATGGACAAACATGGTAAATCATGGTTAACCATGTTCTATAAAGTCAAACATGTTCAACTATGGTTGAACGTCACATTCTGACCAAGATTGTCTCGATATGAAAATAAACCATGGTCAACCATGGTCCAACGTCACATTGTGACAAGGATTGCCTCAATAATAAAATCATTTGTGGTCAACCATGTTTATTTTAGTGTTTATAATATTTATCTTAAGGTTTATATACCTTGGGTTTATAATATTAGTCCCTTGGGTTTAATATTATTCCCTTGGGTTCATAATCCCTTGGGGTTTGAGTATTAATCCCTTGGGGTTTTAATATCAATCCCTTTGATTTATTATTCCCTTAGGTTTATAATATCAATCATGGTAAACCATAGTCAATCATAGACAATAATCATCAACCATGGTCGAATGCCTCATTGTGACAAGGATTTTGTGAACATGAAAATCCACCGTGGTTAACCATGTTTATTTTAGTGTTTATAATATTTATCTTAGGGTTTATATACCTTGGGTTTGTAATATTAGTCCCTTATGTTTAATATTATTACCTTGGTTTCATAATCCCTTGGCCTTATAATATCAATCATAGTCAATCATAGCCAACCATGATCAACCATGGTCGGATGTCACATTGTGGAAACAAATATCTCCATATGAAACTCATGGAAAATCATGGAAAATCATGGTCAACCATGTTTTATATAATCACACATGGTTATCCATGGTCAATCATTTTCAACCATGGTCGAACACCACATTGTGACAAAGATTGTCTCGATATGAAAATCAACCATGCTCAACCATGGCCAGTGAAGTCCAGGTTTGTCACATTGTGGTGAACGTGTGCTTTTTGTGAAGAAGAAGGATGTAACTCTCAGGTTGTGCATTAATTACAAAAATTTCAACAAGGTGACTATCAAGAACATGTATCCTTCATGACATATTGATGATTTGTTTGATCATTTGAAGGGAGTAGCAATGTTCTCGAAGATTGACTTTAGATCAAGATATCATTAGGTATGCATCAAATAAGAGGACATTTAGAAGACCTCATTCTATATCAGGTATGGGAATTCTGAGTTTGTAATGGTTCTGTTTAGTATTACTAATGCTTCAACTACTTTCATGTGTTTGATGAATAGTGTGTTGCGTTCTTATTTGAGCAAGTTTGTGATAGTATTAATTGATGACATATTTATATATTCCAAGAATGAGGAAGATAATTTAGAACACCTAGAAGAAACATTGAGATCGTTGAGAGAGAATCAGTTCTATAATAAGCAAGTAGAGTGAAGTTTCTTGGAGACAAAGTTTCATCACTTGGGACATGTTGTTTGCAAGTAAGGTATAGTAGTGGACGTGAAAAGATCAAACTATCATGGAGTGGGAAAATACTAGGAATGTGGATGGGGTCAAGTAATTCATGGAATTAGAAGGTAATTATAGGAGGTTCATCAGGAACTTCTAATGAATTTCCTATCATATTACATCTTTGTAGTGAAAAGGGAAAATTTTGAATGGATTGAGGAGTCAACACCTAGTTTTTATCAACTAACGAATTCACTTAGAAATGCTCCAAACTTGAAGATTGAACATCCTCAAAAACAATTTATCGTATGTACAGATACTTGTAAGAGGGGAATTGGTGGAGTCTTGATGCAGGAAGGATAGGTAGTATGTTATGAGTCAATGAATTTGAATGAGCACGAGAAAAACTACATGACTCATGATCTTGAGTTGGTAGCTATAATTCATGCCTTGAAGATGTGGAGACATTATATTATTGGTAGGAGGTTAGTGTTGATGAGTGATCATAATGGACTGAGGTACTTATTTATATGAATTTTAGGCAAGCTAGATGGTTTTCTACCCTCACTCAGCTTGACTTCAAGATCAGGTACATTAAGGGAAAGGAGAACAAGGCTACAAATGCCATTAGTAGAATAGTGCGGGGGAATCACATTACAATAGTGAGTACTTATGGGAAAAACTTGAAGGTGTGGATCTTGTAGACACAACAACACGATGACATGTGTCAAAATTCTAGGCATAGGTTACAATGACAAGGTCAAAGTGATAGGGATGAGGAGTATCATCTCACTGCAAATGGCTTGATAATATTTAGAAACAAGATTTATGTGTCGAATGACAATGAGTTCAAGAGGATTATCTTGAGGGAGATTCATGCTAAGTCATATTAAGGTAAGAAGTTCTATCATTAGCCCAACTTAAAGAAATAGGTGGTTTAGTTTGTCACGAGATGCTTGGATTGTCAGTAGGTAAAAACAAATTCTAAGCATATAGGTGGTTTATTGTAGCCAATTTTGATTCCAAAATGGAAATGGGAGGTTACTTCCATGGTTTTCATTATAGGTTTTCCAAGGACATCGAAGAAACATGATTCTAATATGGTAATGATTTAAAGGTTAAGTTAGGTAGCGCACTTAATTATAGTTATGTATATGAATTCATTTAACAAGGCACCTAATGTTTTCATCAGGGAGAACGTGAGATTGCATGGTGTTCCCAAGAATATCACATCAAATAGATATTCCAATCACAATTGCAAGATTTGGAATGAATTTTTTGTATCTTTACAGACATATTTTTCTTTTAGTATATCTTATCATTTGCAGACAGATGGACAGACAGAGAGGGTCAACATGATTCTTGAGGAAATGTTGAGGATGTATGCCATGCATCAACTGCAAAAGTGGGAAGAGTATCTTCCACTCGTACAGTTTGCATATAATAATGGATATCAAGAGTCCTTGAAGATGATTTTGTTTAAGGTTATATATGGGAAGAGTTGTAATACTTCTATAAGTTAGAGTGATCGAGTGAACATGGTGTTGATTTGAACGAATATGTTGGAAGAGATGGAACAAGAAATGAAGCTTCTTAAGAATAATTTGAATGCAACACAGCACAAAAAGAATATTTATGCATATCAACATAGATTATTCAAGGAGTTTCAGGTTGTGGACCATGTGGACTTGCGCATCAATCCCAAGAGGATCTCCTTGATGATTAGGTCATGTGCCAAGGTCGGACCAAAATATTGTGGGCCTTTTGAGATCCTTAAGAGGATTGGACTAGTGGTCTACAGTCTTGCACTTCCTCTGATAGTGAAATTCCATGATTTTTCCATGTTTCATTTCTTAAGAAGTATTTCAGGGATGTTGATTATGTGAGTAAATGGTTTGTATTGTAGGTCGAATCACAAGAAGAATTATAGGTAGAACCACAATGTATATTGAACCAGAAATAGCAGATCCTATATAACAGAGAAATCAAGCAGGTTAAAGTGCAGTGGAAGCACTTTGGGCCCGATGAAGCTATATGGGAGATGTTTCATCAAATGAGGGCTTCATATCCTTCATTATCTATTGGTTTAAGAAAATTCGTTTTTGTTATATGTATATGTATGGATGGATGTTGTTTTAGAAATGGAAATGAGTTGTGTTATAAAGCTCCAATAAGTAGTATGATTCTCATCTTTGTCATGTTGGTCATGTTTTTCAATAGTTGTTCATTATAAATGATGCAACGAGCTATGTTATAAACCTACATGGGTAGTATGTGTTTTTTTTGTGTGGTTTGATGGGCATAGCTATCATTGAGCACTGATGACGATGTTACCCCAAGGGGGAGGGGTTTGTAATAACCCTAGTTGATTTTCTATGTAAATAAAATAAGATAAAGGTTATGGAAGACGTATTCCAAGTTGAATGTTGGGAAAAACATAGTGATGGGTATCACTTGTGATTAATTTATGACTATGGAAATTGACAAGGGAATTGGCAAAGGAAAATTGGAAATAATTGACATTTTATTTATGAAATAAAGAAAAAAAGGATAAAAGGAAGGTGAAGAGACACAAATTTACATGATAGGGAAATTAAAGGAAAAATGAAGCAAAATAAAGAAAATAGAGGCCTTAATGATAAAAATACTTTTGAGGATCGCTTGCTAGTTTTCTAACAACTTTTGGGTTGTCTCTTCCAACCTCTCATTCTCTCATACTCTTGCACACTTAGAGAAATATTTGATCATTCTTGGATCATGCTTGGAGCACTTTAGCATTTACTTGGATTGGAGAAAGAAGGGAAAAGGAAAGCAGGAAAGAACAAGGGAACATTTTGATCAATAGCTATAGTTCGATTTATTTACAGGTAACAAGTTGCATGTGTGATTTCCTTTGAGAATTTATAGGTGCATGGTATATGCATGTGATTTTATAGTTGTTGATTGTCATTGACATGGAGATTTTCTTGGAGTGAGAGTGGTTTTAGTCTTTCCTTTCCTTTTCCTCGATAGCCATGGTGTTGTGGGTTTTCCCACTTGAATGTTTTTCCAATTGGTGCTCATGTTCCTTACTGTTGTGGGTTGGAACAAGTGCTTTGAAAGCCCTCTAACAACTTGAATTGAGTTACTAGTCTTGAAGCCTAAGTTGGCACACATTCTATGGAGGCATTGGTGGGTTGAGTTAATAGTCCTTGGAGCCGGTTTGGATTAATGCTCTTGAGCCAAGGAAGGCTATCAGTTGAGTGACTAGTTCATGGAGCTCTGGATAGCTTGGATATAGACTGATGTGATTGGGGTTAGTGATGTCTCACCATAGTGGTGGAATCACTGTGGTTAACAGTTGAGGTGGTTTGTGTTTCAGAACCCATGGTTGCTTTTTCCTTGATTTATTCCATGAGATCCTGCATTCATGCTTGCAATATGGCGCGGGGGTGATTAGTGAAATAGAGATTTGTTTAAGCCCAATCTATGGTTGGGTGGTATGTGGAAGTCCCTTACTTGGTTGGCATCTTCACATATTAATAAGAGTTATTCTTCTCAGGTGATTCATGTATAGTTACATTGATAGACATCCTCCTATTAGTATGGGGTGCTTTAATCCTTTTGTTAATTAATATTTTTGATTGAATAGTTTGAATTGAAAAATAAAGATATATTTTGTAATAGTCAGTCCACCAACTAATAATATTGAAAATGTTAGTTCATTGCACATCTAAATCATGTTTAAACAATACTTAAATTAATTTCTTTCAAAACATGATTAAAATTTTAATCTTCCTTGTTAGCCATATACTTACTTAAAAGAAAAGAAAGAAAAGATGAATTTATGAATTCTAACTCTTCACATTCTCAAAGGCATAAAACAATTTTGTCTAGTTCATTAAGTCAGTGATATGCAAACCTTTTGGCCCCCAAGGTATGGCCACCTGGAAAAAAAAAATTAATTTGAATGAATTAACATGGACATTGCAATGCTAGACATGGGTTAATGTAATGATGATACTGGCCAAATACGTGGGGCTGCAACCTCAACTCCATCTAACATTATATGGGCTTATTATAACGAGAATAGTGCCTTAGTGGGGAAATACATGGCCAGTTAGTGTTACAATCAAGATTTGAAACTACATGTACAATGTTTAAACTGCTTGCAATTAGATTTGGTCTAATTCCATGAAGGATTCCCTGTTAGATGAAATTTTTTTCATGAATTTGTTGGTGGAAGCACTGTTGGAATTGGTGAAGCGGGTAAATGGTCTGCACCAGTTTAGCTGCCATGGTCTGTAACTGTTTTTGTCACTTCTATCAGCTAATAAAAGTACGCGAATCCCGTAAATAGTTGAATCTTTAAGTTTGTATTATTGATTTAAGGTAACCCGATTATATAACCCAACTAATAAGTATTGTACAATTTTTTAAAAATACTGTTTCCTTGTACTACTATCACAATAATAAAAAAATGTGTCGTATGTCTCATTTGAGCTGTATAACCATTTTTCTTAAGTGAAAAGCCATGAAAAGCCCTGTTGAATGAATCCCAGCTCAACTATCATATTATATTATAATAAAAAATAATAATATATTAAATATTGTATTATGATAATAAAATATAGTGAATAATATTTAGAAGATGATGTAGTCTCGAAGAGGCTAAAAACAATGAGTATATAAACCATAAGCAATATCATCAGATGTAAAGCAGAAACCATATATTGTTGTAGAATCCTTTATGTCTGTTTGCGCAAAAAAGTAATCATTAAAATTGGAAATTTCATTATTCAATATGCTCAGGAGTCTTCAACATAGTGGACGCAACTGCCCAACGATCTAAAGGAGAACGTGTTGGCATGGTGTTGAAGC